>JASKON010000063.1:0-200000 GCA_036010255.1 Myotis pilosus | reverse complement strand
TGGCCGGGAGGTCAATTCCTACCAGTGATTCTACAGCAACCAAGGCATAGCTAAAACAAGACTGTGCACAAAGCCCACAAGGGGGTGCACCAAGAGTGTCCACCTCAGGTAACAGGGGAGGCTGAGCCACTGAGCCCTACAGGACACCTAGCACACAAAGCCTCTCTATCAACACAGGGAAGCAGCCAAAATGCGGAGACAGAGAAACAGGTCACGAATGGCAGAAATAGAGGAAAGCAAACGATTGGATATAGAGTTCAAGGCCACGTTTATAAGGTTTTTCAAGAATTTTATGGAAACCGCCGATAAATTTAATGAGTCCCTCATTAAGTATAATGAGACCATGCAGGACATGAAAAAGGACCAACTAGAAATTAAGCATACACTGACTGAAATAAAGAATAATTTACAGAGATCCAACAGAAAACAAGAGGATCCCAAGAAACAAGCTAAAGATTTGAAATACAAAGAAACAATAAATGCCCAACCGAAAAAGAAAAAAGAAAAGAGATTCCAAAAATATGAAGATAGTGTAAGGAGCCTCTGGGACAACTTCAAGCGTACCAACATCAGAATTATAGGGGTACCAGAAGAAGAGAGAGGGCAAGATATTGAAAACCTATTTGAAGAAATAATGACAGAAAACTTCCCCTACCTGGTGAAAGAAATAGACTTACAAGTCCAGGAAGCACAGAGAACCCCAACCAAAAGGAATCCAAAGAGGACCACACCAAGACACATCATAATTAAAATGCCAAGAGCAAAAGACAAAGAGAGAATCTTAAAAGCAGCAAGAGAAAGGCAGTCAGTTACCTACAAGGGAGTACCCATACGACTGTCAGCTGATTTCTCAACAGAAACCATGCAGGCTAGAAGAGAGTGGCAAGAAATATTTAAAGTGATGAATAGCAAGAACCTGCAACCAAGATTACTTTATCCAGCAAAGCTATCATTCAGAGTAGAAGGTCAGATAAAGAGCTTCACGGATAAGAAAAAGCTAAAGGAGTTCATCACCACCAAACCAGCATTATATGAAATGCTGAAAGGTATCCTTTAAGAAGAGGAAGAAGAAAAAGGAACTCTTATCATTTGCCACAACATGGATGGAACGGGAGAGCAGATAAATACCACATGATCGCACTCATTTGTGGAATATAAGGAACAACATAAACTGATGAACAAGGACTGATCCAGAGACGGAGAGGCATTGATTGGACTGTCGGGCTTTGGAGGGAGGGGAGGGGAGGGTGGGGGTAAAGGGGAAAGAGCAACCAAAGGACTTACATGCAGGCATAGATGCCTAACCAATGGCCACGGACAACGGGGGGGTGGGGGTGGAGGGTGATGTGGGGACAGGGACACATATGTAATATCTTAATCAATAAAAAAAAATATCCTGGAAACTAATGACAATGAAAACACAACAATCCAAAACCTATGGGACACAATGAAAGCAGTCCTGAGAGGGAAGTTTATAGCTCTACAGGCCTATCTCAAAAAAAAACAACAAGAAAAAATGGTAGTAAATCATATAACTCTACATCTCAAAGAATTTGAAAGAGCAACAAGAAACCCCAGAGTGAGCAGAAGGAAGGAGATAATAAAGATTAGAGCAGAAATAAATGACATAGATTCCAAAAAAACAATACAGAAATCAATGAAACCAAGAGCTGGTTCTTTGAAAGGATAAACAAGATTGACAAACCTCTAGCCAGGCTCACCAAGAAGCAAAGAGAGAGGACCCAAATAAACAAAATCAGAAATGATAGTGGTGAAATAACAACAGACCCCACAGAAATACAAATGATTGTTAAAAAATACTATGAACAACTCTACTCCAACAAACTAGACAACCTGGAGGAAATGGACAAATTCCTAGAAAAATACAACATTCCAAAACTCAATCAGGAAGAATCTAAAAATCTCAATAGGCCAGTAACTATGGAAGAAATTGAAGCAGTCATCAAAAAGCTACCAGCAAACAAAAGCCCAGGACCAGATGGCTTCACAGCGGAGTTTTACCAAACATTCAAGGAAGAACTAAAACCTATCCTCCTCAGACTACTACAAAAAAGTCAAGAGGAAGGAACACTTCCAAGCTCATTCAATGAAGCCAGCATCACCCTCATACCAAAACCAGTAAGACAACACAATGAAAGAGAATTACAGGCTAATATCCCTCATGAACATAGATGCCAAAATCCTCAACAAAATCTTAAGAAATCGGATCCAGCAGTACATCAGAAATATCATACACCATGACCAAGTAGGATTTATCCCAGGCATGCAAGGATGGTACAATATCTGAAAAATCAATAAACGTGATACATCGCATAAACAAATTGAAAGAAAAAAAACACATAGTCATATCAATTGATGCAGAAAAAGCATTTGACAAAATCCAACACTCATTTTTGATAAAAACTCTCAGCAAGGTGGGAATAGAAGGATCATACCTCAACATAATAAAAGCCATATATGACAAACCCACAGCCAACATCATACTCAATGGGCAAAAACTAAAACCATTTCCCCTAAGAACAGGAACAAGACAGGGATGCCCACTCTCACCACTTCTGTTCAACACAGTACTGGAAGTAATAGCTATTGCAATTAGACAAGAAGAAGAAATAAAATGCATCCAAATTAGAAAAGAGGAAGTAAAACTGTCCTTATTTGCAGATAACATGATATTATACATACAAAACCCTAGAGACTCCATAAAAAAAACTACTAGACTTAATACATGAATTTGGCAATGTAGCAGGATACAAAATTAACCCCAAGAAATCTAAGGTATTTCTATTCAGAAATAGTGAACTTTCAGAAAGAGAGACTAAAAAAACCAATCTCATTTACCATCGCACCCAAAAAAATTAAGCTACCTAGGAATAAACTTAACTAAAGAGGTAAAAGACCTCTACTCAGAAAACTACAGGACATTAAAAAAAGAGATAGAGGAAGACATAAACAGATGGAAGAACATACCGTGTTCATGGATTGGTAGAATCAACATCATTAAAATGTCCATACTACCCAAAGCAATCTATAAATTCAACACACTTCCCATTAAAATACCAACTGCATATTTCACAGATCTAGAACGAACTCTCCAAAACTTCATCTGGAATAAAAAAAAGACCCCAAATAGCTGCAGTGATCCTGAGAAAGAACAAAGTAGGTGGGATCTCAATACCAGATATCAAGCTGTATTACAAAGCCACTGTTCTCAAAACTGCCTGGTACTGGCACAAGAACAGACATATAGATCAATGGAATGGAATAGAGAGCCCAGAAATTGGCCCGAACCAATATGCTCAATTAATATTTGACAAAGGAGGCAAGAACATACAATGGGGCCAAGATAGTCTCTTCAATAAATGGTGTTGGGAAAATTGGACAGATATATGCAAGAAAATGAAACTAGACCACCAACTTACACCATACACATAAAAAAACTCAAAATGGATAAAGGACTTAAATGTACGACGGGAAACCATAAAAATTCTAGAAGAATCCAAAGGCAACAAAATCTCAGACATATGCTGACACAATTTCTTCACTGATACAGCTCCTAGGACACTTGAAACTAAAGAGAAAATGAACAAATGGGACTACATCAAAATAAAAAGCTTCTGCACAGCAAAAGAAACCATCAACAAAACAACAAGAAAGCCCACTGCGTGGGAAAACATATTTGCCAATGTCATATCTGATAAGGGCCTAATCTCCAAAATTTATAGGGAACTCATACAACTTAACAAAAGGAAGATAAACAATCCAATAAAAAAATGGGCAAAGGGTCTATCTAAATAGACACCTTTCAAAAGAGGACATTCAGAAAGCCAAGAGACATATGAAAACATGCTCAAAGTCACTAATCATCCGAGAGATGCAAATCAAAACAACAATGAGGTACCATCTCACACCTGTCAGACTGGCTATCATCAACAATTCAACAAACGACAAGTGCTGGAGAGGATGTGGAGAAAAAGGAACACTCGTGCACTGCTGGTGGGAATGCAGACTGGTGCAGCCACTATGGAAGGCAGTATGGAGTTTCCTCAAAAAACTAAAAATGGAACTCCCATTTGACCCTGTGATCCCACTTCCAGGAATATATCCCAAGAAACCAGAAACACCAATCAGAAAGGATATATGCACCCATATGTTCATAGCAGCACAATTCACCATAGCTAAGATCTGGAAACAGCCTAAGTGCCCATCAGTAGATGAATGGATTAGAAAACTGTGGTACATCTACACGATGGAATACTATGCTGCTCTAAAAAGGAAGGAACTCTTACCATTTGCAACGGCATGGATGGAACTGGAGAGCATTATGCTAAGTGAAATAAGCCAGTCAATGAAGGAAAAATACCACATGATCTCACTCATTCATGGATAATAGAGACCATTATAAATTTTTGAACAATAATAGATACAGAGGCAGAGTTGCCTCAAACAGATTGTCAAACTGTAGCAGGAAGGCCGGGGAGGGTTGGGGGATAAGAGATCAACCGAAGGACTTGTATGCATGCATATAAGCATAACCAATGGACATAAGACACTGGGGGGTAGGGGAGGCCAGGGGATTGTCAAGGGTGGGGGGAAAAAAGGACACATATGTAATACCCTTTGTAATACTTTAAGCATTCAAAAATTTTTTTATTAAAATTAAAGGTAACAAATACTCAAAGCTAATTACCTCCTAAGTATTTTATTATATTTGATGATCACCTATGCTGCTGAAGTTACTCCTGTCTTCCCTATCTGTCTGGTTAAAATGCTGTGTAATGGAGTGTTACTGCGAGTTCTTCCCAACTCCATGACTCATGGTGTCATAGTGATAGCTTGAAATCAGCCATGGTGGCTGTATTGGCTGTGGAAATCAACAACTGGTACAAAACAGGGGATGACTTATTGTTGACTTTCTAGACTAAGAAAGTGACACATAAAATGTTAAACATCTAGTTAATTTGAATTGTGAATAGCACAAAATGTTACCCAAAACCCAATGAGTGAAGCTCTGACATCTGTTATCATTGTTTAAATTTTGCTGTATTCCTTAATACAAGTGAAAATATCAACTAGCATTTATGTCAGAACCACACCTGTTTGTCAATTGTAACTATATATTGTCTATGGGCACAAAAGGAATGAAATCATTCTGTGAGAATCCATTGCTATATGGAATTTGCTGTAAAAAGTACTGCATATATTATTACTGTTGTAAATTGTGTTATACAGCCTTTATAACAAAATGTGGACCATAAACTTATATACATAACTTATATACATATGTAAACGCACACATTTTTCTGGAGAGCCAGCACAATCACTGGGTCTAGGCCACTTCTGTAGAAGAATATCTTTTTTGGGGGGCACATAGAAAATTTTGGGGGATGCAAACTTAATAGCATATTGTCCTTCCTGCAACAGAGTAGGAAGAAGACTCCAACTACTGGTATTTGGGAATTAAAAGTGAGTAATTTCTGAATCCTGGATCTGTCAGATATACCTGTGTTACATATACATAAAATATGTATGCATGTAGGCACAGACTCGAGAGTGATAATATCATGAAATATAGAATGGTATTTTGTGAGTCTATTTTCCTTTATTTTAAAGATTTTTTTATTATCTTGAGAATGTATAAACCATAATAAACATGATTTCAAAGAGAATCAGTTGGCTCAAAGAATTGAGAACTATGCAAATTCAGATTTGAAGTCTAGCTCTCAACTTCTAATTAACATGAGTTAAATATTTTCACCTAGTTGATTCTGCTTCTCATCTCCAGGTAACCATGAGGAATAAGCAATATAGTAGCTTGTCACCAGAGTTTTTTAAAAAGAGTGATAGATGGAACAAAACCACTGGACATGACAGACATATTAGAGACAAAGCCCAACGGTATTTAAACATATTATATTTTCAGGGTAGTCAGCTGATATCCTTTATCAAATCTGATGCTTTGAAATATCTAGGATCTATCTCTTAAGTGCCATCTCTGTCATTAGCTTGAAAAAGTAAGATACATTCTAATGAGTGTTAATTATAGAAAGCGCCTTATTTCCTCACTTGACAACATTATAAATCCAACGTTTTGTACTCTACAGCAACAGCGATGCAAAGTTCTTCATTTTACAAAGCCAAAAGCAACAAGCAAAATGTCCAGAAATGCCATCAGGTCAGGTGGGAGCTAAGACTGCCCCTAAGAATATGGAAGATTTCTCCTACTGTAGTGACAGTTGACTTCTCCCAAACAATTTTACATAAAATAAATCAATGACAAGATTTAAAGATAATTGCTGTGCTAGACGAAGACAGAGTCAGACTGACATTCCTATAGGTAAAAGATGGTTGCAATTCGCTAGGAAAAAGTTATTTATTTTAATAAGTGGCCTTTTACCCTCTCATCATTTTTGTTACCTCTAATTGGTGTCAGAATGTAATCAATATCACATCCTTACCTCATAGGACTCTTGTGAGGATTAAACTATATATAGAGTGCTTAACAGGCATGCCATACACACTACAGACATGTTGCTATATTATTATTACTATTATACTCTGGCCAAGAAAATATGATGTCAGCTCTGTACCTGCCTGGCGGTGTATTCCCGATGCACATTTTCATTGTCTATCTCCTAACTGTCTGCCAGGCCACTCCTTAGCCATGTTCACTTCTCTGACTTCCTTCTTGTTGCTCCATCCAGACTTCTCAGGATTCTCTGGCCACTTGATAGAAATTAGAGATCGATATTTAGACCACTAGAAGTATCCAGGTAGCAGGTCTCCTAGGATTTTTGGCATTTTGATGTGTATAAAGCCCAGTAAGTAGATTGTGATGGTTTCTCAGGTTCTTATTTCACAGTCACTTAGAGAATGTTACTCCTGATGATTTACCTTTCCTTATTTTATTTCTTTAGTCATGCTTTTTTGTTTGCTTTTAATTGATTTTTAAAGAGAGAGAGAGAGACAGGGAAGAGAGAGAGAAACATCATTTAGAGAGCAAAACATCGATTGACTGCCTCCTGCATGCCCCTACCAGAGAGCAAGCCCCAAACCCGGGCCTGTGCCCTCACCAGCAACCTCTTGGTGCATGGGACAATGCCCAATAAACTGAGCCACACCAGCCAAAGCTTTAGTCATTCTTTTTAATACTAAGTATATAATATTCTTACTACCTGTGCTTTTTAGAACAAATGACCAATTGTTTTAGAATTATGGAATTAAAGGAATGGGAAGAATCTTACAGATTAAGAAGTCAAAGCTCCCAATGAAAGTTGTGCATAGCATTGCAAAGCTTCCATTATGCATCTCTTTCATCTCTCCGCCACTTCACATTAACTACACTCAAGTAATGTGCACCTTGATATTGTTGCTGTTTTTGTCTGTCTACTCTCCTCACCATAGGAGTGGTCAAGTGACACAGGTAGGTCAAAGTATCCCCTCACTCTGGACACTATCATGGTCTGAGGGTAGATATGTGACCAATACTGTGACCTGTGTTCTTTGAAGATTGATGGGGGTCACCCTCTTATTTATGGGATCATTAGTCACATGGAGAAAGCCTTGCCAGAGGATTCAGCAATTTGTAATTAAATGGAATGATTATCATTTGTCATATATGCCAGGAACTGTCCCTGTTACTTCAAACATATTCTCTTATTCAATCTTTCTACCAATTTTTGAGGTGAATATTATCTCCCCATTTGTAGATGAGAAAGTTGAGGCTCAGGTAAGTTAAGTTGCCCAAGCCAAATCTCCAGTAACTGGCAAAGCAAATGAAAAAACAAACAAACAAACAAACAAACAAACAACAACAACAACAAAACAACTTTATATCACATCTTGTGATGACAGTTTCCACAGAAATGAAATACTCTAGTGTTTGGAGCAATCTACTCCCCCCACCCCCCGCCAACAAAGAGGCTGGGTGTTCCTGCAGAGAGAGCTGAGTGGGGAAGAGGCCACGTCTAGCACTGTTGCTCCCTAGAAGAGACATGCTAGCGCTCTGAAATGGGCCCACTCCGTGGCTGGGTCTAAGTGCTAGGCCAGTGATGGCGAACCTATGACATGCGTGTCAGAGGTGACACGCAAACTCATTTTTTTGGTTGATTTTTCTTTGTTAAATGGCATTTAAATATATAAAATAAATATCAAAAATATAAATGTTTGTTTTACTATGGTTGCAAATATCAAAAAATTTCTATATGTGACATGGCACCAGAGTTAAGTTAGGGTTTTTCAAAATGCTGGCACTCCAGGCTCAAAAGGTTCGCCATCATTGTGCTAGGCTATGTCAGCAGATCCACATGCAGGGGGAAGAGAGCTTGAATGTTCACATAAGTAATTTAAAGCAATCCAAAGCTGGTGAGTATTCCCTGTGCTGTTCAGCCTGCTCCCTCTGGAGGCTGCCAACCCAGTAGTCAAGACAGTCTTGTAGATAAAAAGCAGTCACACAGGAGACCAAGACAGGTGCCGTGACTGAGTGACAGCGTGCCCTGGATTTCCCCATGAAGCTGAGAAGAGCTGGATCTCCTGTTCTGCTTTCTAGTGTTATTCTTTCCAGTTAATTTCCCCTGACATAAAATGACTTCTCTTCCACTTATTTCTTCAAAATATAAAAACAAAACATCCTCCCTTCTAAACACACACACACACACACCACCATTTCCACCACCAACCACCACCACAACTTTATTTCTCCTGCCTTTTGTGCTCCTTTCTTTTCTTAGTGATAGCAATTCTTCCCCGACATTGGTTGTCTAATTCTCTTCCTAATGTTCTCCTGTCCTCCTCAAAGCCTTGCTGATGATATGCGACTAAACCACGGGAAATCTTTGTCCTATCCCTGTCCGAAGCCCTCTGGCACGCCATTTACTACAGGTTTTCTCTATCTCAAACACAAGGTCATTTCTTTTTCCCTTCTCAGAGTGCCCCGTTTAAAAGCAATTTCCATAGAGAGTTTCTTTAAGCCAGTGGTCAGCAAACTCCTTAGTCAACAGAGCCAAACATCAACAGTACAACGATTGAAATTTCTTTTGAGAGCCAAATTTTTTAAACTTAAACTATATAGGTAGGTACATTGTTATTAACTTAATTAGGGTACTCTTAAGGCTTAGGAAGAGCCACACTCAAGGGGCCAAAGAGCCCCATGTGGCTCATGAGCCACAGTTTGCCGACCACTGCTAAGCTTTTTCTTACCTCCTCCGCTCCTTGGTCCTATCCCAACAGGACTCATTCTAAAGGTCTCCTCCTTACCTCTCACTTTCTTAATCTGTAACCTCCAAGTACTGAGGGTCAGGGTACAATGTACAAGTGAAACATGTCCTCCCTCACAATGTCCACCCTCACAGCAGGCTGCCCCTGCTGGCTCTGTGCTTCCCCCTGTACTGATCTTTCCAGAAGCCTGACAACCTATAGCAACCACTGAGCATCCACCGTGGGCCATCTTGCATGACCCTCAAAGTGCCCCATTGCCTAGGCATTCTTATCATCATTTGCTAATGAGGTCATCTGTGGTTATAAAGGAGATGGCACTTAGCAAGGTCACAGAGCAAATGGCATTGCCTGGACTCAGACTTCTCACCTTACCTGATTCCAAAGCCTGTGTTTCCTCTCTTTTTATTTCCTTGTTTCACCCGTGCATTGTATTGCTTATGAAGGGAAATAAAGAAAATCTGACATTAGAAGGCCTGATCTAAAACCTTGGCTCACCTGTATGACCCAGTAAATGTACGGGGCAGTAAATGAGGAAATAAGAAAAATGTCCTGGCCCTTTGTGGGTGACAGAACCACTGCCCTCCCCAGAGTATACTGCTCCCAATCAACAATCTCAGGGTGCTGGCGAGAATCCAGGGCACTAATATAATAGCCTGATTTATTTTTGTTTTTAGTTTTTTTAAAAAAATATATTTTATTGATTTTTTACAGAGAGGAAGGGAGAGGGATAGAGAGTTAGAAACATCGATGAGAGAGAAACATCGATCAGCTGCCTCCTACACACTCCTCACTGAGGATGGGCCCGCAACCAAGGCACATGCCCTTGACCGGAATCAAACCTGGGACCCTTGAGTCCAAAGGCCGACACTCTATCCACTGAGCCAAACCGCTTAGGGCATTGTTTTTAGATTAAAAAGAAATAACAATTATAAATGAACTTCCTGAATATATTGGTGAGGGTACCTGCACCAACTTCAGAGGTCCACTGCTCTGGGCAGGGTCCTGGATCGCAAGGACTAAATTATCTTCATATTTTTGTTTTAATCCAGTCAGGGAGGCTCTCTTTTAATAATAATGAACAACCAAATATTATTTTACCTTCATCACTTAATTCTTACAAAAACCTACTCGGTATTATTATTACCCCCAATTTAAGGATGAAAGACCTGAGAATACTGAGAGGCAAATTAGCTTGACTAAGGTCACACCGCAAGTGGTAGAGTGGATTTGAAACCAGGTTCTAGGCTTCTGATCCCACCTTACTCTTCATAATGTTATTGACCTCATTTGTGCAATGTTGCTGTGTACTGCTGCAAATGTTGTCTTAGTTTATGGTTTGTCTTTTTACTTTTTAAATGCTGTCTTGAATTTTAAAAATAAGTTTTTACTGCTAATATTTTCTTTCAAATCTCATTTTGCTGGTTTCTCTCTCCAATATAATGTTGGAGAGAATCCAAGAGAGTGATGTTTCTTTTCTTATTTTATGTTCTATTAATCATGCTTTTATATTTTACCAGAATATATTTTTCTAAATTTTTTCATAGCCATTGTTTTTGTTTTATATCTATCTTGTTTTTTAAAAATATCTTCCTGATCTTTTTCTTTCTAGTGGGGATATATAATCTTTAAATTCTCCTATTACTTTTATTGATTCTGTGGTAAATCCCTCCCCCATTGGTGGACTTTTTGCATTTCCTTATTATTACTTTCTGTTATTTTAAACGTATTTTAGATGGTTGGATAGCAGATCTGTTTTGATAGAGAGGTTTCTGTTATTCTCTCCTTCCCTTTCTCCCTCTCCTTCCACTCCCTTTCTTTAAGCCTCTCTCTTCTCCTCTTCCCATCCATCCTTTCAATTTGCTTTCACCCAGCCTTTTGCACAACTGGAAGCAGCTTGGCTCTGTTCCTGGTTGTGAGGCTGGGACTAAGTCCTCCAGCTTCCATCACTCTTATAGCTACACGTAAACCCCAGCCTAGAAAGCAGTTGCAATGCATTTTCTACATCATCTCACCAGTGGGAGATGCACTGATTCAAGCAAAGAGCCTGGCTCAGGCCCCATCTCACAGACAAACGCTTTCAGTCCCGCTGTCCTGTAGAAACCAGACTCCTGGCTGCCTCTGTTACTGAACAGGAGGCCAGGGGGCCAGCAGGACACCTTCTCAGCTCTGCTCTCTGCTTTGCATCTATATTTTATTTCTGGTCCATGGAGATCTTGTCTTGTTTTAAAGCACAAGAATCTCTTTTTTAATTTCTCATTGAATATTTTGTTCTATCTGGGGGGAGAGGATGGTACCTAAGGGGACAATTTACAACATTATCTCGATAAAAGGTCCCTTATCTTTGTACTCCCAGTAAGGAGCATGGCTTATCCACAAACGATGGAGGCATCAATGAAGACACACAGGACTCCACTCCAAGAGAAAATTACGCCTACCTTCCAGGACTGTCCTGAGGCTTGCTAAAGTAGTCGGGTTTGACTATGGCCTTTGGTTTTTATATTTTTCAGCCAGTTTTATGCTACATGAGTTGGTACTTTGAGGAATATCTTCTGGTTAGACAGGAGTTTTGGGGAGGAAAAAGATTGCACAAAGCGCTCCTTATCTGAGCCGGATTCTGTCTGAGGGGCACATTTTGGGGCAGGAGTCAAGTGACTTTGTAATTGGAAGGAAGCATGAGCACCAGACATCTGAGGAAAGTCACTTGGCTCTGGGATGGGAGAAGGCAGTGTGGGAAGGCTAGAGCCATTTGGGGCTTGACTCATAAGATGCACTGTGTGAAAGAATTCAAAAAAGTATAACCTTAAACCTGTCAAGTGGGGTTTAGCGATCAAGAGACTTACTTCATCTCCTTTTGGTCTGAGCTCCCCAAACACAAACTAGGGGAAATGAATTCTGTGCTTTGTACATCCCAGAGAACGTGTTACAGGTTGGCTAAGGGTATCAGCACAGCCCTTCCAGCTTGCTGCAGGGAAAAGAGGCGGCACTGTGTATATTCATGTCTTAAGTGTTTCTACATTAATAATATGAATAAAACCTTCCAAATATTATTTTTACAGGCTCTTCTGATTTAGAGGTGTTTATTATACAAGCTTTATAATTTGGTTATTTATATTGCCTTTCTTTTTTTTTAATTAAATCTTTCTTGTTCAGATTATTACATTTGTTCCTCTTTTTTCCCCCCATAACTCCCCTCCTCCCAGTTCCCGCCCCACCCTCCGCCCTCACTCCCCACCCACTGTCCTCATCCATAGGTGCACGATTTTTGTCCAGTCTCTTCCCACATCTCCCACATGCCCACCCCCCCAAGAATAGTCAGTCCATTCCCTTTCTATGTCCCTGATTCTATTATAATCACCAGTTCATTCTGTTCATCAGATTATTTATTCACTTGATTCTTAGATTCACTTGTTGATAGATGCATATTTGTTGTTCATAATTTGTATCTTTACCTATTTCTTCCTCTTCCTCTTCTTAAAGGATACCTTTCAGCATTTCATATAATACTGGTTTGGTGGTGATGAACTCCTTTAGCTTTTCCTTATCTGTGGAGCTCTTTATCTGACCTTCAATTCTGAACGATAGCTTTGCTGGATAAAGTAATCTTGGTTGTAGGTTCTTGGCATTCATCACTTTGAATATTTCTTGCCACTCCCTTCTGGCCTGCAAAGTTACTGTTGAGAAATCAGCTGACAGTCATATGGGTATTCCCTTGTAGGTAACTGAGTTTCTTTCGCTTGCTGTTTTTAAGATTCTCTCTGTCTTGCTCTTGGCATTTTAATGATGATGTGTCTTGGTGTGGTCCTCTTTGGATTCCTTTTGTTTGGGGTTCTCTGCGCTTCTTGGACCTGTAAGTCTATTTCTTTCACCAGGTGGGGGAAGTTTTCTGTCATTATTTCTTCAAATAGGTTTTCAATATATTGCTCTCTGTCATCTTCTGGCACCCCTATAATTCTGATGTTGGTACGCTTGAAGCTGTCCCAGAGGCTCCTTACACTATCTTTGTATTTTCAGATTCTTTTTTCATTTTGCTTTTCTGGTTGGATGTTTTTTGCTTCTTCACATTTCAATTCTTTGACTTGATTCTTGCGCTCCTCTTGTCTGCTGTTGGGTGTCTGAATAATATTCTTTATTTCAGTCAGTGTATGCTTAATTTCTAGTTGGTTCTTTATCACAACATCGAGGGTCTCATTAGATTTCTTGAGGATCTCACTACATTTATCGGCAGTTTTTAGAAAATTATTGAAAGACCTTAAAAGTGTGGTTTTGAGCTCTATATCTTCCATTTCTGACATCTGCATCCTGTTTCTTTGTCTCCGCATTTTTTATGCTTTCTTTGTGCAACCCCTAGTGGTCTTTATGCACAGTCTTGTTGTAGTTAAGCCTAGATTGTTGTAGGTAACACTGGCGGGGATTTGACCTCCAGGCCAAGTGGCTGTGAGAATCAGCTGTGTCTGCAGTGAGAGAACTTCTGTCCTCTAGGGAGGTGCTAATCTAGCCTTTGCCTGAGGCTATCCGGCAAATGCCTCTGTGCAGGGCTTGGGTGGGGCGGGTCACATGGGATCAACAGGGTGGGCCAGAGCGAGCAGTTATGGCTGCTCTCAGTCCCATCCCCAGGTGCTCTGCCTCTCTGAGTCCCAGCAACTGCTGCAAACCTCGGAGGGAAAGCTGCCTTCGAGTTCCGACCGAAGCCAGACAGTCCCGCTTCTCCCGTTTGAGTCTGGGTCCCTAAAGACTCGCCCGGATCTGGAGCTCAGAGTCTGCGACTCCCTCCCAATTGAAAACACCAACCGCGCCCCCAGCCACCAGCCTGCTCTGCATGCACTCCGCACCTTAGTATTTGACTTCAGCACTGCGCCTCCTTTGGGTCTCGGTATGCGTTTCTCTTTCCTCCTAGTTGTAGGACTTCCACTCAGCCAGCGTTCCTGTGGTTCTGGGTGATGTCCGTTCCGTCTTTTAGTTGTATTTTTGAAGTGGTTGTTCGAGGCAGCAAACTCCGGCGTTAACCTATGCCGCCATCTTGGTTCTCAATCTATATTGCCTTTCTTTTATCTTATTTTTCTCATTTGCAAGTTAAAGAATTTAATAGGAGAACTTGGTTAGAAAAGGCACTAAAACTCACATTCTCTTTTTTGCACACCATAAAACTGAAACCTCCAGGGCTAAATATATTTTAAAGGTATTTGTATTCACCGTAAGGCTAAGCTCTGTCTCTGCCCCCTCTTTGATCCTGAAAGGAATCCCTGTCTCAGAGGTGCCTTTGGGGGACCCTCCTGAGTGGAGGCTGACCCAAGGCTGTGAAGGACAGCTGTGTCCAGCATCTGGAATACCTGCCAACCTATTGCTGAATCTGTACTTGGCTGCCAGGAAGTCTCTTCTAATAAATAAAAATGAGTGCATCCATGAAGGAACCAGATGCTGTGGAGATAAATGTGCTCAGTTCGAAGATGGTTTTCATGAACTGAAATTTCCAAGAAGAAAAATGTGCCTCTGAACAGGCTTTAATAATGGAAATGGAAACAGTTCTAAAGACCAAAGGAAGGCCAGTGTGTTTGCATACCCACAGAAAGATGTATTTCCTAATGTGAGGTGACTGGTATGAAATGAGATCACAAAATTGTTGGCATTTATAAATATATTATTTATATTCTTTCCTTTATCCAGGTACCACAGTGTAATTTGTATCCAACAATTAAAGCGGTGAGCCCTGATAAAATTTAACCAAAGGTTATTGTACTTGTAGCATTACAAAAGGAGACCCCTGTTTACTTCTAGAGTTAAAAGTCTATTTACATTTTGACCCTCATTTCTGCGATTTTTTTAATCTATTAAACTGTATAAAAGGCTGAACTTGACATACATTCTTCAGAGTTGTAGGGACTGCACCGATGTTTTCTGTCCTTTAATCACGTTTATACATTCTACAGTGATTACTGCAGTGTGCCCTGAAGATCAGAATATTTTAATCACTTGCCCATGTTGCAACAGAGGCAATGTTTTTATTCTGGGTTACATTATTAGTTGATTAGGCACAAAGCATGGTAGCTAGTATTTAAGAACACCTATTATGCCCCAATCTCTTTCAGAGAATGTGCATCCTTTGATATTTCCAGCAGCCTTATGAATCAGAAAGAATCATTTTTCTTTTCAAATGAGGAATCAAAGGCTCAGAGAAGTAAAGGAACTTGCCCAAGGTCACACAGTAAAGAAGTGGTACAAGAACAATTCTAGCACAAGTCTTCCTGACATCATTCTTCTACAAGATCTTTATGCTCTAACATAAGGGTGCCAAGTTGGGTACATAGAAAGAGGATTTCAGCTCTTTGTTCTTTTCCTTTCAGTTAGGAAATTCCAACGATGAAAAAGCAGATGCTGAGTGTGTGGACTAGAACCAAAAATGCACTTTAACTCGCATCTTTGCTGTGGGGAGAGTTGAACCTTCCCCAGACAGAGAGCTTAAGTAGCTACCCCTCACCCTCCTTTCAGCCCACCTCACCAGCCCTAGGGAATGCCCTTCCTCCCCTCACTGACACCAATGCCCTTTGCCACCATCCAGGCATCCTTGGGTCACCTTTCAAGCTTTTATTCCCAAAGGAAAGCTTCATTCTTTAAACCTCTATGGTCAGTTAGCAAGTATTTATCAAGGACTGATATGAGCCAGAAATTGTAGTAGAAATGCAAGATGCAAACAGAGGGAGATAATATACAGTTCCTGCCCTTCAGCATCGCAGGGGGGAAAAGCATCCAAATAGGTAATCAATATGTATAAAAGGCGAATATACTAAGTGTCCGTCCGCCTGTCTGACTGGTCACTAGGGGGCAGAGGCTCAACTCAGGAGCTGCCGAGCTGCAGTGACTTGGCAGCAGCAGTCTCTGGTGACGCACCCCAGAACCAGAGAGGAGGGAGCCCGATTCCTCACGGGGCCATGTGATTCTACCTTTGGTCATGGTTATGTTGTTACTGGGGCACTGTTCTCCTGAATCTGGTTCACTGCACACTTGCATTTGCATTCCACAACCTGTACAACAACTTTGCAGAGTGCCCTCTAGCACTCTGGTACCCCTTGGGAAATGTCAGAGAGCCAGTATTGGCCCGATCCCCACAGGCCAGGCAAAGGGACCCTACATGCTGGAGGAACCCTGCTCACTCCACAGACTCCAGGGAGGGACCACAGGAGGTTGGCTCCAGGGCGTGTCTAGCCCTTCTCGCTCAGTCCCACCTCTCCGACCACTTTCAAATAAATTTCCTTTCAATGTGCATGAATCCGTGCAGCGGATCACTAGTGAACTATAATGTGAAACATATTATAGGGCAGTTAAGAAGCAAGGAAAATAGGAACACAGTACAGTGAAATGAACTCACCCTGTGGTACCTGGATTGACTTCATCATAAAGCCAGTCCCACATGGCTGGCATATGAAGCATATCAGCTGCTTCAATAGGGTTTTCATTTGGCATTTATAAGTGGGCGGCGGGGGGGGGGCAGACCTTACAGTGGCTTTCATTCAGTGCACCAGGCTTGCTGTTCCCTCAGGAATAACCTCCCGTGTGTCTGGATCATGCACAGCCTCCTGTGATTGTTCAATAGTGAGCTATGGGCATCCCATCGACCCAAGCACGTTCTTCCACTCTGCACCATTCAAAACCAAGGACACAGCGAGCCCTCAGATCAGTTACTGACAAAATCCTTTTCAGTAAAGGTTCCCCAGGAAGCTGGTAATACCAATCTACAAAGTGAAACATCCTCTTACCCTCCCTCTAGCTCCTGGTTGTAGCCATTTCTTGCTTTTGCCCTCCCCCTCAATATTAACTACCTTCTTGGTGACCAGAGGTCTTAGAAGCACTTTCTGTTGTCCTGCATAATGTTTCCTTTTAGGTGGCTTTTAAGTTAATGGGCAAAGATCAGAATTAACCCAAATCTGAGCTTGGATGAGCATCAAGGCCAGACCCAACACTTTCTTTTACTTTCAGTGCAGCTATGATAGATGAAAATAGCAAAGGGTGAATATCTTGCCTATTCCTATTTCTTATTAGTTTTCCTTTCCTTATGTCGCCCAGTGCATCACTGATAATTTTATCCTTTAGTAACTGAGCCCAGCACAACATAGCTGCTACTCCATACCATGAGTGACCACACGGTCACCTAGGAATCAAAGGTTACCTCTTTCATTCTTTCTCTTCCCGAACCAAAGGTTTCTATGAGCCAGGGCCATTCTAGCAAATTTCACTTCACTAATACTAACTAAACAGGAGTCCTGAACCCAACTCCAATTTGGGGGGGGAGGGGTTTCCCTCCAGACCAACAAATAAGTCTCAGACATCAGCAGGGTATCCAAGAAGTCAACTCAATTCTGATACTATATACCCAGAGTTAGAATCAGATGCCACAGGTTAAGGGCTCAGTCCTACAAGACTGCCACCCCTTCTAACTACACACTTCAGATGTCAGCTGTATCTCAAGCATGTCTAACTCGAGGCCTGCGGGCTGCATGCAACCCACAATGAATATTTTTATGGCCCAGCCAATATAACGGTAAGAAATGTTTTAATAAAAATTTTGTAACTTAATTTTTACAATATCCTGTTATACATAACTCTCTATATAAAAGTCTAATATGCTAAGTGTTCCTCCTACTATCCAGCTGGTTGCTATGATGCACATTGACCACCAGGGGGCAGATGCTCAACACAGGAGCTGCAGTGACCTGGCAGTGGCAGTTCTCAGGTGATAAACCCTGAAACCAGAGAGGAAGGAGCCTGATTCCTCGCGGGGCCACATGATTCCACCTTTGGCCGTGGGTTATGTTGTTGCTGGCTCACAGTCGGCCCAAATCTGGTTTACTGCACACTTGAGTTTGCAGTCCACACCCTGTACAACAGCAACTTTGCAGAGTGCCCTCTTGCAATGGGGACCCCTCAGGGGATGTCAAAGAGCCAGTTTTGGCCAGATCCTCACAGTCCAGGCCAAAAGAACCCTGCTCACTCTGCAGACTGGGACCTCGGGCGGATGGCTCCAGGGCATGTCCAGCCCATCTTGCCCAGTTCCAATTAATTTTCTTTTAACGTGCATGAGTACATGCACCGAGTCACTAGTTATTAATAACGAACTACAATGTTGCCTAATGACTGATTACTATAATTGTGTTGCATTCATTTCCCTTACGTGCCTTACATGCAGGCACACCATTTCTCTCCACTAATACTAGCAGTGAATATTTTAACAGCTGATTTCCACGTCATTAGCTTTGGACTGACTTGTTTGGTGTGCACAACAGGAAATATTTTGCTTTTGGAGAACAAAAAAAATAGATTTATTTGCATTATGCTTATTAATGTGTGTAGTTATTCAATGTCTGGTAAGTTAATGTTCAAGAAAAATATTAATTTTTATTAAAATGTTCTATTATTTTATGTGAAAAATTATTTATTTCAGCCCTTTGTATTCAGCAAGTCTCTATCGAAATAAACTCACGTTTCTATGAAAATTGAAGTTTTTTGGGTTTTTTTGCAGCCTACATTAACTTAAACCTAGTTCATTTGGCCCATGTTAGTCTTTGAGTTTGACATGCTTGCTGTATCTGGAAGAGATGCTTAGGGCAAGGTATGTGACAGGGGTGTGAATTTCCAATGTTCTCTTCAGGCACAGTACTCTCCCAGCCTCTCCAGGTAACCACCAACCCAGAAGCTCTCTGAACCCTGTCCTTGGGTTTTTATCAAGGCTTCATTACATAGGCATGATTAACTCATTGTCCACTACCAATTGCTTCAACCTACAGCCCTTCTCTTCCTAGACGCTGGGAGTGGGACTGAAAGTTCCAACCCTCCAATCACATGGTTGGTTCTCCTCCCAAGAAGTCCCAATCCTTAGGTTTTCAAAAGTTACCCCATTAACATAACAATAGACATTGTTTTCATTCTCTACACTTAGGATATTCCAAGAGTTCTAGGAGCTGTGAGGTAGGATTTACAGTTGAAGACCAAATATTGATAAGCAATGCATTTGGATATCTGACCAAATATGACAATGCATATCATATTAGAGAAATACTGATGTATTCAAAAAACCATTACAACCATAAAATTTGAGATAAAATATAATCTGTTTAGCAATAGAAGGAAACTACAAAGACATTTTTCAAAATTTAAGAAAAAGAAATATAGAAAAATGTATTATCAAAAAGCTGAATCTATAGTAGAGCTTTAATGAGTGTTCATGTCACATATCAACACTTAAAATGCTAAAAACATTTAGAAATATAGAGAGAGACCTAGAGAAAACAAAATTAGAGATATACTAGTACATTTACTAGTATATCTGTAAATGTACTACATTTTTTCCATCTGTGCCACATTAAATAGACTATTTTAATACCTATGACTACATATACAGAATAGAATACTTTATTTACCCAGAATGTATAGGACTATAGAAATAAATCTCTAAAATTGCTCATGAAAACCTTAAGTTGATTAAATTGAGATTTCTCAATGTTTCTGGACATGAAAACTGACTATTTTAAGAGAATTATTTTATCTGCACAATTTATAGGTTTTAATGATACTAAAATAGAAACCAGAATGTGATTTTAAGGAAAATAAAAATTATCATTCTAAAGTTTATTTTGATGAATTCAGAGGAGAAAATACCTAAGAATGTTGAAGACAAAGGTAAAAATAGAGGACACTTGTACTGTCAACTCTTAAATAATATTACAAAACTAATAACTAAAAATGAGGAACTGGCACAATAAATGGTAGATCTGTATAGCGGAACAGATCGCTCTTCAAAGGAAGCTATGTACTCAAATTGAGCACAGGGTGAAGGCACACACATATGCCAATATATTATTGTGAGGTATTTAAGATCTCAAGTGAGAAAAAAAGGCTACCTAGGAGTTTTAAATAAACCAAGTCAATTGTTCATCTCAACATATGCTAAAACAAGTTCCAATTGAATTGAGCGGGAAAGGTGAAAGACGGAGATCATCAAACATTGTGAAAAGAAATCATAATTGAATATATAACTGATCATGAAAAAGTCAAGGTCTTTCACAATATAGTAGCTATGAAAACAAACAACAGAAAATACTGGTAATTTTGAGCCACACTGGAAGTATCTATTTAAACATCACACTGAAACAATATATTAATGCTAATATACTAAGAGTTTACTGTAAATGGGAGAACATTGATTCTTGTGAGTGAATATAAGCCATGAAGAACAGAGGATGGTAATCCAATCTAAATGTTATGGTTATTGATAGTAGAATAGCCAAGTCAAAGGAATGAGAGCTTTTGTAAGAGTTTTATATTTATTAACATATCTAATCCTCATGCTGGCTCACTGATATAGGTGCAATATTGTCCACTGTTTACCAATGAAGAAATAAGAAACAGAATTTAAGGAATTTACACAGGATAACACAGCCAATAAGGGCAGAACCAGGATTACAACACAAATGGTCTAATTCCAGAGCACATTCTTTGAACTAGTATTTCACTATATTACAATGAAAATGGAAAAAGAGTTACTAATATGATAGAATGCTTAATATTGTACATGACTCAAATACATATAGAAGAGAAACTATTCAAAAAACTATACAGGCATTTTAGCCTGATATGAAATTTTACAATAGTTCAGTCTACATAAGACTGATATTCACATATAGGATATTAAATTCTAGAATTTTCTAAAAAGTGATTTGATTGTATTATATGAATCAATAGACTTACAGTGGTTCTCAACCTTCTGGCCCTTTAAATACAGATCTTCATGTTGTGACCCAACCATAAAATTATTTTCGTTGTTACTTCATAACTGTAATTTTGCTACTGCTATAATGTTAGTAATGTAAATATCTGATATGCAGGATGGTCTTAGGCAACCCCTGTGAAAGGGTCGTTCAACTGCCAAAGGGGTCACGACCCACAGGTTGAGAACCGCTGCTTTAAAAAGTTTTAGTTTTGGCCTGTGGTCCACGGACTTCATGTCTAAGAGGTACCCTAAGAAAATATTTAGTAATGTAAAATGTTCCATTATTTGCCACACTGCTAATTCGTGTAAAACACAGGGGTGGGCAACAGTAGGTTTACAGTTGTTTGTATGAAAAATAATACAATTAATAAATCAATCAAGAATAAACTATTTTGTGCACTCACAACTGTAAATCCACTTTTGCCCACTTTTTAACCTTGACTGTCTATCACAATCCCTTGTAGAGTTTCTCCCTAGAATCACAGATTCATTCCGAATTTTTTAAAAAGGCACATTGATGATTTTTCAGTCAGTATTAAATTATAGTATCTATGAATTATTTTATCCATTAAAATAGTATTTTGAATAATATTTAATACTGTACAACATATAAACTATTTGTCATTTTTTATACTTAAAATATATTAATTTTACAGTTAAAAAAACTAGAGTAAATATGTTGTCTCATATTGAGCAAATATGCCACTAAAATGTATCCTGGTTTATATGGAATATAGCTATCTAAGGCTCAGATAATTTCACTATTAATTTTATGGTCAGGTAATATTCTGTTAAGGGCAGTGTTTTCATCTGGGTAATCCTCAAATGTCTAGCTATCAACAAGTTGTCTTTCAGAAAGTTGGCATTAAAAAAACTGGATGAATTAATAAGTAAGGGAATGGCTAAATGAATGAAGAAGCAAATATGAAATAA
The DNA here is from genome assembly GCA_036010255.1 of Myotis pilosus. Lineage (NCBI taxonomy): Eukaryota > Metazoa > Chordata > Mammalia > Chiroptera > Vespertilionidae > Myotis > Myotis pilosus. Next base: position 178,078 of record JASKON010000063.1, on the reverse strand, counting down.
ATAAGAATGCATACATTAATGTATGCTTGAAATGTTTGTATGTTTTCTCATCATTTATTTTCTACTATGAATTTCTCTATGGCTTGGAGTTGGACTTATTTTGTACTTTTTTCCCATCCTTTACATTAAAAACATGAATATCCTAAAATTATACTATTTCTCTGTTGAATTCTTAATTGTTTTCGACTCTTTTTCTGAGTTTTGTATACTTGAGTTTTTGGTGTGAATTCTCTGTCAGGATTAGAATTGCAAATAGGGCATACTTGCTCTGTATTAAAAGAATAGGTACAGCCAGTGTCTGAAAAGTTAATCAGACAAAATAGACAATTAATTACATCTTATTAATGTTGTTAATGGAAGACAAATGTATCTTCATGTGCTTGATAAGAGTATTATAAACTGCATTATTTATGACTCCATTGGAATACTTAATAATTTTAAGCTTTAAATTAAACTGCTCATTAAACAGGAGAGCTATTACCAAATTCTTAAAATAGGTCATAAAAGCTGGCTGCAGTATAAGATAAATTTGAAGGTCTAGCATTTACTCAGAATGTCTTTATACTCTTATTTTTAAGAGACTGAGCCCTAGAGATGTTAAACTTATTTTAATGTGCCCTTAGTAAAGGGGAGAATTCTTTCATTAACAGTATTCACCCTAAAGAAATGATTCATTTTTAAAAGCCCTGGTTGCTTAAGCATAGATAATGCAGTTGAATATTCTCATCAGCTACTGAGCTTTATTTCCAAACAAAAAAAAAGATGGGAAGAAAAAGAAGTAACAAAGCTATGGGTGTGCTTTGCTTGCAGGAGATGAAGGGGATTTTAGGATGTGGGCACAATTAAAGGCAAAGACATAGTGATAAAGGAGTATGCTAGAAAAAAATGAGCAAAACACCCCAAAGCAGCTTAGACAGAAAAAAAAAGTAGATGGAAACAATTTAAAATGAAGAATGACTCAGAGTGGCTCTCACCGGCAAATACTTAGTTACACAAAGGCTCTTTCATTTCTTTCATTGAGTACCTGTCAAGGGGAGGGGACGCTAGCAATTCTAGAAGAAATTGTTTCTACTTCAGTTAACAAAACTGGATGCTCATTCAGGGCTCTCAGAGGGGCTTCACAAATAATGTAGATTGTTTTTCTGCTGTTCCCCAGAACCGAAGGCATTCCAAAATGAGCCTGACTGTCACCACACTATACATGTTCATGGTTGGTGAGTTCAGTTCATCAAAAACAGTGTGCTAATGAAATCTCCATGCCAAGCTTCTCTCTAACAGGAGTCTGGAAACTGCACGCAGGCTTATAGTTAAAGGAGGGCAAGGGAAAAGAATGAACCCACGCCTCCTGCTTTCTGTGTACCCATTCCCAGTGCTTTTTTAAATGAGCCAGGGCATCAGATTACACCAGAGCCTTGTCCCTGTAAGAACAAGCTCAATATGTGATCAAAACACCTGAACATTATCTATATATATATATAAAAGGCTAATATGCTAAAAGTGTCCGGCCATCCAACTGCACTGTGTGGGTTATCTCTATGACCCACACTGACCACCAAGGGGCAGATGCTTAACACAGGAGCTGCCAAGCTGCAGTGACTTGGCAGCGGCGGTTCTTGGGTTATGCACCTCAAAACCAGAGAGGAGGGAGCCTGATTTCTCAAGGGACCACATAATTCCACTTTCAGCCATGGCTTATGTTGTTGCTGGGACACTTGTTGGTCCTGAATCTGGTTTACTGCACACTTGGGTTTGTGGTCCACACACTGTGCAACAGCAACTTTGCAGAGTGCCCTCTCACACTCTGGGACCCCGCGGGGGATATCAGAGAGCACATTTTGGCACTATCTCCGCAAGCCAGGCCAAGGGCATGTCTGGCCCATCCTGCCCCACCAGCCACCTCCTAATTAATTTCCTTTCAATGTGCACAAATCTGTGCACTGGGTCACTAGTTTCAATTCATTTACTTTTACATTTCTATGTCTTGTTTCCTACCTGCTGTCACATGTCAGATGAAAAGATTTATAAAGTGTCTACAGTAAGGTGATTTTTAACCTGATACATGTAAAAAGGCCTATTATAATAAGCAATCAAATGATAATAATTGTTGAACCTACACCTGAATTATCAGAAAATAAATTCTAGAAAATTTAATCCTTAGATATTAGTAGAGAGTGGTGAGATTTAATATAGAATAAGTAGACAGATGACCCCTGAGATTCGAATGGTACGTCTTATGGGGAGAATATATCACATTCGTGGGCATAACCAGAATTGTATTTCAGCTGCACGGTCTTGGATCACCAAGAGATCTATTATAAGAGCATAGATTAAATTAGTTGTCCAAATGGATGGAGACTGTTATAAATGATCTGATCATAATCATGACGTCTTGAGAAATTTTTGGTATATCCTCTAAGCACTTGGCAAAAGTTAGTTTTAAATGCACCCATCTGTCCCACACACTCATATTTTATAAACTTACTTCCTGATGAAGATTTGCCATTATTGGGAGTTTATTTTCAGCCTATGTTTTAGGTGTTAGCACTTGTTTATCTGGATTAGACACTGGATACCATTCAAGCCAGTACAAATTGAGCCAAAATTTTAATGTGGAACATAGATAATGTGAGAATTCACAGATATTGGAAACTGCACACAGGAGGGGAATCAGCACAAACTCACAGGTTCTTCCCCAAAGACCTCACTGTGAGTTCATGATAGAAAGTGAGGACAAAGACCTGGAAAAAACTCCTTTCCGGGGCATGCCTGGGAAAGAGATAGAGCATCCTCTGGTGTCTATCTCCCTAAGACACAAAAGCCTTAAGCCAGGGGAAAGCAGGGCATCAAATCATATCACCGCTAGGACCTAGGTGAAGACCCATTCCAGCTTGGGGAAAAACAAAACAAAACAAAAAACAGAAAATAATCCTCTCTACTGTTAGGGAAGGGGCAGGGATACTTCTGGGGCCCGGATAACTAGACGTGCTAGATGTCTCTTACACCAGATGGAGATGGGCAAGAGCACTGGAAAGGAACCACAAGCGAAACTCAGGGACATATCCCTAGTTGAAAGAGGCTGAACCAGAACAAGTGAGGAATCTAGCCCCCTCACTAGCAGGTGAGTTATCTGAGTTATAAGTGATAGCTGTCCACTGCTGGAGGAAGATCAAGAGTATGGAGGAAGACTTCTTAGGTGCAGTTGAAGGGGGCAATTTTAAGATGCAAATTGAACAGACATTGAGAGGAAATTTCTGCCAAACCCAACCCAAACACCAGAAAGAAGTATTAGATGATTGGGAAGCCTTTGGTGCCTAGTGATAAACATAGGGTGTTAGGCAGAATCCTAAAACACTCCTCAGCATCCTGAATTTACAGAGATTTTCATGTTGACTTTGAAGGAGCAAACTACCATAGTTTGCAGGGAATGGCAGGCACTTCTGATAGCTGATAATGACACTCACTTAACAGCCAACAAGAAAGGGAGGACCTTGTCCTACAGTCATAAGAAATTTTATTCTGTCAATAACCTGAATAAGCATGGAAGGGGACTCTGACTTCAGATGAAACTGCGGCCCTGGCCAAAAACTTGATTTCAACCTGATGACCTCAGCTGACAGAACACTGCATCTTGACTTCTGATCACAGGAACTATCTATATATATTAAAGGCTAATACACAAAGTGTCTCCTCGGGAGTTCGACAGGGAGACTGGGAGTTCGATCACTTGCTATGATGTGCACTGACCACCAGGGGGTGGCGCGGAATGAAGGAAGGCCCTTTCTGGCAGCAGGGGAAGGGAGGCCCTGATCGGCCCTGATTGCTGGCCAGGCCTGGGGACCCTACCTGTGCATGAATTTTGTGCACCAGGCCACTAGTGAGATAATAAATGAGTGTGTTGTTTTCATTTCCATTTTTAAAAAAATATATTTTATTGATTTTTTACAGAGAGGAAGGGAGAGGGATAGAGAGTTAGAAATATCGATGAGAGAGAAACATCGACCAGCCGCCTCCTGCACACCTCCTACTGGGGATTGTGCCCACAACCAAGGTACGTGCCCTTGACCGGAATCGAACCTGGGACCTTTCAGTCCGCAGGCCGACGCTCTATCCACTGAGCCAAATCGGTTTGGCTCATTTCCATTTTTTTTAAAAAAATATATTTTATTGATTTTTTACAGAGAGGAAGGGAGAGAGATAGAGAGTTAGAAACATCGATGAGATAGAAACATCGATCAGCCACCTCCTGCACACCTCCCACTGGGGATATGCCCGCAACCAAGGCACACGCCCCTGACCGGAATCAAACCCGGGACCCCTCAGTCCGCAGGCCGACGCTCTATCCACTGAGCCAAACCAGTCAGGGCCACTTCCATTTTTATCACCTTCAGTTGAATAGGCTCTAATCAGGTCCTTAAAAGAATGGAAAACCTTGGCTCCAACTCATAATTTTTCTAAGGTAAAATTCACATCTCACAAAACCACCATTTTGAAGTGTACAATTTAGTGGAATTTTACTTACAATATTATGCAACTATCATCTGTATTTAGTTACACAAGTGGGTATTGTTTAAAGTCATTAGGTTTGTGGTCACCTGTTACATAGCAATAGAAAACTAACACTCCAAGAAATGAAGGGCACCAGAGGTGGCATGAATTAAAACATAGAACTTAAAAATTTAATATGACAACAATATTATAAAGGATGGGAGGGAGGAATTGGGGATACACTGAGTAAGGTCCTTAGAGTACACATGAGTGTTAGTTTTCTATGGATGTGTAAACAGGTTGCCAGCTAACTTGTTGCAGTCTACATTTAATTCGCTTAAAAATATATACTGTACACTCTAAGGCAGTGATGGCGAACCTATGACACACGTGTTAGAGGTGACACGTGAACTAATTTTTTTGGTTGATTTTTCTTTGTTAAATGGCATTTAAATACCGTATTTGCTGGCGTATAAGATGATTTTTTGGCCCTGAAAAATATGCCTCCAAGTGGGGGGTCGTCTTATACACCAGGTACACTTCAGATAGACTGCCTATAGTGCTTACCCCATGCCATAGTGGCCTCCCGATGCCCGCCCACTTCATTCCACATACCGTTCAGGCATCAGCAGCGCTGCTGGGTGTATGCTCGGCTGTTATGCGATTTTGCTGTTATGCGATTTTACCACACTCGCAAAATCGCACACAGCCGACCATACACCCAGTATGATAGCCCAAAATCGCAAATCGCGATACCATACTGGGTGTATGGTTGGCTGTGTGCGATTTTGCGAGTGTGGTAAATTCGGGTTACCGTATATTTCTTTACATATGCATTGAAGATTCGCGATTTTGCGCTATCATGGTGCCTGTTAGAATGTTGAAGAGCTCGCACTTGCGCACTAGTGAGGTCCCAGGGAGATGCTGATGCAAGGGTGGACCAGACTGCTATAGTGACAGGGCGGGCAAACAGGGAGCAGGGACCAATCAAATCAGGCTTTGTATACAGCCAACAGCCAACCACAATACTGCCCCATTGTACAGTACAGCATAGAAAATGTCGACCAGTCAAACCCCTATCATCCCTATCATGGCACCAAGATGTCGTTGATGAACTTTTAATATCAGATGATGAAGAGGAGTTTGAAGGCTTTTAAGGTGAAACTGTCACGCCAGCAAACTTGCTAGGGACTTGCCCGGCACTTGCTCTCTCCCTCTATTTGTTATCTTACTTCTATCATTGACAGTCCCTCTAGGTTGTGGGCTGCTTGCCTGTGTTCCTGAGAAGCATCTACGGTACCAGTCTATAGAGTGTGTTTTCTTTAGTGAGTTACCGGTATGTTTACCGGTAATAAACTTGCACTGTTTTATGTATATGTTTGATTACATACAGCCTTGTGACAGTTTTCCTGCATGTCATAAGCATTTGAATATAAATTAAAATGTTAAAATCAAATCTGATATTGTTTTACCTTTTATTTGGTGTGTGGAAGGTGTGCGGAAGAGGGGGTAGTCTTATACGGCGAGTATATAACAAACTCTGTATTTTGAGTGGAAATGTTAGGGGGTCGTCTTATACGCCCAGTCGTCTTATATGCCGGCAAATACGGTATATAAAATAAATATCAAAAATGTAAATCTTTGTTTTACTATGGTTGCAAATATCAAAAAATTTCTATATGTGATATGGCACCAGAGTTAAGTTAGGGTTTTTCAAAATGCTGACACGCCGAGCTCAAAAGGTTCGCCATCACTGCTCTAAGGCCACAAGTCTTTTACATAAAATGTATGAATAACATGTCAATAGTGGATAAAATTAAATCATGAAAAGTCATTAATCCAAAAGAAGACAGAAATGAGGGGTATAAATAAAAGATGAAACAAAGAAAATAGCTAGAAAGATGGACATTTTAATACAATCACATCAGTAACTACATTAAATATAAATGCCATGAACACATCAAATGAAAGACAGAGACCCAACTAGCTACTATGTGAAATCTTAAACCTTCCATGATTTTTTTGTAATCTGTTAATTTAAAATCCATTCATGGGTCAGGCATTTTGGATGGATTGCTTGCTCATGTATGATTTTGTAATATTTTTGTAATATCATGAATTGGTCTTTGAAAAATTGATTCCTTGTGCTATGTAGATATTTCAGATGCTGATATATTTTTAAAACAATAATAGCAACCACATTTGTTATTCTCATCAGTTTCATCAGAAAGTCTTGAAATATTGAAAATTATCAAGCTCACAGTAGTAGATACAAGCTTTCCAAAATTCTAATTCTCAATTGAACGCTCAGACTTTATCACTGGTAATAGATACTGTCCATTTTTCCCCCTTGAAGTGATAGGCCACTAAACTTATCTTCAATAAAATATCTACCAAATACTACATTCTGCATAACCTTTAGCTTAGGAGTCATTCTTTGAAATAAATATGGTGCTCCAGGAAAGAGTGGCTAGCTCACCTCATCATTCAATCACACAAGCACTTTGAGTCAAACAACTTATCTCTCTACCTAGTGCTTTATGTGTATGTTTGCATTTTGTGACACAGATATTAAGAAGATCTATCCCTGAGGGTGGAGATTTAATAACATGTGTAATTTGTACTGCTTCACCAGGGCTTTCTTACTTGAAACTGTTCTTTTGTTTTATCTGCAAGTGAGCAATACATTGACTGCTAGCAGCTTGATACTAGCACCTTGATTCATGCAGTTTTATTATGGATTTTTTTCCTGATCAACAACAGTGAAAAGCAAATGTCAACACAGTGAGAAAGCAAATAGCAGTACTATTCTAAAAGATAATTTTGATATTCTGGATCCCCTAAAAATAGCGTAGGCACTCCTAGGAGTTCAATGCACCACACACTGAGAATGGCTGCCCAGAGACAAAGATATACTGGTAAGAATAAAGATTAGGGATATGTTTATTATAACTGCTACAGTAAAAAGATGGTGGTGAATTTTGTGAGCTAAGGTTGTATTTAATATATTTTCTTAGTCACTCTTGTTTAAAACCATTTATAATTAGTCACCACTAAGCTAACATATGGGTCTGTAAAAGGAGTACACACATCAAAAATAAAAGGGAAATCATACTTATTAATCCTAAAAGTGAAACAGAAGTGTTTATTGCCTCCACTCCACCCTCCCTTTTAATCTCATCCCAACTTGGAATGGAGACTTAGCTATTACAGATGGCACATTCTTGACACAAAGAGAAATCGTGTATTATATGGACCCTGAATTATAACCACTCAAGGAGTTCAGTGAATAAGTCACTTACAAATAAATACGAGAAAGCTATCATCCATATTTATTAAGTCTAAACAGAAAATGTAACAAAAAATAACTGTTTGACAACTCAATAAAAGTGTAAATTTCATGGCAATAAAGAATATGCAAAAACCTCTTTGAAGGAAGCTACATAAATTTACAGAATGCCATAAAAGGAGACCAGATAACAGGTAGAGGCACATCTACAGGTAGAAAGAATAAACAATTACAAGCAACATAAATCTTGCTCTGAATCAGATTTAACCGAGTCACAATAAAACCAGAATGTACTCTTTCTTATGAATTTGACAGTATGATTTTAAGTTCCTCCAACAGAATAAATATGTGAGACTAGCTAGAATAATTCTAAGAAAGTAGGGAATTGCCGATTTTTAATGAGCGTAGCCTTGGTACGCATATCTTCACGCCACCAGGCACTTCACAGCACGGTGCCAGTGCTTCGCTGTCCTCACCTGCTAGACCTCTGTTTCAGGGAGAAGATGAGGGTTAGTGTCTCTCATACTCCACCAGACAATCCCCAGGTGGCGTTGCTACCCCATTCCTTCAAATTGAACTTTTGTGGCTGGTGGTGGGGACGGGGGTATGGAATCGGCCCATTCTGGCCTGGCCATGGTCTCCACTCTATTCTTCTGATGTGACACATCAGCATTATATCTTAATGCAAAGTCCTCTTGGGTTTTGATGCCATGACAAGAAATGGACGGAAATCTCAACACTTCAGTTTTAAAGCCTCAGAGTTGATCTATTTTTAATATTCTTTTCTGGAACAGCCACTTCTGCCCTGGTTTTGAACAAATTCCTTTTTGTTTTAAGTGGTCCAACTTTAGCTATATCTTATCCATACACATCTTGCCATGCTCCTAGCACTGCTATTGAATTAGAAAGTCGTTATTATATTTATTGGCCATTAATAAACCTTCATTACAATCTATTGTACTTATGCAAATATTTTCATAGAATGATAAAAAATAAGTTCTGTAGTCTCCTCTTAATCATCTTAGTTTACAACTCTAAAAATTCTAAATAATTATTTTAATAGTTTCATAAGGTCTTGAGTTAAATAAATTATAATTTATTCTCAGTTGTTGGTAAACCCATGGGCCAAGTCCTGAATTTGTGCATGAAATTTTATTGACAGTCACTTGTTTCTGTAGGATCTGTGGCTGCTTTTGTGTTACAAAGCAGAGAATAGTTGTGACAGAGACCATATGGCTTGCAAAGCATAAAATATTTACTGTCTGTCCCTTCATAGAGAAAGTTTGCTTTTGATCTATATTTTTGTGGAACAGCCAGACGTTTTAAGACTTTCCACAGTAAAAACTACTCAAACTGAAACAATAAAACATTTAAAAATATTTAAGTAGAAAAAGTTACAGGATTAAGAACTGTGGTGGGATGAAAGGGGATTAAGACTTTTTAAACACCTACTAAGCGATATAGAAAGCTATCTATATTAAATGTCTTCACTTACAAAACCCTGATGGTCCTATCTATGTCTTCCTTTTATATTTTCCAAGGTAAATTTCTTCTGATAAATTTTAGAGGGAACAGGAATTATTTCTTTTATAGTCTCTTCTTAATCCAGAAGAACTCCAATGTTTCCCAGAATAGGCTGTCTTCTGATATTATTTCTGTTACTCTTCTTATAAAGATAAAATTATGACTCTCTTAGAAACATAAAATGAACATTTCAAATATTTTAATTAACTTATGAAGGAACTAGTGAGATATTATTACCAATTGAAAGCAGAATTTGAAGAATTCATATGTAGTAGGAAATGCTAAATTAAACTTACAAATAGGTACAAAAATTGGTCTACCCACAGACAATAATTAATTGCATTCTACTGAATACAACAAATTTATATTTTTATAGAAAGAACCACTTGCATTATTCTTAGTTTTCTACAACTTAGAGAGTTGTCGAATAGCTCTAAAACAATAAAAGGCAGGGAGAACACAGATGGAGTAAACTAGACAGGACGCCACTAGTCCTTTTTGGCACATCTCAAAGTCACAGTTTTCCTTGACAGCTCAAATGGACCACTGATTTAAATCCTTGCCTGTTTTATTACTGATATGAAACGCTGACATTTTTTCATTTGTTCTTGCAGCATTGTGATTCTCAGAAGAAATATACACAGCACCCAGGAGCTAATGCTAAGGTGCTAATATAACTAGAGCCCAGAAAAGGAACTACTTAACATTTAGTATTAGACATCACTTCCCAAAGACCTAGGCCACTCTTGACTCTCTAGGATAGATATTTCTAAAATGTCTACTGCTGTACTTTCCTCATTTATCTCTTACTCTATCATGCAAAGAATTTCAGCGTCCTCTTTATCTTGTCCTTGGACCCGACTATGCCCGAGAGGATGCAACTGGTCAACTGAAAATGTCCACTGAGCTCAAGCAGGGTATTTTCCTAAATTAAAGAACCAAAAACCAACCTCCCCTGGAGATAAAAATGATGTCAGTTCTCCAGAGAACAATCGGCCCAGGACAGAATGGGCCGATTCCATGCCCCCGTCCCCAGCACCAGCCACAAAAGTTCAATTTGAAGGAATGGGGTAGCAACACCACCTGGAGATCGTCTGGTGGAGTAGGAGAGACACTAACCCTCATCTTCTCCCTGAGAACAGAGGTCTAGCAGGTGAGGACAGCGAAGCACTGGCACCGTGCTGTGAAGTGCCTGGTGGCGTGAAGATATGCCTACCATATTCTAGCTAGTCTCACATATTTATTCTGTTGGAGGAACTTAAAATCATACTGTCAAATTCCATTTGCTTTCAACTCAACAGCCATTTCTTTTTCCAAGGTAATAGGCAATTGCGGGGGCAGGGTAAGTGTTATGAACAATTCTAAGTGCTGAGATGGGTTTACTATTTTTTTTTAGTTGCTAGGGAAGGCCTTCCTGATAAGAAATTTTGATGAAGTAAAGGAGGACCTGGGGAAAGAGGTTTCTAGATAGAGCACCAGCCAGTATTTAGTCTGCAAATGTCAGTGGATTTTAGGAGGAGCCCAGAAGCCAGGGTAGCTGAGCAGCATGTGAGGAGGCAGGTGCCAGAAGGTATCAGAGGACATGGGAGAAGCCAGGTCATGTGGGGGCTTATTGGTGAGGTGTTCGTAAGTCAGTTTGTCCAGAAGGATTACAGTTTTGCCTGTTTCCAGCTTAATTGTCTATTGCCATTTTTTTTACTTTCAAAAGTGTTTTTATTTAGATAATTATATTGCCATCTTACTTATATATCACTGTAAACATTTACACTATTATGTTTATGTAAAATCAAGAGCCACTGTAGAATTCTAAGCAGAAGAATGACACAAAAACATACATTTTGAAAGGAGGAAATTAAAAAACCAAAAGAATTTTAGGATCCTTTTCATAGGTACTGAAATCACCAGGAATGATGTTGGAATAAGAGTGGTAGACTGATTAACAAGAGGAGAGCATACACATTCATTGAATATATGTTTTACATGACACAGCTTTCCTAAGGAAACAAAGGATAGCTCCCCGCCACCCCCCCCATGGTTAAACCTCGACATTTTCAAGCAAGGTTTGATGAGTGGGAAGTTACTGGAAAATGCAACAGGACAAAAAGGGTATGAATGAACTAAGTGTATTGAACTGAGAGGTATTGGCCAGGTCTGTTGGTTCAGATTCCCATGCCCTCCTTTGTCTGGCAGTAAGAACGGTCCTTTCCTGGGTATAGGGAGCTCACAGACCCAACAGGGGAACAAAAGAGCAGCTCAGGAAGAGAACTCAGACATGGAGAGGTCCGTGTGGTGTAGTCCGCTGCATACTGATAAGCACAGGCCTGAGAGCAACTGCCAGGTAACTACCAGAACCACCTGAAACGATTAGAGCTGTCAGTTCCCTGAAACCATGCAGGGCCTAGTGTAGTGCTTGTTTTCAGCCAGAATGGAGGACATATTAAGAAGAAGGAGAAAACAAAACACTGTCTCCAGCTGATGTTACACAGGTGGTTCCAGAGCTGCGGTCGTTGTGTTGGTTTGTTTCTGTTAATCCCCACCCGAGGATATTTTTCCATGGATTTTTAGAGAGAGTGGAAGGGAGGGGGAGAGACACAGAGAGAGAAACATCGGTGTGAGAGAGACTTATCAATCAGTTGCCTCCTGCACGCGCCTGGACCAGGGCCAGGGATCAAGCCTAAAACCGAGTAACATGCCCTTGACCAGAATTGAACCCAGTACCCTTCAGTCCACAGGCTGGCATTCTATCCACTGAGCCAAACTGGCGAGGACAGAGCTATGGTCCTTAATGTTTACTATTAAAGGGCTTAGCCAAGATAGTGCCAAAAAGGGGATCCAAAGAGAAAAATAAATAAATAAAAGCGCGTCTTTGGAAAAAATTACTACCACCAAAAGCAATAAAATGAGGACCCAGTGTCTGGTTGCCACAGGATGGGGACCTCGATTCAAAAAAAGTCATTGATCCCAAGCAGTATTAACAAGACCTCAGTGAGCCTTTCCCAAAGCATCCATCCCCTAAAGGGATGAGGGCAGGAGTGTGGCTGCCTTCCTCTGGTAGAATATCATCCAATATAAAATGTCCAAAACATGGCTTTTCAAACTTTAATCTATTAAATAAGATTCATCTGGGAAATCTTAAGATGCAAATAGTGATTCAGTAGGTCTGGCTGCAGCCAAAGATTCTGCATTTCCAAGTTCCCCCAGGAGCCTCTGCTGCTAGCACATGGACCACCATTTGAGTAGCGAGGTTCTACAAGGTTTAAGGTGCTGTGTGCCTTTAAGTTAGTGGTCCTAAACATGGGGTGATGGGCTTAAATTTTTGTGGTACCAAGTTATACACACTATTTCCACTCTAAGTGGTACCTATCCCCAAGGCAGGATATATGCACCCCTGTGTTCAGAGCAGCACAATTCACCATAGCTAAGATCTGGAAACAGCCTAAGTGCCCATCAGTAGATGAATGGATTAGAAAACTGTGGCACATCTACACGATGGAATACTATGCTGCTTTAAAAAAGAAGGAACTCTCGCCAAAGCCGGTTTGGCTCAGCAGATAGAGCGTCGGCCTGCGGACTGAAGGGTCCCAGGTTCGATTCCGGTCAGGGGCATGTACCTGGGTTGCGGGCACTTCCCCAGTGGGGGATGTGCAGGAGGCAGCTGATCGATGTTTCTCTCTCATCGATGTTTCTAACTCTCTATCTCTTCCCTTCCTCTCTGTAAAAAATCAATAAAATATATTTTTTAAAAAAAGAAGAAGGAACTCTTACCATTTGCAACAGCATGGATGGAACTGGAGAGCATTATGCTAAGTGAAATAAGCCAGTCAATGAAGGAAAAATACCACGGACTTTAGAGAGAGACAAAGGAGGGAGAGAGGGAGAGAAAAAGGGAGAGAGAAACATCAATTGGTTACTTCCCTTATGCTACCAACCAGGGATTGAACCCACAACCTAGGTATGTGCCCTGACCCTGAATCAAACCTGCAACCTTCTGGAGTTTGGGACCACACTCCAACCAACCGAACCATCCGGTTAGGTCAAGAAACAGTCTTAACCAACCAGGAAGGTAATTTATCATGTGAGCCTTCTCCATCCTCACAGAAAGAAGAGGCAAGCTGAATGATAAAGACGCTTCCTCTTCTCCTTCCCAAAAGTAAAAACCACCTGGTCCCCAAATAATCCTTCTTTCCTTTTGTCAATAGCCCCCTCACCCCACGTTTCTTTTTGTACCCTGGAGCCCCCTTCTACTTGCTACATGGGACACCCCCTGCCTGATTCTGGAATCACTGAATAAAGCCAAGGAGATTTCAAATTTACCCAGTAGAATTTTTTTTTTAACCCAGCAAAACAAGCCACTGCAGAGCTTACAAACAACAACATGAGTTAGTTATTTCACTCACTCATATGCAATTCTAGCAGGACTCAGCAAGACCAGTTCCTCGCTCCTCCACACTGGAGGGCAGGCTCTCCTTCTGAAGTAGCTCCTCACCAGGCTTGCAAATTGGTGCTGACTGTGGCCTGGCCCTCTCTTATATGGGCTTCTCCAGGGCCCCACCCAAGCCCCTCCTCACACATGATGGCTATTTTCCAGGGGCAATCACACAATTCAAGAAATGGAACTCAGATGTTTAAGCCCTGGGTCCAGAATAATACTCTGGGTCAAGCTGTCAAAGAGCTTGACTTTAAGGACAAAGAACAAAAGCCTCCTTCTCCATGGGAGGAATGCCCAAGCACCATGGAGCCTTGCTTTTCAACGGCCACAGTATGCCCTCCGGCCACACATTATTGACATTCTCTCCACATGTAAATAAGCTTGCCCTCTCGAAAGCCCCTAGACCACCTAAGCCCTTCACAGAATTGGTTTCAGGCTCAAAGCCCAGAGTCTCATCAACTGAACATCCAGGTGCAGGTCCTTAGGGCTGGTTCCTCGGAGGGAGCTCTTTAAGTACATGGTAACCTAAAGACCTAGGAACAGAACAGCCAAGTTATCTTGCCCAGAACACTTGTGGCCAAGCGCACGGGAACAGACAGGTGTAAGATAATTGCCAATGACGTTCTCATTAAAAAGGGAGTAACAGGAGGTGCACAGAAGTCTCTGGTACCTCACAATTGTGAACTCCAGCTGGGCCATTTCTATTCTTTAGGCTTTTGATGGTGAAGCCTCCGTGATGCTCACCAGGAATTGTTCTCTGTGGTTCTTGTCTCTGCTCTCTGGATGCAGGTTCTGCCCTCTGAATTCTTCTCAACCAGCTTCCAGCCCATGAGAGTGAGGGCTCCAAAGCTAGAGTTGTTATATCAGAACAATTCTCTTAAAAATTGAGTGAACTTTCCATAAGTGTAATTAGGATTCCCTCTTGCAGGCAAAAGCCATGACCACTTGTCCTTTTTAGGAAGTCCTTCCCTACTCCGGGTTCCCTGCAGAGCTTCTTCGAGACAACAGCTTTAAGACTGGTAGAAGCCCCACTGTGAAGAGGAGAGGATTTGCAAGACATGCCCATCGTCTGAAAGTTTCCGAGTTACCAACAATCTTTCTGAGACATTAAAAACAATCTTACACAGAATTAGAATTAGAACCTACACAGAATTAGATTTGGGGCATCGGAGTGTTTATTATTTTGAGAATTTTTTTTATCACATGGCAAGACCTGGAAAGAGAAAGTGTCTTATTTTTGAACCTAGCAAATTCTGGCTCCTTTAGACGTAACACTGCATTTCCTCACCTTGCACCCACCCTCTCTTCTCTTGCATTGTTATCATAGCTGGCAAGCAGCAGCTATGTGGGATTTCAATATTGTCCTAGACGGTTGAGTTTATTAAGTTCATTTCCTGTTCCACATTGACTGGAGGACCTAGGTTGCCCACATTTCCACCACTGTCTAATAAACGTCCCCTTTCTTCCAGCTCTCAATAACACATCCTTTGGATTATTTTATGAACACTCATCTCAAGGCTCTTTGGCTTCCACCTAAAGTCCAGCCCCAAACCAATAACATATGTTGTTTTTTTCTTATGGAATACTGCTCCCCACCCCTTTCCAGGTAACAAAATCTGTATCAGTTATTGATTACTATGAAACAAACCATCCCAAAACGTGGTGACTTAAAAGAATAATGATTTGCCCTGGCTGATGTGGCTCAGTTGGTTGAGTGTTATCCCATACAACAAAAGGTCACTGGTTCGATTCCTGGTCAGGGCACATGCCTGGGTTTTGGACTCGATTCCCAGTAGGGGATGTGCAGGAGGCAGCCGAACAATGTTTCTCTCTCACATTGATGTTTCTCTATCCCTCCCTCCCTCCCACCCTCTTTCTAAAAAAATAAGTGAAAACAATTTTTAAAAGAATGATTTGTTGTTTGGCTCAGAAATCTGCAATTTGGGCATGCTTAGCAGGGAGTTTGTCTTTACTCTGGATTAGAAGGAGTGCCATGTTTTAAAACCTCCAAAATGTCCAAATAAAAAATATGGAAGTAAAAGCTGTTTCACTTTAGGGCAATGACAGAATACTTTCGAACAACACAATATAGTGGTTAGTATATTATTAGAAATTTGAGATGAAAAATGATTAAGACTCAAGGAATAGACCTCTTTGAAAAATTTATAAATCTTGGACAACTTCATCTTATCATATCAAAAAGTATTAAAATAATAGATTCATAATTGAAAGGAGGAGATATAGTTTTTGATGGATAGGTCATTGGATTCATGACAGAAAACATACTAAGGGATAAATTCCACCTCATTTTAGAGCAGAAAAAAGCATAAACTTCCTTCTGCGACTACCTCCAGCAATGAGATTCACATCATCCAGTATCCTCACCACATCAACTTCATTTTCCTGTTTCCCCTCTCTACCATTTTTTACCCTTACACTGGTATGCTAATTTAAAGACGGTGTAAATTACACCATGGTATAGCCATATGCCTATGTGCAACATGGTGAGTTAAGCATGTTTTTCCTGTATCAATACTTTTATTTTAAGAGAAAGTCAGGTGCTATTTTTTCCAAAAACCTTAAGAAAAAAGAAGAGAGAAGGCCGAGTTTTACTATGAAAGCAAAGTTAATTTAAATTATATTTAGAAGAACATGAGATACTTTCCTAAACAAACACGGGGGCTACATAATGCTTTATTTAACTAATGAACTAGAACTACTTTTCTTCGAGATATCAGGACCTACATGCAAAAGAAAATGTTTGAAAAATTATTTTAACTATATCTTTTCCATCTATAATGATATGATCATATACACATTAAGATTATGCAATTAATTATCCATATTAAACATTGTTTATTTTTGACACTTACCAATTTTAGAATAAAGTTTATTTGGAGGAATAAAACCTTAATTTATCAAAAATGAATCTTTTTTCAGATTTCTTTACTTTCAGATAACTGGCACTATGGAAAAATTATAAATTAATCAAATGTTGACATCTAAAACCACAAGTTTGCATTTAAAAGACCTAGTGATTTAGCCTTAACCAGTTTGGCTCAGTGGATAGAGAGGACTCAGGGGTCCCAGGTTCGATTCCGATCAAAGGCATGCACCTTGGTTGTGGGCACATCCCCAGTGGGGAGTGTGCAGGAGGCGGCTGATCGATGTTTCTCTCTCATCGATGTTTCTAACTCTCTATCCCTCTCCCTTCCTCTCTGTAAAAAAATCAATAAAATATATTAAAAAAATAAAATACCTAGTGATTTAATAGTTTTTACAAATTGTTGTGTTTCTGTAAGGTTAAGAAATAAGCATTTTGTCTCAGCATTTTTCTTGAAGGCTTACTATACTTTGAACTCTAACTTTCACTCAGAAAAATATCAACTGCTACTGAATTTCATTCATTCATTCATTCATTCATTCATTCTACATTGTGTTAGTATCATTTGGATTTCTTAGTATACCACAAATTCTATGTAACTGCATAAATCTATAAATATGAGCATTCTTATTCTTTTACAATAAATGAATCTCAGTTAATATTGAAAGTTTTGCTATGTTGAAACTCTCATGATATAAACAAACTCCATAGTAACAAATAGGCTTTCTGTTGTAGTGATTAAAATCCATGTTAAAGGTTCATGGGTTTATTCTTAGTCAAGTAACTTTATTCATGTAAACCACATCTATAAATGGAAGAAAAACAGTATTTTCCCCTATGGATGCTAAGTGTAGTGTAAATAATATCTGAAAAGGGCTTAGCATATATACCAAAAGCCCTGAAAAGTTAAAATGTTATTTTTATAAAGTAGAAAAAAAATCTCAGAAACTTTAAAATCATGACCACTAATCTGTGTTTTGGGAGGAAATCACCAGGAGTGGTTGTCAGTATTAGGATGGCCTTTAGTGATATTATAAGTGATGGATTAAACTGTCATTAAGAATAACTTTAAATAATATAAAATTATCATACTCTAATTACATTATTGCCCAGGTATGCTTTTAATGTAGTACTATTTTGAAAAGAGGAATTTACAGTGGAATTAGACTATTATTTATTTATATGTTATGTTCCCACTAAACTTGATTTTTATAGTCTTAATTGGTTCTTTATAGACCATCTAGAGGAGGCATAAACTAATCTAGAGGGTCAATATGATAAAACTTAATTTTATAATGCATTTAAGTTACAATGAGGTATTCTGATACTCTTATAACTTTATTTTTAACTAGAGGATTGGGGAACAAAATCCGTGCACAGGCAGGGTCCCTAGGCCTGGCTGGTGATCAGGTCCGATCAGGTTTCCCGCCTCCCAGCTTCCCCGCCTCCTTCTTCCTTTGCTCCCTCAGTGCTCTGCCACTGCCGCTGGTTGCCCACCATGTTCCATGCCACATCATAGCGAACGATCGAACTCCTGGTCGAACTCCCAAGAGGACAATTTGCATATTAGCCTTTTATTATATAGGATACGAAGTAGTATATAACAGCTTGTGGAGTTTGTCAGCATAAAGCTCTGAATTTCATTGTAATGATTTGCACACCATACTTGTGTAGGGCCAAATGAAATAGAAAATAATGTCATAGTTTTAAACACAGGCCGCACTAGGCTTTTTCATCTCCTCTGACTGATGCTCTTGTTTTCCCTAGAGAAGCTAGGCCCTTAGAACTGCTTCTTATTGATGTCCTGTGTAAAATATTAGAAATATACATCCAGTACAACTATGAATTATATGCATTTAAATGAGAATCACATAGTGCTGTGACCTGCATGGTGGGGTTCAGGATCTGAAGGAGGGGCCTATACACAAATAAAAATGCTATACAAGAAATTTGAATTTAGAAGGCATTGGGGGGCAGGTGAAGTCTCTTTCTTGAAGACACACACCAACTTCTGGCCTGGTCCACTATTTATTTACTTGAATACACATTTGCCCTTTAGCAACATATATCAAAGGTAAAGTTTGGTAAACATTAAAAGGATTATCAGGTTAGGGAATTGCCTTGAGCCACCACTATCTCAACACTCAATGCTTAGTGTCAGCCCCCTGCTAATGCCCAAAGTCCATTGGCCTTCCGTGTTCCTTGGTGCACTGACAGTATTGGCAAGCAGTGGCTTCCCACAGCATAGCATTTCTTTTTTATTCACAGGAGCTGTGTGAAGATAACATATTTTTCATTTGATAAATATTAATGCTTGCCATGTGAAAATAACTTTCATCCCTGACCGGTTTGGCTCAGTGGATAGAGCATCGGTCTGCAGACTCAACGGTCCCAGGTTCGATTCAGTCAAGGGCATGTACCTTGGTTGCATGCACATAACCAGTAGGGAGTGTGCAGGAGGCAGCTGATCAATGTTTCTCTCTCATCGATGTTTCTAACTCTCTATCTCTCTCCCTTCCTCTCTGTAAAACTCAATAAAATAAAATTAAAAAGAAAATAACTTTCATATAAAATTTCAAAGTAATAAAAATGTTCAAAGGTTCAAATTACCCTTTATAATCTGCTAGCATACAAGGGTTATTTCCCTCATTTTATACAATATTAGATTCTCAAAAATAGGTATTAAAACACTCAGTGGTTAGAAAGCAAATAAGTGAAATCTAGACAGCAGTTAAATGGAGAAAACTTGAGATTCTAATTATCTACCTCAGTGTGTCAAATAAATAAAGTATGATAGATTATTACAATAAAATAATCATATATTTTACCAGAATTGCTTTATTAACATCAGCACTTAAGATATTTTTATCATAGCAACAAAAATACCAATTTTAAGTTGTTGTAGAAACAAAGAATCCAGATGATAACTTTTTCTTCTTCTCTGTGACTCTACCTAGGTTAAAACATACTAATTCCACTTTATTCTCTCTAATTGCCATATAGAATGCCTACTATAATCTAAAAAAGGCCTTATCACCATAAATGTAACATCTTTTGCAAATTGTTATTTTTTCCATTTATACTTCACATCTAAATTTGCCAACTACTCCCACAGTCAGGAAACAGTATTGGTGGGAGGTGGGGAATGTGGTAGCCACATCACACTTAATTCATATTGAACTTAAAACCAACTAAAACTAGTGATTTTTTTATACCTGCATTTTGGCTATGTATTGTTAAACTGGATATGCGTTTTGAGGAAGCAAAATAAAGGCAGGATTTCTCCTAGCTCTCTTGTCTAATATCTTCATGAACAGTGATGACAGTGTCTGAGATGGATGGATTACACAGCAGCCCTCAGATTATGCAACCCTGATTGTACCTGAGATCCTTTAAGTGGCTGTGCAAAAACAAAACCAATTTCACAATAATTCTAAGACATCATATGCCTTTTAAATTTTCATTTTCTCATGAACGTATAGTGAAATTTTTCAGAGACTATACATCATGTGATAGCATCATTGTTCTCTTAGGCAATATGATGATAGCATGTCTATTCTTGTGTTCAAATACTTAGTATAATTACTAATCCAATGAGGTAGTTATAAGTCTTAGAAGAGAAACTCTTTGGAGTCCTCCATTATTTTATTTTATTTTATTTTTAAAAATATGTTTTATTGATTTTTTTTACAGAGAAGAAGGGAGAGGAAAGAGAGAGGGATAGAGAGTTAGAAACATCGATGAGAGAGAAACATCGATCAGCTGCCTCCTGCACACTCCCCACTGGGGATGTGCCCACAACCAAGGTACATGCCCTTGGCCGGAATCGAACCTGGGACCCTTCAGTCCGCAGGCCGATGCTCTATCCACTGAGCCAAACCGGTTAGGGCCCTCCATTATTTTAAAAAACTTTATGACAAGCCAGTCCAAAATTTAAATGAAATAGTTCACAAAAGTGACATACTACCAAAGTTCAGTTAAAGAGAAAGAGATGGTTAGAATAGCTCCATATGTATTAAATAAGTAAAATGCATAGTTAAAAGTCTTTCTATAAATAATATTCCAGAATCAAATGGCTTTACTGTTCAATTATTTTAAACATGTAAACAAAGTCACAAAGATATTACAAACCAGAAAGGAAAGGAAACTGCAAAGCAATATACCTAAAACATATAGACACAGAAACTCTTAAATTTATTTATATCTATCTATCTATCTATCTATCTATCTATCTATATCTTATATTCAAGTGAGGTTTAACCCAGAAATGAAAGAATGGTTTAACATCTGAAAATCAATTTAGTTCACCATACTAAGGTTCTAAATGAAAAAAAATCACACGATTGACTCAATAGATGCAAACAAAGGCATTTAATAAAATTCAACATTGCTGATATAAACATTTCTCAGCAGATTGAATATTGAAGAGAAATTCCATAATTAAATAAAGAATTTCTACAAAAATCCCATGGAGGGCATCAACTTTAATGATGAAATACTGAATTCCTTATCCCACAATCAGAAAAAATAAAAGTAAAGATGGCCTTTAGCACCACACCTATTTGACATTCTAGTGGAAGTGTTATAGCCAGTGCAGTAAGGCATAAGAATTTTTTAAAAAAACAACACCCAACAATTTGTGTTTTCAGAGAACATAATCACCTGTGTACTATAGCACTACTACATAAGGTTAGCACAAAAAGCCTTTTCCCAGAGACATTTTCACAAAACAATCAGTGGCCATTTTTAAATATCACAAAACAACCAGAAGCAACTATTAAATACTGAAGAGATCAATAACAATTGGAATAAATAATAAACTAGCCAAAAGCTTAAAAGGAAAAGCTATAGAATGATATATCTTTAAGGGACACTGAATGGCTACAACATATTTTTGGGAATGGAGAATGCTACACACATGTGTACAGCTGTGTACATGTGTGGGCCATGTGCATGCTCTGGAAAAAACTAAGAATGCCCTACAGTCTCACTGACAATTAATCTGGAGACTGTGTAAAAGGAAGTGAAGGCTAACATGTAGTTGGGTGAATTTTGAAGGCATGTCCCCGAACACATACAGAGTTCCTTGGCAAAGCCTGGCAGGCACCTAAGGACATCTCTGTCCAGTCATTGGCTGACAGCCAGACAGTTATGTCAGTGACCACACATGATAAAATGACTTTACAGAATTAACTCAGAGACGTCTCTAAACAAACAAACAAACAAACAACCAAATCAACAGCCCTGATGAGGGAAAAATATCTGATTTCCAAAGTAGCCAACTTATATTAGTTAAAACGTTCAGTTTTCGACAAAAACTGTGAGATATGCAAAGAAATAATAAATTATGACTCATATACGCTTAATGTTTCTGGGAGGTGATAATGAATATAGATGTGTAATCTTAGTTTCTTAGAAACTGTACCTAAGAAAACCCAGATATTGGATTCACTAAACAAAGGCCTTAAATCACTTAATTTACATATGTTCAAAGAGCTAAAGGACTATATCTAAGAAGAAAAATATTACGACAATATCTCATAAAAATGAACATAAATCAAAGGATAGAAACTATAAAATCTGTATGGATTTGTATATTAGCTCTGAGCTCAGGACGCACAGAGGCCACCTGCCTTCTCACAGACAGCGCCCCTGGCTGGACCTTCCCCCACCCCTCGGGTCTACCCACACCTGGGAGGTCCAGACACCTGGCTTTGCCTTCCCCAGACGAGTTTTCGGAAGGGAGTGCGCGTGGGGTTTGGGGAAGAGGCTTGCATTTGCGCTTCAGGGCCAGTAGAGGGTGTCACTGGCCCGCCGAAGCGATTCCCTGGCTTTTTAGGGGGGTGGGGGGTGGGGGGGACTGGGGAGATGGGGCAAGTGCCCAAGGAGGCCCACAGGGCTCCGTCTCCACGCCTTGTGGGGCGGCATCGCCGTTTTCTGGGTGGAAGAGGGGACAATACATATTTACACAGGCTCGGGTAGGCCCGGGACAAGCCACAAGGAAAAAAGCCACAGTAAATCTCCTAGACGTGGGTCATTCATTAGAAATATTGATAGCAGAACGTGTGGGGGGGAGGGTGGAGGTAGGTCAGAGTGTGTGTGTGTGTGTGTGTGTGTGTGTGTGTGTCTGTGTGTGTACATCCGCAGTCACGCACGGACACTTCTTGATTTGAATGGTCCGTCGGCATGTATGAGCACCCTTCAGCCCTGGCTTTCTGGCAGACAGCGCGCCCCTTGCTTGTCCTTCCCCCCTCGAGTCAAGTCCAGGCACCTGGCTCTGCCTTCCCCAGAGGTGGCTGCAGGAAGGTGGCTTGCATTGGCGCTTCTCGACCAGCAAAATGCGGGACAGGCTCTTTGGCACCGCATGGGCTGGGCCATCTGGTCGACCCCTCTCCCCCGATGCTCCCTCTCTGGATGGATGGTCAGGCCCTCGCCCAGAGACCAAGTCCAGGCCGGGCCACATGGGCTTGCCGAAACTTCTGCTCTTTGAAAGGCTGGATCAATGTCATTTCTAAGGGTTTTTTTTTTTTTTTAAACGATTTTCTTTTAAAGGAGTTTTTTTTTTGTTGTTTTTTTAAGGAGGTTTTTTTCAGGAGTTTTTTTTTTTTTAAGGAGTTTATTCGAATAAAATGTGTATGGTTTTGTATATGCCACATTAGGAAGGTTGAGGCCACTGGTCTAAGGTTTATTTCTACCTCAGTTGCTGGCCCCTACCCAGCCTTGCCTTGGTCCGGGCTTGGGCAGGAGGCAAATGACTGATGTGTTTCTCTCACATTGATGATTTCTGTCTTTCCCTCTCTCCTCCACTCTCTCTAAACATCTATGGGAATATATCCTCGGGTGAGGATTAAAAAGAAAGAAACAAACAAAGGTGGCTAACTGGGTCAGATGGTGAAATCTTCAAAGTGCATGCAAGCTGCTCCTCCCAGGGGGTCCGGACAGAATGTTGGAGAGCATCTCCAGGAAGGCCTGCGGGGATGGTGCCTCCACATTCTGGAAGGTGTTCTGGACTCTGCCTAACAGGATGAAGTATTTCGCCTCCAGCCCGATGAACCCAAAGTGGTTCTCATCGAACAGGATGAAGACTCAGGGCAGCGCCTGGGGTCAGCAAAGCCATGTAAGGTAAGCATGTGCACGCCATAGAAACACATCCTGCAGGTTCGGGGGTAGTTCTGGTGTCCTGAGCGCACGCCCACAGGCAGAACAAACGGAACAGGCTGCTCCTCTGAAGCTGCAGCCCAGGACTCCCTGACGCTGGGCAGGGCAGGGCTCTGCCAGCCACAGCCCTCGCTTTCCTCAGTCCCGTTTGCTTGCTGCTGCTGCTGCTGCTGCTGCTGCTGCTGCTGCTGCTCCCAGATCACCTGCTCCTCAATCTCCAGGACCACGCTGGAGAGCTCGTTGAATTTGCAGAAGATCTCGCCATCTGGCAGATGGATGCGGCGCATGAGGTGGATCTCTAACATCCAGATTAAGTCTCCTGTGATCTTCGTGACCCTGGCATACTTCCCATGGAAGCTGAGCATGGCAATCATGAGGCCGAAGCCATCGTATTTGCCTTGGAAGAGGCCTGGCCTGATGAGGTCGTCCGGGTGGCTCGGCGGGAGGTAGAGGCGACGGTAGGTCAGGGAGTCATACAGCTGTCTGTCCTCCCGCGACAGCACCAGCCCCTGTTCCCCCCTAAGCTGCATTGGTGAATCCTTTCGGTGGTCTCTCTTGATCCACCGGATGCTGAACCTGTCCTTCTGAATCTGCATGTGGCAGCTGTGGGAAAAGCTGTAGAAGTCGTCCATGTACTCCACCCTGGCTGATTTCCTCTCCGTCAGGCGAATTCTAAAGGAGGGCTCGAATTGCATTGGGCCGTCCACATGGGTGTTAAGGGAAGGCCCGCACATCCAACCAGTAATGCCTAAGCCATCCACCACTATATTCAGCAGTCTTCTATAGGCATATTCTAGCTGCCACAAACCCAGAATGTTTCTGTATGGGAACATCTTCGCATAGACTTCTCGATAAGACATACCCATCATCTCCGGTGTCTGCAGGTTTTCCAGAACGCCATACTCCTCCCGGCAGCGCTGTCTCCAAATGCTGTCCGTGCACAGGATGTGGCGGAATTTGGTGCAGGCCTGGGCCAGGCTGGCCAGGTCAGTGCCGGGGAGCGAGGCGAAGATCTCCACCAGCATCTCCACAGGCAGGTCCTGCAACGAGCAGTGCGGGGGCGGCATGGGGCTCGCGATTCCTGCACTCCCCGCACAGCACCGCGCTGCAGCGTCCGCCTCGAGGTGCTTTTCTGCCGGGGCCGGCTTGCCCTCGGGCGCTGCCATCTCAGCCGGGCGCTGGCGCTTCTGAGGACACCGACATCCCCGCGAAGAGCCCAAGCCGCAGAGGTGAGCGCACTCCTCCATGCCTCCACGTGTAACAGCCACCACAGTCCACCTATATCGTTTTTAAAAAGTCTCTCTCACCCCTCCCACTGTGGAGTCGGCTGTCTTACCAACAAAGCCCTGGGCTGCAGTGAGGGAGACTTATATACACCGAGGCGGGAGGTCTGAGCCAATCAGAAGCCACGCTAAAACCGCTCGCCCATTGCGGCGGTGTGATTGGTGGATTCCCGGTGGACGAGCCTGTCCGTGGCTCCGCCCGCGCCTGCCAGCACCAAACAGTCCTCGCCCCCCACTCGCTCCAAGGAGCAAAACCGCTCCCAAGTCGCTCTCCTCTCCTTCCCTCTCGCCCATCCGAGGGTGGGTGGGGGGGCGCCAGTGGGGGGAGGAGGGGGGCGGCGAGGACTTGGCAGCCCGGGGATAGCCGAACTTGGTCTCCCGTGTGTGTGTGTGTGTGTGTGTGTGTGTGTGTGTGTGTGTGTGTGTGTACATCCGCAGTCAGGCACGGACACTTCTTCATTTAAATGGTCCGTCGGCCTCCATGAGCACCCTTCAGCCTCTGCGTTCTCGCGGACAGTGTCCCCTGCTTGTCCTTCCCAGAACTGGGGAAGTCCAATCACCTGGCTCTGCCTTCCCCGGAGGGAGGAATGCATTGGCGCTTCTCGACCAGCAGAGGGCGGGACGGGCTCTTCGGCCCCGGGTCAGCCCCCTCCGCCCCCCTCCCTCTCTGGATGGATGTCCAGGCCCCGCCCAGTGACCAAGTCTAGGCCTGGCTATCGGGGCTTGCCAAAGCGTTAGCGCGTTCATAGGCTGGATAACCGTGTTTTCTAAGGAATTTTTTTTCTTGAGGTTTTTTTTTTTTTTTTAAGGAGTGTTTTTTGGTTTTTTTTTTCGTTTCTTTTCTTTTCTTTTCTTTTTCTTTCTTTCTTTCTTTTTTTTTTTTTTTTAGGAAGGAACAAGTTTTGTTTGTTTGTTTGTGTTTTCTAAACCCGTTTCTGTTTATTATGGCAAAGGTGAAAATGTCACCTCCTCCACAACAGCAACCAGTAAAATTTATCCCCAAAATAACTCGGTACAAAACAGGTCTGTTTCCGAATTAAAATAAAATAAAAGAAAAGAAAAGAAAAGAAAAGGAAAAGAAAAATCTTCACATGAGTTTTAAATCCTATTTCAAAATAGAAGAAACAACTCCATCATTGGCCACAGGGCCCTGCCAGCCCGCCCTCGGGAAGCAGCGGGAGAGGACGTCTCCACGCACGGACTTGCTGGTGCTTTAGCTGGTGTCCATCATCGCGCTGTCAGCGTCCAGGAGGACAGGTGGCCGTCCTGGTCATGTGCCACACTCGGGAGCTGGCCTTTCAGATCAGGAAGGAGTATGAGCGCTTCTCCAAGTACATGCCCAGTGCCAAGGTGTCCGTGTTCTTCGGGGGTCTCTCCATCAAGAAGGACAAAGAGGTGTTGAAGAAGAACTGTCCCCACGCCGTGGTGGGGACTCCAGGTCGCATCTTGGCACTCATGTGGAACAGGAGCTTCAACCTGAGAAACGTGAAGCACTTCGTGGTGGACGAGTGTGACAAGATGCTGGAGCAGCTGGACATGAGGCGGGATGTACAGGAGATCTTTCGCCTGACGCCTCGCGAGAAGCAGTGCATGATGTTCAGTGCCACGCTGAGCAAAAAGATCAGGCCCGTCTGCAGGAAGTTCATGCATGATCCCATGGAGGTGTCGGGGGACGACGACACCAAACTCATGCTGCATGGGCTGCAGCAGTACTATGTCAAACTTAAAGAGAGAGAAAAGAACCGTCAACTCCTTGACCTCCTGGACATGCTAGAGTTTAACCAGGTGGTGATCTTCGTGAGGTCGGTGCAGCTCTTCATGGCCCTGGCCCAGCTACTCATGCAACAGAACCTCCCATCCATCACCATCCACAGGGACATGGCCCAGGAGGAGCGCCTAGCATGCTATCAGCAGTTCAAGGACTTTCAGTGGCGGATCCTGGTGGCCACCGATCTGTTTGGCCGAGGGATGGACATTGAGCGAGTCGACATCGTCTTCAATTATGACATGCCTGGGGACTCGGACACCTACCTCCACCGGGTGGCCCGTGCCAGTCGCTTTGGCACCAAAGGCCTGGCTATCACTTTTGTGTCTCATGAGAACAATGCCAAAATCCTCAATGAGGTTCAGGGTCAGTTTGAAGTCAATGTGGCGGAGCTTCCTGAAGAAATGGACATCTCCACATACATGGAGCCAAGCCGCTAACCACACACCTGACATCCCAGAGCCACCCTGCTTTCCACATGCTGCTTCAACTCCTCTTTCTAGGCAACAGTGGGGCTTTCTTTTTCTGTTCAAACACTGTACATTTGTGTAACACTAAATTTGTATTATGGAAAAAAATAAAAATATGGGCTTGTATTTTGCTTCTTCATCCCATTTTTCAAGTCTGATATATATATAATGCTAGATTGATAGAAACATTCCAACTATTATACCGTTGATCCATTAGGGCTTCATTGCATAAGGGAGACTCCATGTTCTTAATAAATGGTGGGTTCACAGTCAACATGTGTAGAATCTTATGTCTTACATAGGGTACAGGGTCATTCTGAATCATATTAAGGAGCCACTGCAGTTCTTCATAACTCCTGTCCACTCTAGTATAATCAACAACTGCTTCCAGAGCTGCTATCCTAATGTCCACAAAGTGACCATATTCTGTTAGGATTTAAAAAGAGTTTGATCGCTCGGAACATGGCCATTCTTCTGAAGCACTCGTATGGCTCTCAAACAACTCACAGTGATGGTGTGTCTATAACTTGGAAGAAGTTTTTCCATATTCAAAAACCCGGTGATTTCTTCAAGAATGAGTCACACATCTGGATTTAAATTATCTAAAGTTTGAACTTCATTGTTTGCACTGACCGCAGGTGTAACAGCATTGGCAAGGGCATCAATCATTGCTGCACGATAATAGTTATCTTAAAACTTGTTTTTTCTGTTGTCATTGAACCTGATTAAGCCTAAAATAAATGTTAAGACTTCTTTGGGACAAAGGTTGTGAGCATCTCTCAATAGAGCCATTGCAACTGGCATAGTCTTTTGTAGAAAATAACTTTGAAAGTTCATAAAGTTGTTTGTTTTCACAATGTTTGGACAAGTTTTACAACACAACATTATAGTAAAGAGTGATTTCACGGCTGGCGGTCCCATCCATGTGCTCACCATTGAATTTTCAATCTTTGCAAGGCAGAAGCAAGCTGACATTCTTACTCGGTAGAAACACTGGTCTTGTTCTAGAATGTCAGTGCGGGCAAGCCGCGATACTGGTGTGGGGAACTTTTCCAAGGCCAAGATGGACTCTTGCTGTGCAACCACATCCCTCTCGTAGCGGAGCTGGTACTGCCACATGAAATCCGCTTGCTCAAATTCTACTTTCCTCAGGACTGACATATTGGGGTCTATCCTTATTCGCAGCAAAGGGGAATCAGCATCCATTGCAGAAAGATCCATATCAACTTTCTCTCCATTCATCAGTGGAATTTTCTTCTTATTATTCCTTCTGCTTTTGGAATGGCAAGGTATATCATATTTAAGGCTGTTTTCTTCAATTTGCAATGTATGATGATTGAAGGATCCCTCTAATTCCTGCACTGTCACTTTAAGTGGTCCCACATATTTCTGAGTTCCAGGTGATGTATAATCTTGTTTTATTTCCAATTCCAAGACATTTCATTTTCTGTTAAATGCAAAACTTCCATAAAAGTTTACCACTCCACTCTGGTCTACCCACTGCTTTACTAAAGGCTGAATGTCTTTGCCAGAGACATTCGAGATGGATTTCAAAAACCCTAACGTGGAAACCAACATTTGACTCCACATATGGGACTCAAACTCCTGAGATGAAGCAGTACTAGCCAAACTTAGCAGTTTATTGAAAACGTGTAGCATAAATTCTATACTGATGCTATTTTCAATCAATCTCATCACAAGGTGAGCTTTACACTGGAACATACTGTAGTACTCCCAGGACAGCATATGTGGATGCTTTATTGAAAAGTATAGATGGGATGCCGGATTATCCTTCTCTTTTCCTCCACCAAGTATGGGATGTAGTAAAACTCCACCAGTTTTCAGCTCATACGCCACAATTTTGTCCAGCTCCTCTTTAATCCAACGGTGGTATTCATTAACTCCAAAAGTTTTTTTCATCCAAAGTCCATAAATATAGCCTGAAATTCCCTTCAGTACCCATTCATCAGACCAAGACATTCTGGATATGAAACATCCAAAAAACTGCTGGGCCAACGACTGGGCTAAACACCTTCTAGTCAAAGGTGTCTCATCGATAATCCTGGCACTGTGCAATAGATTTGTGCTAAAAATGCTCATGGAAGCATAAGCAGCCTCTTCAACATAAGCCTCATGGATGAATACAGTCTTAAAGCAGGAGTATGGGTATCAACATGTAAGAATTTCTTCATAAAATTCAAAAACCTCATGAAGATATGATGAGGTATGTTTAAGCAATGGAAGAAGTTGGGGTAAACAAGTAACCTCATGCATATATGGATCTACAAGGTTTCAAAAGGTCCAATGGCCAAGGTGATATTTGACGCAGCTGTTGGAATGGTAAGCATGTAATGGAAGGCCTTCTTCCTCATATCATGGGTATACACTGTCTCCACCAAATCGCCATTGGAAACAGCCACCATTGCAGCATCTACTGTAAATTCTAATTTCCATGTACATGATTCAGAGGATGAGTCAACACATGGGAACCAAAATCTTGTGGAATTATGATACCCACAAGAGAAAACATGAGCACCTCTCTCTGCCATACTTCCCTCTACACTGGGTACCACAAAATGAAGACCTCCTTTTGGCTGATCCAAAGAAAAACTGATGTGTATCTTTAAGACGTTTAATTCATCAACGTGTTTCCATAACTCTGATGGAACCTTAATGCAAAGTTCTCCATTTCCTGCATCAGGATCCACAGCACTCACCGCAGCTGAATAAGCATTGGAAAAATAACTGAGATTTCTCTGTTTTGAGTCATTGTGACAAACTTCCACTGTCGGATCATTATAAATAAAAGCAGCTTCTAAATCATCGATCCTTACTCGGTATATTCTACACTGCTTGCTGTCCAACTTGATTCTATTCAAGTTTGCAACTGTGGGAAATATAGTCAGTTCCACAAATCCCACAACAGATTTTTTTTCTGGAAGTTTAGGTTGTTGATGCAGACGTCCTGATGGGTTAATTTGTACGGCCTTGGACTTTCAAAGCCCTTGTCTCCTTTCATCCTGTTCATTCTGGCAGGCTCCGAGCCGGTTGGCGGCATGAAGCGATCTGGCAGAGTTGGGCTGCCCAAGCCGGCTTCCCCAATGGACAAACAGGCCCGGGTGGGGCTCCCCTCGACCCCGCCGCCTCCGCCTCTGCCTCCGCCTGTTGGGGTTTAACCTCAGCAAGTGCAGGGGTTCCCAAAGGTGTGCACGGAGTCACCGAAGAAGGAATGACACGGAGACAGCCTTCAATTGATCAGCAGCCTAGCCAGGTTCTAGCCAGGTGCTTCAGCGGCCTTTATGACCCCAGACAGGGTCTTTGCGAGATCTCTCCCTGAAAGCTCCCATGGAGAGGGACGAAGACAACAAATCTCCCAGGGCTGAGAAGCTCTGCAAACGAAGGCCCTGGGCTGCTCACCTTGCACCCTGTTATAGCCCCAGAGTGTGATGGGAGGAGCCAGAGACCCACCAATGAGCCGACCCCAGGACTGAATCGTCGTCACCCATTGGGGGTCAAGTTTAGGGTGCGGGCACTCATGCCCCAGGCTAGACCCCCCCCCCCCACGGTACGCCCTTCAGGTGGCATTCACCAAAAGCATCTCAAGGAAAGGTTCTCCTGAACGCAATGCCTGGTGTGCTTCACCGTCGCCTCTTGTGAGGGCTTCTCGGACCCAGGAACCGTGAAGAGTGTTGGGGGGGAGGGTTTATTTTATTTTATGTTATTTTATTATTTCTTTGCTCATTTCTCTTCATTCATTGCAATTGATTCTATTTCTTGGCAATGAATGGTTACAAACTTCGGTCCCATTTGTATTTTTTTAATCAGTAGAATTTCTGGATTTTAAGGACTATTTCAGTGCTTATCGATGCCTGTCACATATCTGTCTGTCCTTTCCATCCGTGGCAAACGAATGCCCTTAAACCTAATGAATTTACTAATAAAAGATAAAAATGACCTTAACCACGTGCTTCACTTGAAAATTGACATAAAACTCTATAGAAGCCCTGTTCACTGTCTCTGCTTTCCAGGTTGTCAACTGTCCTTGAATACATCTAGCAGTGATGGAGTGTGGTGTGAGGTAGGGCTTTACCTTGGGGGTGGTTTGGTGTGTGTGTGTGTGTGTGTGTGTGTGTGTGTGTGTGTCTGTGTGTGTTTCTCTTGGTTTTTCAACCTCCAATGTAAGGAGAGGCTGTTCACTTGTCCTAAGTCAAGAGTCCAGGTAACCACACAACAAAAGTCTACAGGAGGTAAACGAGAAATAAGAGAAAGGAATTCAAACATAGCACTACAGAAAGTCCTCAACATACAGGACAAGAGAGCAGGGAAACAAAAGAGAAACAGAGGACTCTAAAACTCAGAAAACCATAACACCACAAGCACCCTTAACTGGCGATAACCTCTTCAAGTATAAATAGATGACAAGATCCAACTGAAAGACAAACGGCGCCCTGCTGGTGTGGCTCAGTAGGTGAGACAGGTCGCGTCATGCAATGGAAAGCTGAGGGCTCCATTCCGGGTCAAGGGATTCCGGGTCAAGGGCGCATACATAGTTGCACATGCCAGGTTCTATCCTGGCTCTGGGCAGGGTGCTTGTGGCAGGCAACCAATCCATGATTCTCTCACATCACTGTCTCTCTCTCTCCCTCTCTCCCCTACTCCCTCTGTCTCACGTTCTCCTGAAAGTGGCTGAGATGCCTCGTATTCATTCCTCGAAGGGAGGGGCGGGGGGCGGGGGGTGGGACGGAGGCGGGGAGACCGGAGACGCAAACACACCGAAAGAAGGGTGCCTTGGAGGTCATGGGAGGCCGAGGCTGAAGTGGATGTGAATAAAATGTGTATGCTTTTGTATATCTGGTTGTCGATCAGAGTGATTGGCAGCGGGGCTTTATTATTTTATTTTATTTTATTTTACTTTATTTTAGAGGAGGCTGCAGCGGGGGGTGGGGAGTGTGGGGGGTGTGGGGGGTGTGGGGGGGTTTGCATCGGCGCTTCTCGACCAGCAGAGGACGGCGCATTGAAAGTCTGGATCAAAGTGTTTTTTTAGGAGGTTTATTTTTATTATTTTTATTTTTTTTAGCAAGTTTTTTTTTTTTTTTGAAAATGAGTAGGACAATGGCCGCAGTCATGCACAATACTTTGAGCATCTCCCAGGCTCAGAGGTAACCAGAGTCCTGGGAGCAGGGCCCCTACTGATCCATCTCGTCCAAGAGCGGGGTGGCATCGCCAGCAATAGATATGGGGTGCTTTCAATCCAGGGCTGGGGGTGGCCGAGGTGTCAGCCACTGCTTTTGTTTCCGCCGCTCAGCCTCCTTCTCCTGAAGCCACTGCTCCGCCGTCTTCCCCCAGTCGATGGCTGCGTGGGTGTTGGGCGTTGGCTGTTGCTGCCGTTGTGTTGCCGGGAGCAGGAGGAGGGCTGCGGCTGGGGCTGGGGCTGGCGCTGGGGCTGTGGCTGGGGCTGGGCCTGGGCAGACGGTGGGGTGGTGCTGGCCTGGAGCTATTGGTATAAAGAAAGAAATAAAATAAAAAGTATTCTGTCAACATTTATTTGCTTTTTGGCCTCGCCCCGGATCGACCCAAATCACTCTGATCCACAACCAGAGACTAAGTCCGGGCCAGGCCATCTGGTACAGCCAGAGGCGGGCTGTACATAAAAATATAATTATAAAATGAAATGAAATGAAATGAAATAAAATAAAATATAAATAAAATAAATAAAATACAATAAAGTAAAATAAATAAAGTGAAATAAAATAAATAAAATAAAATATATAAGATAAAATAAAAAAATAATAAAATAAAATAAATAATAAAATAAAATAATTACATTACATTACATTACATTACATTAAATTAAATAATTAAATTAAATTAAATTAAAATAAATTGAAAAAGTCCCGCTGCCAATCACTCTGATCAACAGCCAGAGACCAAGTCCCGGCCAGGACATCTGGTCGACCCACCCTCTCTCTGTGTATGGCCGGGTCCCGCCAAAGACCAAGTCCCACCCGCCCGTTTTGGTGAGCACAAGGTCATTCAGCCATTCATTCAGGAAGAAGTGATGGAGGCCTCGCTCACACCCAGCTACGCAGGGCCCCACAGACACGGACTAGTCATGCCCTCCCTTGGTAGGGCTAAGCTGTTTGACCGCAGACAGATGGCTTCTCTCCCTAGGCTCCCACTCTTCACCCTGTTCAGAAGGGTACCCTTACCCTGGCCCTCAACTTCTTCACCTCCAGCTTCCAGTCTTCCTGATAATTGACCCGCTTATGCAAATTAATTTCACCTGCCTCAGCCTCAGTTTCCTCTTCCAGAAATGGATTAATGTAACCTACAAGGTGGCCCTGCTCCCACCACACAGGAAGCCCTCAAGGTGCCGTTGGCACCTGGGTCCCCCCAGGGCGGGGCCAAACCCTAATATCACATACACACAACTGTGGTACATCTACACAATGGAGTACTACGCTGTGGTAAAAAGGTAAAAAAAAGAGAAGGAATTCTTGCCAGCATGGATGGAACTGGAGAGCATTATGCTAAGTGAAGTTAGCCAGTCAGAGAAAAATGAATACCACATGAACTCACCCATTTATCGAATATAGAGAACAACGTAGACTGAGGAACAGGGACAGATCCATAGACATCTATACCACCACTCTCTGCTGGGGCTGTTTGACTGCTGGTGGCCTCTGGCGTCCTGGGCTCAGAGCTAATATACAAAACCATACACATTTTATTCACATCAACTTCAGCCTCAGCCTCTGCCTCCCATGACCTCCAAGGCCAGCTTCATTCAGTGTGTCTGTGTCTCTGGTCTACCCCCTTACCCCCGCCCCCCCCCACACCCACCCTTGCCCGTCCGATTCCCTACGAGGAATAAATACCAGGCACAGCCACATTCAACAGAACCCTTCCTTGAGGTCCTTTCGGTGAATGCCACCTGAAGGGGGAGCCGTGTGGGGCCTAGCTTGGAACATGTGCACCCCCACCTTAAACTTGACGCCCAACCGGTGATGCTTTCAGTCCTGGGGGCAGCTGATTGGTGGAGCGGGCGGCTGATTTGGCTCCTCCCACCTCGCTCTGGGGCTATAAAAGAAAGCAGCGTCTTCTTTGCAGAGCTTCTCAGCCCTAGGCTTGTTGTCTTGGTCTTCGTCCTCATTCTCCAAGAGAGCTTTCAGGGGAGAGACCTTGCCAAGAACCGATCCCGGCACATAGAAGCCGCTGGAGCACCTGGCTAGAACCTGGCTAGGCTGCTGATCAACTGAACGCTGTCTCCGTGTCATTTCTTCTTCGCCGACTCCGTCCACACGTCTGGGAACCCCTGGACCTGCTGGGCTTCGACCCCACCAACACACACCGCCAAGAAGATGTCTCCTACATGGCCACGCTTCAGTGTACCCGAAGCGCGGACGCGGTTCATGAAGTCTACCAGAGAAGCCCTGAACAACAAAAATATCAAGCCTTTGTTGAATACCTTCAGCCAGTTACCTGGAACTGAAGATGAAAAAAAATGTACCCTTGACCAAGCTTTCAGAGGTGTTCTGCAGGAAGAAATTATAAACCACTCATCGTGTGAAAATGTTTTAGCTATTATTTCTCTTGCTATTGGGGGAGTAACTGAAGGTATTTGCACCGCATCTACACCTTCTGTATTGTTGGGAGACGTTTTGGAATGTCTCCCTTTGGATCAGTGTGACACAATATTCACGGTGGCTTTAGGCCTTTCGGTTTGCAAGACCACTGCGCAGGCCTTCCCTGAGCTCGTGGGGTTAGCATGTGGCCCCTTTCTTCGTCCACAGTTGTGTGGTAATAAAGGAGTCATCCTTCCTGTCAAAGAAGGGAGTTTAGGCAGCCTCCCTTTTGGTTCCAGGGGCTTGGCAGCTGCCATTTTGTAACGGCAAAGATCAACCCCTCCCTCTTATCCTCTCCCCCCACCCCATTTTAATTTCGCTTTTTTGTTTTTCCATTAAACAAATTCACAGTTTATTTATGTTGACATAAACTGTACAAACTTGACTACATCAAGACGCGGCAGTAGATGTAACCACGGAAAGAGACAAAATGAAACAGACCTATCTGCTGTCAGTATCCATGACCTCTGATCCTGTCTTGACCATGAAACGGAAGTGTGCCACATATTCTTGCTAAAAAGCTTATGAGGATATAGGCTCAACAGAGGAATGTAAACAGCAACACCCAGATGTGAGTGTAATGATGGCGGGTTCTTTCTTTAATGTTTCACAGTCATTTGTTTAAGATCATCGAATAAAGACAAAAATCCTCCCCGAAATCCTTGTCTGGCAAGCTCACGTTTCTTTCACCATCTGGTCATTTCACTGTTGGTTACAGATTTCTCATGGCATACTTAAAACTCCTGCTAGTCAGAGGTTAGTCGTGAGCTTCATTGCACAATGTTATGAAACAGATTCCTCCCACAACTTCTCAAAATTTATTTCTTCAAAGAACGGATAACTCAATGCCCAACAACTGTGACAATGAATGTGATGTCTGCAATGACCTCACTAAAACAAGTCCAAAGTGTCATCGGCAGAGATCACGCAGAAGTGCAACGTGGCGCTTCCGATGCCTGCCGCCGCCCTCTGGAAGAACAGCAGTTAGTTCTCCGGAGCATGAGAGTTCACACTGGGGCCATTTAAGCAGAGGATCAGTGGCTACTCTACTCAAGATAGCCAGTGATTAAGTGACCCACCTACATCTTACAGCTTTTCTATGTTTCCTTTCAAATTTCTTAGATTTTTTTCAATATCAAATATAAGAGAGAACGCATTTTAAAAGTCTCTCGGGTATTCCCGACACTTTCAGAATTACCTGTAGGAAGCTCTGACTTAGTTCTGTAGAGTTTGCTGTATGTGTCCACCATTAAATCCAAATCATGTCTCACATCGAAATGCATGTTAAGCAAAGCTAAGCTACTTGACCTTTGCCCTGTCAAAGCGTCCCTCCGGTGTGCTTTGAGACGCTTTTGCCCATTTTCGTAGCGTTCATTCTCAACCTTCATCACAGGGAGAATTCGTAGGACCTTTAGCAACCAATGTATAAACATGAGGAAAAAACTTGATGTCTGGCAGGTGGAGGGCTTCATGCATGGTGGATGGAAGCTCTATCTCTTTTCCTCTGGGTTTCCACTTGATTCTCCAACAATGCAGCTCAGCTGAGAGTGCGTCGGGATTGGGTAAGTCACTGCCGTACGTGTCAGCCTGGTGCTCCTCCATCGTATTGAATTTCATCCGTCCATGACAGAGGGGACCAGAGATCAGCATCGAAGAGCTTTGAGGTGCTGTTCTGAGACTACCTCTTTCAGTTCCTGAACAATGCGGCCCACTGTTGGAACAGTCAGAGGCTCTTGATAGCACCTGTCAGAGGTCAGTCGGCTGAGACTCCAGGTTCGCTCGCTGAGCTCTGTGGAACTTCCCGGGAGCTTCATCTGAAACAGCAAATGTGGTTGCCAGATTGGTGGCTTCCTCAAACCGAAATTCACGATAGCCTTCAATGTCTTCCATCACTTCATGTAGCAAACGCAGCGCCCCGGTCGAGCTACTGGCCGGCTGCAAAGAAGACATCAGAGGTCTGACCCTGGAGATTTTTCCCAGAGGCTCTTGTCAAAGGTAGAACGTTTTTTAAGAACGACAATGGTAGCTGTGGCCGGTTTGGCTCAGTGGATAGAGTGTTGGCCTGCGGACTGAAGGATCCCAGGTTCAATTCCGGTCAGGGGCATGTGCCTTGGTTGTGGGCACATCCCCAATAGGAGGTATGCAGGAGGCAGTTGATGGATGTTTCTCTCTCATCGATGTTTCTGGCTCTCTATCTCTCTCCCTTCCTCTCTGTAAAAAATCAATAAAATATATATTAAAAAAAAGAACGACAATGGTAACAACGAAATCAAAATCTGTTGCTGCACTGTAGTAGTGGGAATGCTCGGCCCGCTATACAGTTTTCCCATCTACTATGTGTGTCCTCTTGTGTACCACCTACACAGAAAACAAGTGCTTGCAGGAGCTCCACTACAATTTCAAAAGCATCGTGCGCGCCTGCCTGTCCACCGAGAATGGCAAATTTCCTTCAGTTCTTGACCGCTTTCTTCATTGTTCTGAAAGAGGAGAGAAATGACACTGTCAAGCTCTAAAAGCGGTTGTGGTGACGGGTGGCAAAAAGATCAAACTCCCTCAATCGTTCCAAACGCAACAGACGCTCCGGTGACAGGCACCGATCTTGCTGACCGCGTGCTTCAGGCACAGGGAAGAGCAGAGTGTGTAGACAGCTCGGGGAGGTATGTTTCTCCAAAAGTCTAGAACAACAACTTTAGTTTCGGAAGGAAATCCACTGGACACAATGTAAGCCTGGCCACGACAATATTCCATGCGGAATCCCCACTTCTCGGGTCTCGTAGTGTGAAACGTCATAGCCAAAATTTCGGCAGTGGCTTCAGAAGGCAGGGAACCCACAGATTCCTCTCTCAGATCACGAGCTTCGTCAGCAAACCTCACCAACGCGGGCAGGTGCTCTTCCCCTGCTGTGTCCACTGCGTGCGTGCGTCCGTCTGTCAGTGGCCATGGAAAAGAAGGGAGAGCCTCTCACTCCCCTGAGCGTTCCTTCCCCGAATGCGGCTCTCACGGATCTCTAGCATCTGCTTCTGCTTGTACTTTTGAACAGAATGGTGCGTTGACTGCTGTGGTCTCAAAGGGCTTTCTCAGAGCGAACCTCTTCACCAGAATTTATCGGGCACTCAGACAGTGCCTGCCTGCCTGCCTGCCTGCCTGCCTGCCTGCCTGCAAGTTATCCGGAGTGAAGAGGCCTTCTGGGATTTCATCAGCTTCATGTCCATCTAGAGCAGTGGTTCTCAACCTTTCTAATGCCGGGACCTCTGAATACAGTTCCTCATGTTGTGGTGACCCCCAATTTCATTGTTACAGATCGAACATAAGGAAAGCATAGTGATTAATCACAAAAAAATATGTAATTATAGATGTGTTTTCCGATGGTCTTAGGCGACCCCTGTGAGAGGGTCGTTCGACCCCCAAAGGGGTCGCGACCCACAGGTTGAGAACCGCTGATCTAGAGGTATGTTTTGTTTTCCCATTAGAATCAAAACTTCAAATAAAGATTTTAAAGTATTCTTTTGTTTACCTTCTCTTCAAGGGTTAAAGGTAAAATGTCTTCATCCTGTTCTTCACCCCCTTCTGTATTGGAGTTCTGATCACTCTATGTTTGTTTTTGTTCCCGTTCAGAAGTTTCGTCAATTTTTTCCTGTTTTTGTGTCCTGATTTCACCTTCGCTCAGTTCTTTTATTCGTTTTCTGTGTCTACTATGTGGATTGTTCAAATGACTGGTAAGATCACCTATGGTTGGTATTGCATTATCTCGAAGAACTGTCCTATAAGGACTAGTTCTACAGATCACAGAGGTCTCAGAGTGTTTGGCACACCATCAATAATGTTTATTTAGTTGTTCAGGTGTTTTATCTTCTAAGTCTGCTCTCCTACGATTTCCCACCCACTTCTGGCATCTGGCCGGATCCCTCGGGAACCTGAAGAAGGCCAAATCTGACTACATGCTCTTCCGCGTGCAGTCCAGTCCACCCGCCCCCTCCCCCCCGAAGTTTAGCATCTTCGCTGCGCAGCCCCCCCGCCCCGATGCCGGCCCAGCACTCCCCTTCCCCCCATGCCCGTCACTGTTTTAATAACACAAAATGCAAGTATAAAACAATGTACAAGTATGCTTTTTACTACATGGAAGTGCAATAATACATTTATATGGCTTTTAAAAATATATCTTCATTGATTTCAGAGAGGAAGGGAGAGGGAGAGAGAGCCATAGAAGCATCTACCATGAGAGAGAATCACCCATTGGCTCCCTCCTGCACACACCCTACTGAGGATCAAGCCTGTGACCAGGGCCTGCACCCTTGACTGGAATGGAACCCCGGACCCTTCGGGTCCCCAGCCGATGCTCTATCCACTGACCAAAACAGGCCGGGGCAGCACTTTGTTTTATACACGACAATCCAAGGAGGAGATGTAAGTGGGTTACAGACAATCCACTGGTGATAGATGAGGGAGGGAGGAAGGGAGGGAGGGAGGGAGGGAGATGGGAGAAAGCAAAGGGGTGGTGGTGGTGGTGGGAAGTGGGGGGAACCTCTGGGATTGGATAAAAAGTAAAATGATAGACACATACTTCTTTTTTGTAAAATATATTTTTATTGATTTCCGAGAGGATGGGAGAGAGATAGAAACCTCATCCATGAGAGAGAATCTTGGCTTTGCCGCCTCCTGCACGCCCCCTAGTGGGGCTCGAGCCCATGACCCTGGCGGGCACCTGCCCTTGACCCGAATTGAACCCGGGACCCTATGGTCTGCTGCAGGCTGACTTTGGCTCCACCCACTGAACCAAACCGGCCAGGGCCACACCTACTTCTTTTCCTTAGGTGTGTGCAAGATAGATAGTTAACAGGCAACAATACACGTGATAACAATAACAATGAAGGAATTTAGGGTCTCTGTCCTGCAGAGCCCCCAGGCCCATTTGCTTGTGTGGGGTGGGGTGGGGGGAGGGGAAAGGGGTGGAGGCGGGATGGGGCGGGGACGGCGGGATGTTACAAGTTCCTCTGACATTTCAGAGGTATGTTGACTTAGATGCAAAAGGACCATAGGTTCAGTTAAGGTAAACGCTGACCTGGTCAGGGAAGACTCAGGCCTTGGACGCGACCAGCCACCACAACTGCTCTTATAACAGTCTCCCTTCAGACCATCCTTGGGGTCGCTTTAGGCCTTTCGGTTTGCAACACCACCACGCAGGCCTTCCCTGAGCTCGTGGGGTTAGCATGTGGCCCCTTTCGTCGTCCACAGTTGTGTGGGAATAAAGGAGTCATCCTTTCTGTCAAAGTCGGGCGTTTAGTCTTAGCTGGTTTGGCTCAACGGATAGAGAGTCGTCCTGAGGATGGAAGGGTCCCGGGTTCGAGGCCAGTGAAGGGCACCTGCCTGGGGTGTGGGCTCCATCCCCAGTGGGGCGGGGTGGGGGGCAGGGGGGGCTGTGCAAGGAGGCAGCCGCCATTTTGGCTCCAGTGACTTGGCAGCTGCCATTTTAAGAAAATATATATTTTATTGACTTTTTTACAGAGTGAAAGGAAGAGGGATAGAGAATGAGAAACATCAAAGAGAGAGAAACCTCAATCAGCTGCCTCCTGCACGCCCCCCCCCCCACTGGGGATGTGCCCACAACCAAGGTATATGCCCTCGACCGAAATCGAATCTGGGACCCTTCAGTCCGCAGGCCGATGCTCTATCCACTGAGCCAAACCAGTTAGGGCGGCAGCTGCCCTTTTGAAACAGCAAAGTTCAATCCCTCCCTTTTATCCTCTCACCGCTGCTCCAAATCCCCCATTTTAACTTCCGTGTTTTAATACCACGAAATACAAGTACAAAACATTGTACATTATACTTTTTACACCATAGAGGTGGAATAATACCTTTGTGTTGTTGTTGTCGTTGTGTGTGTGTGTGTGTGTGTGTGTGTGTGTGTGTGTGTGTGTGTTTAATATATCTTCATAGATTTCAGAGAGAAAGGGAGAGGGAGGGAGGTAGAGAGAGAGAGAAACACCCACGATGAGAGAGAGAATCGCCGGGTCAGCTGCCCCCTGCACACCTCACACTGGGGATCGAGTCCCCAACCCGGGCCTGCTCCCTTGACTGTAATAGAGCCCAGGACCCCTTCAGTCCCCAGGCCGATGCTCTACCCACTGACCAAAACAGGCTGGGGCAGCACTTTGTTTTATACACGACAATCCAAGGAGGAGATGTAAGTGGGTTACAGACAATCCACTGGTGATAGATGAGGGAGGGAGGGAGGGAGGGAGGGAGGGAGAGAGGGAGGGAAAGGTGGGTTAAAGTGGGGTGGGGAGTGGCGGGGGGGCGGAACCTGTGGGATTGGATAAAAAGTGAAATGATAGCCCTAGCTTGTAGGCTCAGTGGATAGAGCGTCAGCCTGCGGACTGAAGCTTCCCAGGTTTGATTCTGGTCAAGGGCATGTGCATGGGTGGAGGGCTCAATCCCCAGTGAGGGACATGCAGGAGGCGGCCAATCCACGATTCTCTGTCATCATTGATATTTCTATCTCTCTTTCTCTCTCCCTTCCTCTCTGAAATCAATAAAATATTTTTTCAAAAAAGTAAAATGATAGACACACTTTTTGAAATATTTTTTCAAAAAAGTAAAATGATAGACATACTTCTTTTTTTTTAAAGATGTATTTTTATTGATTTCAGAGAGAAAGGGAGAGGGATGGAGAGAGATAGAAACATCATCCATGAGAGAGAATTATGGATTGGCCAGCTCCTGCATGCCCCCTAGTGGGGCTCGAGCCCATAACCTGGGCAGGCATGAGCCCTTGACCTGAATCGAACTCTCCCTGCTCGCCTTGCCTTTTCAATGACAGCACCCACCCCCTACCCACCCCCTTACTGTCATGGATGCTTTTCATGATCCCTGAGAGGAAGAAAATATCCCCTGTTGCTGAACCCTGGCTTTTCACACTGCAGATGACCCCCTTGGACAGATGCAGGAACTCTCTCACTCCCAGTCCAAGAGAGGGTGTTTTGACCCTTGATCTCTTTCTTGGTTTGTTTTCTTTCAATGGTGGTAAACACAGACCTCTAAGCCTACAGTTTAAATTCACACTCCTTT
This sequence comes from Myotis pilosus, assembly GCA_036010255.1. Lineage (NCBI taxonomy): Eukaryota > Metazoa > Chordata > Mammalia > Chiroptera > Vespertilionidae > Myotis > Myotis pilosus. Next base: position 136,101 of record JASKON010000063.1, on the reverse strand, counting down.
ATCTTGATTTTTAATACAACTCCTTGGGTCAGGATCACTTTAGAGTCACGGGTGGTTCGCCCAATGAGCGGACTCAGTGTGTGTGTGTGTGTGTGTGTGTGTGTGTGTGTGTGTGTGTGTGGTGGGGGTGGTGGTGGTGGTGGTGCTGGTGGTGGTGAAAAGGGACCACATACTGTACTAAACCTGACAAGCTCCGGGGAGGCCATGCACGGTGGCCTCACAAGGCTAACAGCAGTTGGGGGAGGATGATCCTGTCCTAGGCCAGCATCCTCCCTGACAGAGGTCCATCACGACCTGGACTGAGCCTGTCTGTTGCTTTCTTCCTCGCATCCACAATCACACATCTTTGAAATGTCAAGGGGATTTTCCATCTTTTCTGGAGCCCTGGAATCACAGGCACGGCTCTGTGAATATCACAAACCTCGTCACGACGACCGAGTTCATGATTGAGTATGTGAGCCATCCTACACCCACCCACCCAGGTAAAAGAAGTCTGTGTCCATCATCTTACTTTGCATCCAATCCCAGAGGTTTGTCCACTTTGCTTTCTCCCACCTCCCTCAAATGTCACCAGTGGATTTCATGTAACCCACATACGGTCTCCTCTTTGGATTGGAGTGTATAAAATAAGGGGGCGGGGGCGACATTGCCATTCTTGGGCACATCCTCTCCAACCGTTCATGAGATAGTGTTTCCGGGCATGCGTGGGATATTTGTGGACAGTTTGGCTCAAAGACACTCACAGAAATTCTTCACAGGTTGGAGGATTTCTTACGTTGTTGACAAATGCCACACACGCACACATGTGCGTGTACTTGGTTCACAGTAGCCGCCTGTGGGGCTCTTTCAGGTTTGTCCATTTTCCTTCCTCTTTCTCACGGGGAGCAAGGAGGCAGCGAGTGAAATCACCAGTGAGTGTGTGATATGAGACTGAGGATTTCGCGTGGAAAGCGGGTGAGCGGGCGGGTCGGTGGAGGGGGACAGGGAGGAAAGGAGGGAGGGAGGGAGGGAGGGAGGACACATCCATCCACCCATGGACAGAAATTAAAAGTTTATCAAACAGTGATGGTGAGTATTCACGTCGTAGGTCGCTACCTTCCCTGACAAAAGTCAATCTTTCTTTTTCTTTTCTTTTTTTTCCTTTTCTTCTCTTTCTTTCTTTCTTTCTTTCTTTCTTTCTTTCTTTCTTTCTTTCTTTCTTTCTTTCTTTCTTTCTTTCTTTCTTTCTTTCTTTCTTTCTTTCTTTCTTTCTTTCTTTCTTTCTTTCTTTCTTTCTCTCTTTCTTTCTTTCTTTCTTTCTTTCTTTCTTTCTTTCTTTCTTTCTTTCTTTCTTTCTTTCTTTCTTTCTTTCTTTCTTTCTTCTCTTTCTCTCTTTATTTTCTTTTTTTTAGTGCTTTGATTGATTTCAAAGAGGAAGAGAGAGAGAGAGATCAATGATGACAGAGAATTATGGATCAACTGCCTCCTGCACACCCCCTACTGGGGGGTGGGGGGCTCTGGGTATCCAGCCCGAAACCTGGGCATGTGCCCTTGGCCCGAATCGAACCTGGGGCCCTTTAGCCTGCAGGCCGACACTCTATCTCCGCTGAGCCAAACCGGCTAGGGTGTAATTTTCCTTTTTAAATCCCCTCATTGTTATTGAGTACATTGCTGGCCAGTAACTATCCTACGCCAACCTAAGTAAGAGAAGTATGAAGAAGTATGTGTCTATCATTTTACTTTAATTTTTACACAATCCCAGAGGTTTCCCTCCCTTCCCCACCCCACTTTGCTTTCTCTCGCCTCCCTCATCTATCACCAGCGGAGTTCATGTAACCCACTTACATCTCCTCTTTTGCTTGTCATGTATACAACAAGGTTAAAACACACACACACACACACACACACACACACACACACACACTCCATTCTATGGAGCGGAGCGTTATCCCAATATGTTGAGAATCTGCTTCCTGGCGGCGGACTGAAGGTTCCGGGTTATGGGCTCGATCCCCAGTAGGGGGCGTGCAAGAGACAGCCGATCCATGATTCCCTCTCATCGTGGATATTTCTAGCTCTCTCTCTCTCTCTCCCTCTCCCTTCCTCTCTGAAATCAATAAAAATATATATATATATTTTTAAAAGGGAGTTTAGGCAGCCGCCATTTTAGCTCCAGTGACTTGACAACCACCATTTTGAAACGGTTAAGGTCAACCCCTCCCTTTTATCCTCCTCCCCATCTCCCCCCCGCACCCCTTTTAAGTTCACTGTTTTAATAACAGGAAATACAAAACATGGTACAAGCACACCTTTTATTACATAAAGGTGGAATAATACATTTGTGGGTTTTTTAAAAAAATGTATGTTTATTGATTTCAGAGAGGAAGGGAGAGGGAGAGGGGGCTAGAACATCAACAATGAGAGAGAGAGAGAGAGAATCACCGGTCTGCTTCCTCCTGCACACCCCACACTGGGGATCGAGCCCAAAACCCAGGCATGTGCCCTTGACTGGAATCGAACCCGGGACGCTTCGTGGTCTACAGGCCAATGCTCTATCCACTGAGCCAAACCGGCTAGGGCCGTGTTTTTGTTTTTGTTGTTGTTTAAAGAGAGAGTGGAAGGGAGAGGGAGGGGACAGGGAGGGGGGGAAGAGAGAAAAAGAGAGGGAGAGAATTGTTTTTCCACTTGTTTATTCATTCGTCCCTAGCTTTTAAAAAAAATATACAACAGTAGCAATGAGGGAATTTGTGGTCTCTACCTTGGGACCCTGGGCTGTACCCTGAGGGCACTGGGAAAAAGGAAAGTGACTAGTTACCAGGACATTCACTCGTCCAAAGACATGTGGTCCTAGACTCTAAGACCTAGAGGCATAGAAAGACACTAGGCTCAGATGCCAGTAAGTTCAAAGGTGATCTCTCTCAGGGGAGATACCGGGCCTAGGGTGTGAATGCCCACTCACTATACACAGCTTTCTACTTCAAAAAGTTTTCTTTTTAAATTCAGAACATCCTGGGTGGTCACTTTAGGTGTCTGAGTTTGCAAGGCCAGGCCAGGCCTCACCCGAGTGGGTCAGGTGAGCATGTGGCCCCTTTTCATCCACAATGCAAAGCTTCTTATGTATTTATACCTTTCATATTATCCTATTGGATTCCATCTCATTTTATTCACCGATGTGTCCCCCAATAAATTCAATTCCGAAAAACAAATAATAACTGAAAGGAAACAAAAATGATTCCTCCATTGTTGTCCCGTGAGTACTTGCTGCCTTTAGATCTCCAGACTCCCCTGGGGTTGTGGTTTCAAGGGTCCCGGGCCCCAAAAAATGTTCTGGGTACGTCCTCTCGGTCCTCTGTCAGGCCCCACCCCCCAAAAAACTTTTCCAGTCCCCCTTCCACTGCTAGTCCGCGTGCGAAGGGCCTTCCTGGGGAAACCCCAGGTGGTGGATGCCCCGCCGCCGGCCACGGGCCCCGGCTGACATGGTCCCACTGGAGAGGTGGGGGCAGGGAGGAGTTCGGCCACCCTTGCCCCCTGCCAACTTCCTCCCCCCAAACACACACACACACACACACACACACACACACACACACACACACACACACACACACACACACACACACACAGCGGGCGGCGGGGAGCCCGCCCAGGCTGGGCCCACAGCCCCGGAGCCACCGCACTGACGTTCTTGCTGGTGTTCTCGCGCCACCTGGCGGCCGTTTTTATATGGTCTTTCCCTTGCTGCTGGGTGACTGGCTGGCTGGGCCCTGGAACTCAGTTCATTCTGGAAACCTCTTGCTACTCGCGTGCCACTGGTGGGCTCGTTGTGTGAGTGTGTGTGTGTGTGAGTGTGGTGGGGGGGAGGGGAAGAGGAGAGGGAGGGAACCCGAAATAAACTCCCCTGTCTTCCTGTTTCTTAAAGGAAGGGCGCTAGTCAGGGCCACTACAGAACCTTTGGGTTTTCAGGTCAATGGACTGGCCTGGCCCGCATACCCCCGTGTCCTGTCCTGCCAGGCTTTCTTGCAGAAATGCCTCCACCTGAAGAGTTCTTCACCTTTGTTCAAAAAACAAAAAACAAAAAACAAAAACAAAAACAGAGAAAGAAAGAAAAATAAATAAAATGACATCAACAAAGGAGCAAACCGACCCCAGGCCCTCCCCATCCCCTGCAAGCCCACAGCCAACATACAGAACTCCAGCTGCTCTCCTCCTACCGCATGCCCTTGTCAGAGTTGCTCACTGTCTTAGAAATACTTTGGGGGCCACTCAGTGACTGACTCCTGCCCCCCGCCCGGGCCTCTGGCAAATTCCGTGCCTGGAACCAACCCGATCTTCTCCTTTCCTTCCTTAAGTGACTATGCCGCCACCCCAGCCGCTCACGCAAGCCAGAGACAATATTCCAAAGTGGCAAGATGGCAATAAAAGACTCCGACTGGACGTAAAGATAGAGGGGATGGGGGTGTGGGGGAGAGACGACGACGAGTGCACACGGGCACTCCTTTTGTGCACTTTAGGCAGGAAGCCAGCCGAGAGGCCGAGGAATCTGTAGGAATGGGCCTCCCTCATCTCTCCTTTCGCCTCCCCGCCTACTTAGTGGCTTTCCCACAATCGCCCCTCTCCTTTCAACCCAGTATGAAAAAGCGTGGATGTTTGGCCACCTCTCCGGCTCTTCCACGGTCTCCTTAGGAGCTCTCCCCGTGTCAGTCACAGAAGACACTTGAGGAAAACAAAAAAGAAAACGGTGCCTTCATGCCTCTCTCTCTCTCTCTCTTTCTCTCTCTTTCTCCTGTGTGTCAGGTGAATTTTGCAGGGCCGCCTCCTCCACAAACCCTAAGAAGGTGGAAGTAAGATTTTGGCCTCGGTGACATTTTCCTCTCTGGCATCTTAGAACGCTACCAGTGACTTGCAAGTGTTTTCAAAGACCTTTGCACCGTTTCCTACCATTTGTCGGTGTACTGACTGCACTTTAGCAGTGATTCCCAAGTTTTGTCACACGCTGTTCTCCACAGTTTCTGATGTTGAGCAGTGACTTCAAAGTGCTTTCAAACACTTTCATAGTTTCCAGCCTTTTAGAAGTGAATCCCAGGTGGTGTCAAATACTGTTCTACAGTGTATTGCTCTGTAGCAGTGATTCCCAAGTGTTGTCAAACACTGCTCTACACTGATTCCTGATGTATTTTTTTAAAATGTATTTCTTTATTGATTTTACAGAGGAAGGGAGAGGTAGAGAGACTGAAACATCCATGATGAGAGAGGATCATGGATCGGATGCCTCTTGCATGCCCCCTACTGGGGATTGAGCCTGCAACTCGGGCATGTGCCCTTGGCCAGAATGGAACCCAAGACCCTTCAGTCCGCTGGCTGATGTTCTATCCACTGAGCCAAACCGGAGCCAACGGTCAAGGGCCAAATTGATTGATTTTGTACATTTCATGGACAAGGCCTCATCCAGATTTACCTCATTTCAAACACACATACTACAGGGCGCCCCCCACCCCACTTTTTTGTCATTAAAAATGTGAGTCAGCTAAAATCCACAACCACATGACATTGCACCAATATTCCCCACACCCATCTGCTTGTTGTCTTTGGGCTTGATGTGTTTTTTAAAATATATATATTTTTTATTGATTTCAGAGAGGAAGGGAGAGGGAGAGATTGAAACATCCACGATAAGAGAGGATCATGGATTGGCTGCCTCCTGCACACCCTGTACTGGGGATCGAGCCTGAAACCTGGGCATGTGCCCTTGACCAGAATCGAAACTAGGACCTTTTGTCTCTATCCACTGAGCAAAACCAGCTAGGGCTATTTTTTTTTTGAGAGTGGGGAAAAAAAAGAGAGAGTGGAAGGGAGGCGAGGAGAGAGGGAGGGAGGGAGAGAGAGAGAGAGAGAGAGAGAGAGAGAGAGAGAGAGAGAGATTGTTTATTCATTCGTCGGTAGCTTTTAATTATATATATAAATAAAAATGCAAATGTTCATTTGATCAAAATCTTAAATGTCCGAAAGTTCTTCACCAATTGCTTTTAAATTTTGACACAATGTTGCATTCGAATACGCACGTGTTTTTATATACCTGTATACCTACTATTATATAGATGTCACACCTGTGACAGGTAAAAACATGTCTTTTTTGAAAAACAGCGCGATCTGTTGGACGTAAAAGCAACACACGCTACACTAAATATTTTACGATTCCATTTCAATGTTTCTGTTTACATTTATAAATTGTAGATAAAATTAACCACAAATATGCGTGTCCAGCTGCAAAACGATCGATCAGCTGAGATATTCTCACATCAATTGCTGGGAATGGGGAACGAAAAGGTGCCGGTTGATCTGACCTCAGGATGAATTTCATTGCCTCATAACTTCTGCAATGTAGTGACGTCAAAAGAAGAATCGGTTGAAAAAGTATTTCCCAATATTCAAACCAATGATAAGAATCACGATTGGCTGAGTGAACGAGCTATTCTTGCAGCCAAGAACAATGACGTCTACAGACTTAAGAATATCATTCAGTCTAACATTCAAAGCGAGGCAGTCACATACAAGTCCATCGACACTGTTGCGGAAGCAGATGAAGGGGTTAATTATCCAACAGAATTTTTGAATTCACTCGATCTGCCAGGGATGCCACCGCATGTACTGCAATTGAAAATTGGCGTGCCAATTGCCATGTTGAGAAATGTCAACCAGCCAAAGCTTTGACAGGCATGCGGCTTGCAGTAAAAAAATTAATGAGCAATGTCATAGAAGCAACAATCTTGACAGGACCTTTCAAAGGTGAAGATGTCCTCATTCCTCGCATTCCTATGATTCCAACGGATACGCCATTTCAATTTAAGAGATTGCAATTCCCAATTTGATTGGCGTTTGCAATCACAATCAACAAAGCTCAGGGCCAATCTTTAGAATTGTGCGGTTTAGATCTAGACACGGATTGCTTCTCACATGGACAATTATATGTTGCGTGTTCTTGAGTCAGCAAACCAGACAATCTCTATATCTGCACAGACAATGGAACAACACAAAATGTTGTATACCCACAGGCATTGTGAAATTAAATGTATTAGAAATGTTTGCTTTCTTTTTTCTTTCTTTTCCATTTAACCAGACTGAGCCACAGCAATGCGTGGCTGGGTACAGCATATATATATATATATTTTCCCCCTAGCCTGTTTGGTTCAGTGCATTCACCGTTGGCCAGCCTGTGGACCAAATGATCCCGGGTCCGATTCCGGCCAAGGTCATGGACCTTGGTGGCAGGTTCTTTGGGCCCTGGCCCTGGTTGGCGGCAACCAATTGACGTGTTTCTCTCACATCGATGTTTCCCTCTGTTTTGCCCTGTCTCTTCCACTCTCCCTAAAAATCAATGGAAAAATATCCTCGGGTGAGGATTAACAGCAACAAATATGTGTGTGTGTGTGTGTGTGTGTGTGTGTGTGTGTGTATTATTGATTTTAGGGAAGGAGGGAGGGAGGGAGGGAGGGAGGGAGAGAGAGAGAGAGAGAGAGAGAGAGAGAGAGAGAGAGAGAGAGAGAGAGAAAGAGAAATACCTATCGGTTGCCTCCAATACATACCCCAGCTGGGAATTGAGCCTGAAACCTGGGCATGTGCCCCAACATGGAAAGGGATCGGTGACCTTTCAATGCGCGAGATGACGCTCAACCAACTGAGCCACATCAGCCAGGGCTCCGTTGCTTCCTGTATGTGCCCTGATTGGGGATCGAACACACAAACAGTGGCATAAGGGAAGACATTCTAGTCAACTGAGCCAACAGTCTAGGGCCAAATTGATTGATTTTGTACATTTCATGGACAAGGCCTCATCCAGATTTACCTCATTTCAAACACACATACTACAGGGCGCCCCCCCCCACTTTCTTGTCATTAAAAATGTGAGTCACGCTAAAATCCACAACCACATGACATTGCACCAATATTCCCCACACCCATCTGCTTGTTGTCTTTGGGCTTTCTTGTGAATACACACACACACACACACACACACACACACACACACACACACATAATATGTATATACATAGGCAATGGCAGATGTGGTCCAGGTTATCGTTTATTGCCTGTATGGCTTCCTGGCTTTGTTGCTTTGTTTGTAGGCCTTGGATATGCCTCCTCCCTATGTTGAAAATAATAGATTTGGGGTGGTGGGGAGTAGTGGAAGCGGGGAACACAAAAGAAAGCCAAAGAGAAAGAAACTTGGGGGTGGGGGGGAGGTAAATGGTGACAGAAAGAGACTTTATACTTTGGGCGCTGTATTCAGGTGGTTTCGTTGAGTTGTACACTTGAAAAACTTGTGTGTGTGTGTGTGTGTGTGTGTGTGTGTGTGTGTGGTGTGTGTTTGTGTTTTCTTGGAGTTCCATACCATTAACCTGAGAAACACTCAAATCTGTAAATAATTTTTGTGATGAGTTTATTTGAAACAGGCTGTCGGCAATTGCCGGGAAGCAGAATCTCAAGGAATTAAAAATCTATTCTTTTCAAGGCAGGGAGGAAGCCTTTCCAAGGCCTAGATAACAAAGTCTGGAGGCCAGACCGCAGGTGAAGGATAAACTTAAGTCATCACATAGGAGTTTAAGAGCACCCTGCCTCTGCATAGATACACAGCACAGCAAAGCCCAAAGTCCACAAGCATGTCTTTGACCTATTTTTATAAATCACCATCCAAGGATGAGACTTGTAAGTGGTTTCAAACACTGTTCTACACTCTTTCCTGATGTGGACCAGTGGGTTCCATGAAATCCAGTGGTGATAGATGAGGGAGGTGGGAGAAAGCAAAGGGGCAATGTGGGGTGGGGTGGCGGGGGGGGATTTGGTAAACTATAAAATGATAGTGAGCGGTCAATAATTAACATGACAACAGTAACAATGAGGGAATCTGTGGTCTCTGCCCTGGGACCCTGGGCTGTGCCCTGAGGGCAGTGGAAAAAAGGGAAGTGACTAGTTACCTCTTGTCATTCACTAGTCCAAAGACATGCGACCCACCCTAACCGGTTTTGCTAGGTGGTGGAGCGTTGGCCTGCAGACTCAAGGGTCCCAGGTTCGATTCCGGTCAAGGGCATGTACCTTGGTCGTGGGCACATCCTCAGTAGGAGATGTGCAGGAGGCAGCTGATCGATGTTTCTCTTTCATCGATGTTTCTAACTCTCTGTCCCTCTCCCTTCCTCTCTGTAAAAAATCAATAAAATATATGTAAAAAAGATAAATATTCATTTATCGTACAGTTAAGGCTGACGCTCTATCCACTGAGTCAAGCCGGGCAGGGCAACATGTGGCCCCTTTTCACCCACAATGCAAAGCTCATGTATTTACACCTTTTATGTTATCCTATTGCATTCCATTTCATTTTATTCACCAATGTCTCCCCCAATAAATTCAATTCCGAAAAAAAAAAATGAAAAGAAACAAAAAGAGAAAATGACTTCTCCATTGTTGCCCTGTGAATACTCGCCGGGTTTAGGGTTTTGGATTCTCCGGATTGAGGTTTTAAGGGTCCCGGGCCGCAAAAATTGTTCCGGGTACTCCTCTCGGTCCTCTGTCAGGCCCCCCCCCCCAAAAAAAAACTTTTCCAGTCCCCCTTTCGCTGCCAGGCCAAGCGGGGGTAAGGGGGGTATGGGGGGTTGGGGGGTGGGGAGAGGGCCTGCCGGGAAGACCTACAGGTGGCAGCCGCCCAATTCAGGCCTGCCCGGAGGGCTCAGGGCCCTGGAGCCATCCCACTGACATTTGTGCTGGTGTTCCACGGCCACCTGGTGACCCTTTTTATATCGTCTTTCCCTTACTGCTGGCTGGCTGGCTGGGTGGGCCCTGGGACTCAGTTCATTCTGGAAACCTCTTCCTACTCGGGTGCCACTGGTGGGCCCAGTGTGTGAGTGTGAGTGTGTTTGTGTGTGTGGGGGGGCAGGATAGTGGCAAAGGGGAGAGGGAGGGACCCCGAGCTGAAGAAAGAAAGAAAGAAAGACAATGACATAAACAAAGGAGCAAATGGACCCCCGCCCCTCCCAATCCCCTGCAAGCACCCAGCCAACAAACGGAACTCCAGCTGCTCTCCTCTTACTGCATGCCCTTGCCAGAGTCACTCACTGTCTTAGAAATACGTTGCGGGCCGCTCAGTGACTGACTTCTGTCTCCCCCTCTAGCCTCTGGCACAGTTCCCTGCCTAGAACCAACCCGATCTTCTCCTTTCCTTCCTTATACAACTACACCGCCATTCAGGTGGGCCAGAGACAATATTTCAAAGTGGCCAGATGGCAAAAAGAGTCCAACTGGACGTAAAGGTCGAGGGGGTGAGGTCGCTGAGGCTCTCTCGTTGAAGTTCATCATGGAGACAGGATGGTTGGCATACATACATACATTCAGTCGGTCTCAAGATGAGATTCCTCTCGGGATGTTCCCTTTTTAAAAATCATCATTCTCGCCCAAACCTGTTTGGCTCAGTGGACAGAGCAGCGATGGCGAATCTTTTGAGCTTGGTGTGCCAGCATTTTGAAAAACCGCAACTTAACTCTGGTGCCGTGTCACATATAGACTTTTTTTTGATATTTGCAACCATAGTAAAAAAAAGACTCATATCTCTGATATTTATTTTATATATTTATATGCCATTTAAAAAAGAAAAATCAACGAAAAAATGAGTTCGCATGTCACCTCTGATACACGTGTCATAGGTTCGCCATCACTGGGATAGAGCATCAGCCTGTGGACTCAAGGGTCTCTGGTTCGATTATGGTCAAGGGCATGTACCTTGGTTGTGGGCACATCCCCAGTAGGGAGTGTGCAGGCAGCAGCTGATTGATGTTTCTCTCTCATCTATGTTTCTAACTCTCTATCTCTCTCCCTTCCTCTCTGTAAAAAAATCAATAAAATATATTAAAAAAATAAAAAAAAATCATCATTCTCCTCTTTTGGTTCAGTCTCTGGCTTACTGAAGTCTACATACACATGACCCTTCTAAAAAAAGCAAGCAAACACCAACAACCTTCAGGAGGCTCGCGCTGCGCTGCACTGGTAGCCTTTGGCCCCATCCAGCTGCTCGGGCCTCACCAGCACGTCCAGGGCCTGGGTCATGCTCTGCGCTGCCTTGATGTCCAGGCAAGGGTCCAGGGTGTTGGAGACGCCGTAGCAGCCGAGACACCCCCCCTTCCCCGTTGGGTGCTCACCCTAGTGCTGAAGCCCTTCTCAATGCTGGTGGACAGCAAGGTGGAGCGGGACGTGCGCTACCCCGAGCACCTGGACCTGTGGTCCTACCTGTACCAGGGGCACGGCCTGGGCCCGCTGCTGTACCGGCTCTACGCTGTGCTGGACCATGCGGGCCGCACCTGCCACAGAGGCCACTGCTTCTGCTACCTCCAAGCTGTGGGTGGCCCGTGCTTAAGAAAGGACGACGCCAGGTGAACACCCGCTATGCATCTGTGGCCCTGAGCCAACGCACCTACCTGCTCTTTTACGTCCAGACCACTGAACTGGAAAGAGACGGCGGGGGAAGCCCGCTGTCCTGGGAGGGAACACAAGGTCGTGGTGTTAACCCCACAGGGCATGTCCGAGGAGCCCGCACACGAGGTGCTCGTCAAGCACAGGAGCTTAGAGCAGTGGCGCTTACTCCAGGAACAATCCCGACCGAAGCCTTAGTTCAACCTCAGGGAGGTCGAGTGTGCCCTGCCCGCTGAAACTGTCATCATTCACCAGTACCAGAGCAGAGGGGGCAGGACTGACCACCTGCTCAACCATCCAGCTGGGGATGTCCTCCCCTGGGAGGACCAAGCGCACTGGCCAAGGCCCTGGTCCCACAGGGGGAGCCAAGGCGAACAGGAGGAAGAAGAAGAAGTGGCACAGGATGCCAGTGATCTCAGCAGCAGGGGTTTGCGGGAGAGCCTTGGGGTGAGCACTGGGTGTTGGTCGGGGATGGACGGGTCGGGGGCAACTTTCCAGGGTGCCGGGACAAAGACTCTGCAATTATGGCAAAGTCGGATACTAGTGAACCCGTGTAGACATTCTCTTGTTTTCTTTGAAAATCCTCATCCAAGGATACTTAACCATAGATCTTTAGGGAGGGTGAAATGGAGGAGGAGAGACTGACAGAGAAACTTCTATGTGAGAGAGACACAAATATAGGTCACCTACCGCACCCTCCCTGACCAAGGAAGGTCACGGATGGAGACTGCAACCCAAGTAGTTTTCCTGAATTAGAATCCAACCAGTGAAGCTTCAGTCCTAGGGGTGGCTGATTGGTGGAGCTCGTGGCTCCTTCCACCACGCTCTGGGGCTAGAGAAGGGGACTGGTGAGCGGTCCAGGGCTTCATTTGCAGACCTTCTCAGCCCTGGGTGCTTCGTCGTCATCGTCGTCGTCGTCATTCTCCAAGGGAGAGGTCTCACAAAGACCAGGTCCCAGGACATAGAGGCCGCAGGAGAACCTGGCTAGAACCTCGCTAGGCTGCTGATCAACTGAACGCTGTCTCCGTGTCATTTCTTCTTCGCCCACTCCGTCCACACCTTTGGGAACCCCTGTACCTGCTGGGGTTAGACCCCAACAACAGGCGCAGCTGAGAAGATGTCTCAGACGCTGCCACTCTTCAGTGTACATGAAGTGCGGATGCAGTTTACTAAGTCTACCAGAGAAGCCCTGAATAACAAAAATATCAAGCCATTGTTGAATACCTTCAGCCAGTTACCTGGAACTGAAGATGAAAAAAAAATGTACCCTTTACCACGCTTTCAGAGGTGTTCTGCAAGAAGAAATTATAAGTCACTCATCGTGTAAAAATGTTTTAGCTATTATTTCTCTTGCTATTGGGGGAGTAACTGAAGGTATTTGCACCGCATCTACACCTTCTGTATTGTTGGGAGACGTTTTGGATTGTCTCCCTTTGGATAAGTGTGACACAATATTCACGTTTGTGGAAAAAAATGTTGGTACTTGGAAATCAAATATATTCTATTCTGCTGGGAAAAATTATTTACTACATATGTGCAATGGTCTCTAAAGAAGATTATCAAAATCCCATAGCTCATGAAAAAACAAACAAACAAACAAACAAACAAACAAACAACGGATATTCGTAGCTTGCTGAAATGACTTTAGATATTCTTCTTCCAAATATTGTATTTCAACTATAATTGAAAAGAAAATCCCCAAACTCTTCTTTCATTCACATCAATTTATCTTTGTAGACCAAGCTCACGCTACATGGGCTGCAGCAGTACTATGTCAAGCTCAAAGACAGCGACAAGAACCGTAAACTCATCGACCTCCTGGATGAGCTAGGCTTTCACCAGGTGGTGATCTTCCTGAGGTCGGTGCAGTGCTGCAAGGTCCTGGTCCAGCTACTCGTGCAACAGAACTTCCCAGCCTTCGCCATGCACAGGGCCATGGCCCAGGAGGAGTGCCTAGCATGCTATCAGCAGTTCAAGGACTTTCAGCGGCGGATCCTGGTAGCCACCGATCTGTTTGGCCGAGGGATGGACATTGAGTGAGTCAACATCGTCTTCAATTATGACATGCCTGGGGACTCGGACACCTACCTCCACCGGGTGGCCCGTGCCGGTCGCTTTGGCACCAAAGGCCTGGCTATCACTTTTATGTCTCCTGAGAACAATGCCAAAATCCTCAATGAGGTTCAAGGTCGGTTTGAAGTCAATGTGGTGGAGCTTCCTGAAGAAATGGACATCTCCACATACATAGAGCCAAGCCGCTAACCACACACCTGACATCCCAGAGCCACTCTGCTTCCCACATGCTGCTTTAACTCCTCTTTCTAGGCAACAGTGGGGCTTTCTTTTTCTGTTCAAACACTGTACATTTATGTAACAATAAATTTGTATTATGGAAAAAAATAAAAATATGGGTTTGTATTTTGCTTCTTCACCCCAGTTTTCAAGTCAGATTTATATATAGCTAGATTGATAGAAGCATTCCAGCTATTATACCGAGAATTCTTGTCTATCCCTCACCACTTCTCCCTAATGTTCCATTAACATGGAACATTTGTTAAAACTAAGACGTCTGCATATTATTATTAACTAAGCTGTAAATTTTTTTCAGATTTCACCAATTTTTTGTTATAATGCACTTTGATGTTCCTGGATCCAATTTAGGATACCACACTGCATTTAACATCTAGTAATTTTGTCAGAAAATATAGTTAGACAAAATTCCCAACCAAAATTAGATTCTGTTCAGATTCATTCTAGGAATTAGTGTTCTGCAGTTATAATCAGAATTATGTTAATGTATGATAAAATAGAATTTTAATCCTATCATTTTCTTTCATGTTTCAAACTGGAGAACCAATCAGACCATTTCTTACAGAATTTATTACCAAATTGACTTCCCATTTGTAGAAATTTAACTTTAACCAGTTTTTTTTATGCTTGTAACTATGCTTAGATAACTACAATAGATGGTTAGCGAGGCTTGCATAAAATATGCAAAAGAATATGTGATTAGGATCTGTGGATTAAATAAGTAAGTAAGTTTGATGTCTGTATAATCAGAGGAACTGTGTGTTATATGCATATTAAAACTTTCCTGAAATGCCACATGTCCTTGGGCATGGTCTTCAGAGCCATGCCCATAATACAAATTAAATAAATGAATAAAGCAATACTATTTTGATACCGTGTGGAACCCACAGATGAAGCACTGTCAGATGTTAATTATTCTCTGCCTGCCCCTTGTTGCACAGATATGCAGCACTGTAGTAAAAAAAAAAAAGATTTTCATTCATTTTAGGAGTATTCTATTTCACCCAGATCACTTTTATAATGTTAAAAAATGAGCCCCCATGGATATGTAGCTTATATATTGGGGGTAAGGCACCTTTCCATTATTTATTGGTTCAATAAATAACTCTCTTAATATCTAGGAGAATTAACATTTTCCAAGAAGCCAAATTCACTCTTTTCTTCAAAAATTTTTACTGAACTGTGGCAGTTAGCTAGTGTCACAAAATTGCTGTGTGGCACACAACACTGCACATTTATTTCTCAGGTGCCTGAAGGCTTTGGCTAGGTTGGCCAACAGGTGATCCTGACGGGGCTTACTCATATGTCTGGGGATTGGGCTTGGAGGCAGCTGATTTAGGCTGGGCTGGCTGGGTGACTGAGCTCTGCCCTGGGTGACCCTCCTCCTCCTCCTCGGACAGTGGGCTAGCTGGACCCATCCTCCTTGTGATGGCAGAAACACAACAGAGCAAACCCAGATTGTTAAGCCTCCTCTTGCATCATGTCCATTATTATTCCATTGGCTAAAACAAATCAGATTCTAAAACACTCAGAATCAAGTGGTTGGAAGGTGTACTCAGCTTCCTGATGGGAGGAACAGCAAAGTAACATGGCAAAAGGCACAGGCACAGAGAGGGCTGGAGACTCATGGATCTGTTTGTTGAAACTCTTTAGCCTGGCGGGCTGGTGTGGCTCAGTGGCTGAGCATCAACCCAGGAACCAAGAGGTTGCCGGTTCCATTCCCAACACGGTCAGGGCAGGTGTCTGGGTTCTGAAGATCCCCAGTAGGGGGCATGCAAGAGGCAGTCAGCCAAGAGAGGATATTCCTCTCTTTCCCATGTTTTCTATCTCTCTAGCCCTCTCCCATCCTCCCTCTCTAAAAATCAATAATGGCTTATTAAAAAAAAAAGAAAACGACAACTCCAAAACGATTTAGCATTCTCATAAAGCAGCCTGTCATGCAATGCTGAAAATTCAGTAGGGCCTGGCCTTTTAAGGATTACATATAGGAACAATCTCAAAGCCTTAAAATGCAAATTGTAGCACCCAATTTCTATCATTAGATTTAGAAAAATAATTAATAGTCTGGGCATCATAATTTTACAGCTTCTACAGGTTTGGTTCAGTGCACTTAACTGACTCATATATGTCCATTCCTTTGATGAGGACTCATCTCTGAGTATTGGACCAATGTCTCTTCCCTTTACACCTTGAGCATTAGCCCAGAAAACTCAGGTTATTCTTGGGAATGGCGCGAGGCAGTTTTAAAGTCACAGCACAGAGCTACATGCAGTTCATAGGAAGGATTCATTCTGAGTAATAAATAAATGTATTTATTTTAATTATGCCTATAAACATTGATTTTAGGGGGATGGCTTCTATTATGTGGCAAGGTTTTAGGGGATTTGAAAGGAATATGACAGGATTTAATTTCTTTTTTTATTTTTTAATAGTAAAAGTTAATGATTTATTCATAGACATAAGAAGTAAATACTTAAATAGCAAACCTATTTCTCTTAAAGTAAATTATACACACTTATTAAAAGTTTTCAAATAAAGTCAAAAGTTAATATAAACTAAGGCCACACATTGAAAGAGATTGTATTTATGAATTTACATAAGCCAATTACATTTTATTCCTAAGATCATGTACAAAACCTCAAAAGACAGGATTTATGCATCTGAGCTCAGAAATCTAATGGTCAGCAAGTGCTGATAAAAGAAACATGGCCTTTGATACAGAGTCTATTGAAATTGATAAATACTATAGAGGAAGTTATGATGGTCCCATATGCATTATTTTTATTTTATTTTATTTTTTTGCCAATGACTACTTTAATGTAAAACCACAATGTAAAAATAGAACTTTAGTTCTAGTGACTGGAATACAAACAGATAAATAATCTTCTTCAAAGGGAAAAAATACCTGAGGGGAAAAAAATGGTATAATGTGTAAAGCAGGAAATGTAAATATAAGTTTAGTTCCTCATTGCCAACATGGCATTTATATCCCAGATGAGATTTCGTAATTGATCCATAATTTGCTTCAGCTGTTGATTCTTCTGTTTGAGTTTTTTATTTACTTCAGCAATTTCTTGCCTCTCTTCACTAGCAAAACGAGGTGGGCCAGCCCGATCATCATTCTTTGAGCCATCTTCTTCCACATATGGAATTAGTTGCTCCACTGGAATGGGATCCATCCCTACGCAGTTTTCATTGCATTTGTCATAGACCAGTCTCAGCTTCTGGAAGAGAATAGAAAGCTGGCGAAGGTGATCCTGGAGCTTTGCTAGCCGATCTTGGTATGTTCCAGTATGGAACGTGACACCATTTGGGAGCTGCATGTTCCGCAGCAGCTGGAAGATCTCCATCGTGCGGTACACGACATCCTGCACCTTCTCCTGCCCGATCTGGCACAGGGAGGCCATGCTGACCTCGCCCGTGGCCTGCGGCTCTGGAGCCTCTAAGCCCGCGCAGTTCAGGTAGTAACGAGTCACTGGATCTGGGATTGTAGACGTGTAATCCTCCAGCTGCTTCAGGAAGTCCAGCAGGTGTGTGCTGGACACCACGGGCTTCGCGTCTCCATGGGCCCCGCTCGGCAGCACATAAACCCCGTTGGACATGATCCCCTCATGGCGGCGCAGCTCCAGCCGTGGTTGGAAAACTGGGCGTGGCTCGGGGCTTTTAGGGTTGCTTGAGTTTTCCAGGGCCCTCGAGGAAGACGGGTCAGCTTTCTCATCACTCTTCTTGCCCAGTGCATGGAAACCCTGCGGAGACTCCAGAAAGTGCATCTGGAGGCTGCTACGAGGCTCTTTGACGGCCTCTTGCGGCAGCTCAGGATGACTTCTCTTTCTCTTCCTCTTGGGAATGGCTAGCTTCTCCTCTGCCTTTGTTGGGGTCCAAGCCCCGCTGCTGCGTCCGTCCCGCTGGCTCCTGTTCAGCTTAGTGACGTCGTCCAGAGACATGTTCACTTTGTGGTCATGGCTGGCCCGGAATTGGCCTTGGGTCGAGCCTGTGGGTAAGCACGCTGGGCTGTCACTTCCCGCGCGGCACCAGAGTTGTTCCTGTGTGGGCACCAGATGTTGGGGTCCAGGCTGAGGGATTCCCAAAGGTGTGGACAGAGTCGTCGAAGAAGGAATGACACAGAGACAGCGCGTTCAGTTGATCAGCAGCCTAGCCAGGTTCTAGCCAGGTGCTCCAGCGGCTTCTAGGTCCCAGGAACGGGTCTTCGAAAGATCTCTCCCCTGAAAGCTCTCTTGGAGAACGAGGACGATGACCAAGACAACAAGCCTAGGGCTGAGAAGCTCTGCAAAGAATATGCTGCTTTCTTTTATAGCCCCAGAGCGAGGTGGGAGGAGCCAAATCAGCCGCCTGCTCCAACAATTAGCCGCCCACAGGACTGAAAGCGTCACCGTTGGGCGTCAAGTTTAAGGTGTGGGGCGGGGGGAGGGGGTGATGGTGCCCGCACATGCCCCAGGCTAGGCTCCGCATGGCATGCCCCTTCAGGTGGCATTCAAGGAAAGGTTCTGCTGAACGTGGCAGTGCCTGGTATTCATTCTTCCAAGGGAATGGGCCGGGCGAGGGGGGTGGGGGGGAGGGGGAAGTAAGGGGGTAGACCGGAGATGCAGACACACCGAATGAAGCTGGCCTTGGAGGTCATGGGAGGCAGAGGCTGAAGTTGATGTGAATAAAATGTGTATGGCTTTGTATTTTAGCTCTGAGCCCAGGACGCCAGAGGCCACCAGCAGTCAAACAGCCCCATTAGAGAGTGGTGGTATAGATGTGTAGGGATCTGTCCCTGTTCGTCAGTTGTTCTCTGTATTCCACAAATGAGTGAGATCATGTGGTATTCATTTTTCTCTGACTGACTAATTTCACTTAGCATAATGCTCTCCAGTTCCATCCATGCTATTGCAAATGGCAAGAATTCCTTCCTTTTTTTAACCACAGCGTAGTATTCCATTGTGTAGATGCACCACAGTTGTGTGTTTACTTATTTTTTTTATTGCATTTCTGTGAAATGTCCCCCTCCTCAACCACCACCCCTATAGGCATATCCCTGGAGGCATCTCACTACAGAAAGCAGATTAGGGTTTGGCCCCTCCCTAGGGGGGATCCAGGTGCCATCGGCACCTTGAGGGCTTCCTGTGTGGTGGGAGCAGGGCAACCTTGTAGGTTACATTAATCCATTTCTGGAAGAGGAAACTGAGGCTGAGGCAGGTGAAATTAATCTGCATAAGTGGGTCAATTATCAGGAAGACGGGAAGCTGGAGTTGAAGAAGTTGAGGGCCAGGGCGGCGAGGGTACCCTTCTAAACAGGGTGAAGAGTGGGAGCCTAGGGAGAGAACGCCATCTGTCTGCAATCAAACAGCTTAGCCCTGGAGAAAGAAGATGGCGGCGATATAGGCAGACGTGTCCCAGGTCGTGTCCCGGAGCAAATGGAGTGAGCAGCTGAAACTAATAACACCCACCCCGAATTGGCGAAATTGCTCAGCTGGTGAGACGGTTTGCAGCTGGGAAGGGCAGAACTCCCCTGGAAAGGTAAAAAAAAAAACAAACCCAGGGATTTGGGCAGGAAAGTTTGCCAGACCTCTGAGCCCAGAGGGTCGGAGGGAGACCGCGTGGCAGACAGCCACGTCCCTTGGGACAGGCACAGCCCCTTACGGGGGGGAAAGGAGATCTGCAGGATTCCTGGTGCTGCCAGGGGATTTGAGAGCTGGGTTCTGTGATCACGGAGGACTGAGCCTAAAGGGGGCAGCCTGAAGAGCTGACCTGACCATGCAGTGCCCGTAAAAGAAGAGTTTACAGAAACCAAGCCTTCCCCGTTTCCGCAGCCGGCGTTTGTTTGTTTGTTCTCACTGAATCCTGTTCATGGGACATTTCGGATACAGACACTCACCTGTGCTGAAGAGAGGGAGAGGGTGCGGAGGAGTGGAATCTGGGGAGAGACTGAGGAGAGAAGGGGGGCCAGGAGAGGTGGCAGCGAATTGAGTGCTGAGACACCCCTTAGCCCAGGACTGGGCAGCCATTCTCTCCGGAGAGTGAGACTCCTCCCCCCAGCCCCCAGGCAAGGAGCACAGCCACACCCAGATTCCACCCTGAACGAGATCAAGGATTAAAATAATCTGATCAGCCCCTGGGAGTTAACAGGGTCTGGCCTATAGAGGGATTTTCAATGCCGTATAGCCTCAGAGGCCAACCCCAGAACACTGCCACCCAGAGGCTGAGCCACAAACTGACTCTTTGCTAAACACAAAATAAGGCAGTCTGGGAAACAAATACGGCCTGCTTTAAAATAAGGACTGTGGTTTACAACACAGAGGAACAGTGTATCGCAGGGAAACTCAACACTCTCCTGAATACCTGGCAGGATTAAAGGCAAGCCAGACTGAAGAATAGAAGAACCGAAGGACCTTCACTACTGCAATTTTTTTTTCTTTTTTCACCTTTTAACTAAGAAACCATTTTTTTTCTTTTTTTTCTTCTTCTTTTTTTCCTCTTTTTCCATCACCTGATTTTACCCTTTTAATTACTACCTTCTTATTTTTAACCAGTATTATTACTGCTACCATTTTACCATCTTTTAAAGTGCCATTTTATTTTCTCTTTATTTTATTTTGGGATTAGTGTTCTCCATTCTATTTTCATCGTTATATTATTGGTTGTTTCTAGTTTGCATCCATCTACAGTGAGCTGCTGCTGGAATTTGCTGGGATTAGTGGCGGTTCTATAGGAGTATTCTCATATAAAAAGTCTCTTCCCCTCTTCCACTTCATTCTCTCTTTTTTTTCTTTTCTTTTCTCGCTTTTATTCCCCCCCCTTATTTTTTCCCAATTTCATTTTTGCACTCCTTTTTTGGTCCCTACTTTTCTTTTTTTTCTCTCTTTTATCTTTTTCTCTTCCTTCTTCCTTATCCCCTAATTCTCTTAATTCAGGTGGTCACCTTTATTTGGGGTTATTAATATCGTGAATATATTTGTGTTTAGTTCCTGGTACGTGGTGCCTTGTTGTGTTGTATTTTGTGCCCTTAAATCAACGCAGCAGATCCAAGCAACAGCAACCTCCTGAGCACCACACCCTCTGCTAAGGAACAGCAGCTGTACGTGAAACCGCCCCCCACCAGCCAGAAGAGCCACCACAGCTGTGAACAGCACCCACCAGAGGAGCTGCTGCCAACTGAAGAGCAGCTGCTACCGCAACCACCCGAAGATCAACCACAGACCAAGGACTCACTGCCACCCAGGGAGCAGCCACTGAACGACTCAACGTCTAGATATGTCAGTGAGATCAAACATGGGTAGACAAAGAAACTCCCAAAGGAAAGAGAAGGAGGACTCTCCAGAAAAGCAGCTAAGTAATACAGAGGCATGCAACATGACAGAAAAAGAATTCAGAATAAGGGTCCTAGAGTGCATAAACCGGATGGAGGAAAAAATCGACAACCTCTGCAAGAAGCAAGAAGAAACAGATGAAAAAATCAATAACATATGGAAGAAGCTAGAAGAAACAGATGAAAAAATCAACAACTTAAGTAACACCCAAGAAGAAATGAAGAGTGATATAGCTGCAATAAAAAACACCATTGAAAGTATCAATAGTAGACTAGGAGAAGCAGAGGACCGAATTAGTGAATTAGAAGACAAGGAAGCAAAACACACCCAAAATGTACTGCAATTGGAGAAAAAAATTAAAAGACAGGAGGAGAGCCTAAAGGAGCTTTGGGACAACATGAAACGAAACAACATACGAATAATAGGGGTACCAGAACAACAGAAAGATGAACAAGGATTAGAAAACCTATTCGAAGAAATAATATCAGAAAACTTCCCTGAGATGGGGAAGAAAAAAGTCACACAAGCCCAGAGAGTCCCAAACAAGGTGAACCCGAAAAGACCCACACCAAGACACATCATAATTACCATGGCAAATGTTCAGGACAAAGAGAAAATCTTACAGGCCACAAGAGAGAGACGGAAAGTCACATACAAGGGATCTCCCATTAGATTATCAAATGATTTCTCAACAGAAACACATCAGGCCAGAAAAGAATGGACGGAAATTTACAAAGTGATGCAAAGAAAAGGACTGAATCCAAGAATACTCTATCCAGCAAGGCTATCATTCAAACTTGAAGGGGAAATAAGAAGCTTCACAGACAAAAAAAGGCTAAGGGAGTTTATCACCACCAAGCCAGCAATGCAAGGAATGCTAAAGGGTCTGGTATAAAAAGAAGAAATAAAAAGCTCAGAAAGAAAACAGCCACACAAAAAAAGAAATGGCTACAAACAAGTACCTTTCAATAATAACTTTAAACGTAAACGGACTAAATGCTCCAACCAAAAGACATCAAGTGGCTGAATGGATAAAAAAACATGACTCATACATCTGCTGTCTACAAGAAACCCACCTCATTAGAAGGGACTCACACAGACTGAAAGTGAAAGGATGGAAAAATATCTTTCAGGCAAATGGAAAGGAAAAGAAAGCTGGGGTAGCAATACTTATATCGGACAAAATAGACCTCAAAGTGAAGACCATAACAAGAGACAAGGAAGGCCACTTCATAATACTAAAGGGATCAATACAACAAGAAGATATAACCCTGGTAAACATCTATGCACACAATGCAGGAGCACCCAAATTCATAAAAAAACTCCTGGAAGATATCAAAGGAGAGATCGACAACAATACAATCATAGTAGGGGACTTTAATACACCACTGACAGCACTGGATAAGTCCTCTAGACAAACAATCAGCAAAGATACAGCAATCCTAAATGACTCACTAGATCAGATGGACTTAATAGACATCTTCAGAACACTTCACCCCAAAGCCAGGGAATATACGTTTTTCTCAAGTGGTCATGGGACATCTTCAAAAATAGACCACATATTGGGTCACAAGCAAAGTATCCCCAAATTCAAGAAGATTGAAATCATAAAAAGCATCTTTGCAGACCACGATGGCATAATATTAGAAATAAACTACAATAAAAACAACCCAAAATACTCAAACACCTGGAAGCTGAATAGCATGCTATTAAATATTGATTGGGTTACCAATGAGATCAAAGAAGAAATTAAAAACATCCTGGAAACTAATGACAATGAAAACACAACAATCCAAAACCTATGGGACACAATGAAAGCAGTCCTGAGAGGGAAGTTTATAGCTCTACAGGCCTATCTCAAAAAACAAGAAAAAATGGTAGTAAATCATCTAACTCTATAACTCAAAGATTTAGAAAGAGAGCAACAAGAAAACCCCAGAGTGAGCAGAAGGAAGGAGACAATAAAGATTAGAGCAGAAATAAATGACATAGAGACCAAGAAAACAATACAGAAAATCAATGAAACCAATAGCTGGTTCTTTGAAAGGATAAACAAGATTGACAAACCTCTAGCCAGACTCACCAAGAAGCAAAGAGAGAGGACCCAAATAAACAAAATCAGAAACGATAGAAGCGAAATAACAACAGACCCCACAGAAATACAAATGATTGTTAAAAAATACTATGGACAGCTCTACTCCAACAAACTAGACAACCTGGAGGAAATGGACAAATTCCTAGAAAAATACAACATTTCAAAACTCAATCAGGAAGAATCTAAAAATCTCAACAGGCCAATAACTATGGAAGAAATTGAAGCAGTCATCAAAAAGCTTCCATCAAACAAAAGCCCAGGACCAGACGGCTTCACAGGGGAGTTTTACCAAACATTCAAGGAAGAACTAAAACCTATCCTCCTCAGACTACTACAAAAAATTCAAGAGGAAGGAACACTTCCAAGCTCATTCTATGAAGCCAGCATCACCCTAATACCAAAACCAGGTAAAGACAACACAATGAAAGAGAATTACAGGCCAATATCCCTCATGAACATAGATGCCAAAATCCTCAACAAAATCTTAGCAAATCGGATCCAGCAGCACATCAGAAAGATCGTACACCATGACCAAGTAGGATTTATCCCAGGGATGCAAGGATGGTACAATATCCGCAAATCAATAAACGTGATACATCACATAAACAAATTGAAAGAAAAAAACCACATGGTCATATCAATTGATGCAGAAAAAGCATTTGACAAAATTCAACACCCATTTTTGATAAAAACTCTCAGTAAGGCGGGAGTAGAAGGATCATACCTCAACACAATAAAAGGCATATATGACAGGCCCACAGCCAGCATCATACTCAATGGACAAAAACTAACACCATTTCCCCTAAGAACAGGAACAAGACAGGGATGCCCCCTTTCACCACTCCTGTTCAACATAGTACTGGAAGTGTTAGCCATTGCAATTAGGCAAGAAGAAGAAATAAAAGGCATCCAAATTGGAAAAGAGGAAGTAAAACTGTCCTTATTTGCAGACGACATGATATTATACATACAAAACCCTAGAGACTCCATCAAAAAGCTACTAGACTTAATACATGAATTTGGCAATGTAGCAGGATACAAAATTAACCCCAAGAAATCTGAGGCATTTCTATACACCAATAGTGAACTTTCAGAAAGACAGATTATAAAAACAATCCCGTTTACCATCGCACCAAAAAAATTAAGCTACCTAGGAATAAACTTAACTAAAGAGGTAAAAGACCTCTACTCAGAAAACTACAGGACGTTGAAAAAAGATATAAAGGAAGACATAAACACATGGAAGAACACACCGTGTTCATGGATTGGTAGAATCAACATCATTAAAATGTCCATACTACCCAAAGCAATCTATAAATTCAACGCACTTCCCATTAAAATACCAATGGCATACTTCACAGATCTAGAACGAACTCTCCAAAAATTCATCTGGAATAAAAAAAGACCCCGAATAGCTGCAGCAATCCTGAAAAAGAACAAAGTAGGTGGGATCTCAATACCAGACATCAGGATGTATTACAAAGCCACTGTTCTCAAAACTGCCTGGTACTGGCACAAGAATAGGCATATAGATCAATGGAATAGAATAGAGAGCCCAGAAATTGGCCCGAACCAATACGCTCAATTAATATTTGACAAAGGAGGCAAGAACATACAATGGAGCCAAGATAGTCTCTTCAATAAATGGTGTTGGGAAAATTGGACAGATATATGCAAGAAAATGAAACTAGACCACCAACTTACACCATACACAAAAATAAACTCAAAATGGATAAAGGACTTAAATGTACTACAGGAAACCATAAAAATTCTAGAAGAATCCAAAGGCAACAAAATCTCAGACATATGCTGAAGCAATTTCTTCACTGATACAGCTCCTAGGACACTTGAAACTAAAGAGAAAATGAACAAATGGGACTACATTAAAATAAAAAGCTTCTGCACAGCAAAAGAAACCATCAACAAAACAACGAGAAAACTCACTGTGTGGGAAAACATATTTGCCAATGTCATATCTGATAAGGGCCTAATCTCCAAAATTTATAGGGAACTCACACAACTTAACAAAAGGAAGATAAACAATCCAATCAAAAAATGGGCAAAGGACCTAAATAGACACCTTTCAAAAGAGGACATTCAGAAAGCCAAGAGACATATGAAAACATGCTCAAAGTCACTAATCATTCGAGAGATGCAAATCAAAACAACAATGAGGTACCATCTCACACCTGTGAGACTGGCTATCATCAACAAATCAACAAACGACAAGTGCTGGAGAGGATGTGGAGAAAAAGGAACACTTGTGCACTGCTGGTGGGAATGCAGACTGGTGCAGCCACTATGGAAGACAGTATGGAGTTTCCTCAAAAAACTACAAATGGAACTCCCATTTGACCCTGTGATCCCACTTCTAGGAATATATCCCAAGAAACCAGAAACACCAATCAGAAAGGATATATGCACCCCTATGTTCATAGCAGCACAATTCACCATAGCTAAGATCTGGAAACAGCCTAAGTGCCCATCAGTAGATGAATGGATTAGAAAACTGTGGTACATCTACATGATGGAATACTATGCTGCTCTAAAAAGGAAGGAACTCTTACCATTTGCAACGGCATGGATGGAACTGGAGAGCATTATGCTAAGTGAAATAAGCCAGTCAATGAAGGAAAAATACCAGATGATCTCACTCATTCATGGATAATAGAGACCATTATAAACTTTTGAACAATAATAGATACAGAGGCAGAGCTGCCTCAAACAGACTGTCAAACTGCAGCGGGAAGGCCAGGGAGGGTTGGGGGGCAGGAGGTAGGGGGGTAAGAGATCAACCAAAGGACTTGTATGCATGCATATAAGCATAAACAATGGACATAAGACACTGGGGGATAGGGGAGGCTAGGGGACTGTCTAGGGCGGGGGGGAAAAATGGACACATATGTAATACCCTTTGTAATACTTTAAGCAATAAAAAAAAGAAAAAAAACGAAAAACAAACAAACAGCTTAGCCCTACCGAGGGAGGGAGGGCATGACTAGTCTCTGTGTCTGTGGGGCCCCTCGGAGCAGGGTCTGAGCGAGGCCTCCATCAGTTCTTCTGGAATGAATGGCTGTGAATGACCTTGGGCTCTCCTCACCTGCACATCAGCAGTTGGAGGGCTGACTCAGATCAGCCCTCCAGAGTTCTTGAGGGCCCTTCCCTTCACCACCCTACAAGGACTCCGTTTCATTAGCTTTGTGACTACTGCCCCAAAGAACAACTTCACAGTCGCCACACTGGCTCCATCGCTTTGATGAGTGACCAGTGACTGCCAGGGGCTAGGGCAGGAGGAGGGGCACTGAGAAAGGGAGGCGACTGCTAATGGGTAAGGGTTCAGTGTCCTACAATTGGCTTCTCGCAGACAACGCCCCCGGCTGGACCTTCCCCCACCCGTGGGGTCTACGCACACCTGGGAGGTCGAGACACCTGGCTCTGCCTTCCCCAGCTGAGGCTGAGGAAGTGGGTGGGGGGTGGGTAGGAGGCTTGCATTGCCGCTCCAGGACCAGTAGAGGGGGCGATCGGCCCGCAGAAGCGATTCCCGGACTTGGGGAGGGCATGGGAGATGGGGCAGTTGCCCAAGGAGGCCTGCAGGGCTCCGTCTCCACGCCTTGTGGGGCGGCATCACCGTTTTCTGCGTTGAAGAGGGGACAATACCTATTTAGACAGGCTCGGGTGGGCCCGGGACAAGCCACAAGAGAAAAAACCACAGTACATCTCCTAGATGTGGGTCACGCATTAGAAATCTTGATAGCGGAACTTGGTCTCGTGTGTGTGTGTGTGTGTGTGTGTGTGTGTGTGTGTGTACATCCACAGTCAGGAAAGGACACTTCTTCATTTTTATGGTCCGTCGGGATCCATGAGTACCCTTCAGCCCCTGCCTTCTCACAGACAGCGCCCCTGCTTATCCTTCCCCCCCTTGGGTCTAGCGGCTAGGGGTGGGAAAACTTTTTGACTCGAGGGCCACAATGGGTTCTTTTTTAAAAAAAATATATTTTATTGATTTTTTACAGAGAGGAAGGGAGAAAGAGAGAGTTAGAAACATCGATGAGAGAGAAACATCGATCAGCTGCCTCCTGCACAGCTCCTACTGGGGATGAGCCCACAACCAAGGTACATGCCCTTGACTGGAATTGAACCTGGGACCTTTCAGTCCGCAGGCCGATGCTCTATCCACTGAGCCAAACCAGTCAGGGCCACAATGGGTTCTTAAACTGGACCGGAGGGCCGGAACAAAAGCATGGATGGAGTGTTTGTGTGAACAAATATAAATTTAAAGTAAACATCATTACATAAAAGGTTACGGTCTTTCTTTTTTTTTTTTTTAGTTTTATTCATTTCAAACGGGCCAGATCTGGCCCGCGGGCCGTACTTTGCCCACGGCTGGTAGCTGGAACTGGGGAAGTCCAGTCACCTGGCTCTGCCTTCCCCAGAGGAGGCTGCAGGAGTGGGGCTTGCATTGGCGCTTCTCGACCAGCAGAGGGCCCCGGCCCCAGTAAACCCAATCTCTATAATCCAAACCAAAGATGATGTCAGGGCTGGGAAATCTGGTCAACACACCCCCTCCCAACACCCCCCCCTCCTCTCTGGGCCGGTCCATCCTGGCTAGCGAAGGTGCCACCATGTTGAAAGGCTGGAACAAGGTGTTTTCTAAGGAGATTTTCTTTGGAGGGTTTTTTGTGTGTTTTTTTTTGTTTGTTTGTTTTGATTTTGGGGGGAGTTGTTTTTTTTTCTTTTTTGGAGTTTTCCGGTTTTTTATAGGAGTTTTTTTTTTTTTCTTTTCAATCTGGGGTGATGTGGAAGGAGCCAGAATGTTCCATTTTTCACCCAATTATAGACCCGGCCATTATATTAAGAACTGCCCAACAAACGGGGATGAACGCTTCGAACCTCGCCCTAGGATTAAAAAGAGCACTGGAATCCCCAGAAGTTTCATGATGGAAGTGAAAGATCCTCACATGAAAGGTGCAAAGCTCACCAACACTGGAACATACGCAATACCGACTATAGAGGCAGAAGCATATGCAATTGGGAAGAAAGAAAGGCCACCTTTCTTACCAGAGGAGCCCTCTTCGTCTTCTGAAAAGGACGACCCTATCCCAGACGAGTTGCTGTGTCCCATCTGCAAAGACATCGTGACTGATGCCGCTGTCATTCCCTGCTGTGCAAACAGCTATTGTGATGAGTGTATAAGAACAGCGCTCTTGGAATCAGAGGACCATACGTGCCCAACGTGTCAACAACATGAAGTCTTTCCCGATGCTTTAATCGCCAATAAATTCTTGCGACAGGCTGTTGCTAACTTCAAAAATGGAACTGGTGGTTATACAAAAAGACTGCGGAAACAGTTACCCTCCCCACCACCACCCCCGATACCGCCTCCGAGACCTCTCACTCAGCGGGATCTACAGCCTCTGATGAGGTCTCCAATATCAAGACAGCAAGATCCTCCGATGACTCCAGTGACGTCTTCATCAGGCCACCCGGCTCCCTCTATATCTTCATTAACTTCTAATCAGTCTCCCTTAGCCCCTGCTGTGCCCGGAAATTCATCCACCCCAGTGCCTGTACCTGATATAACTGCAACCGTGTCCATATCGGTCCACTGGGAAAAAGCAGATGGGCCTTTCCGGGATTCCGATCATAGAATAGTGCCAGCCGCAGCCCTTGCCTCAGAACATTCAAAGGGAACCTCTTCAAAAGCAGTGACTGCCCCTGTGGAGGAGAAAGGTTACCCGGTGCCTGTGCTTGGAACCCCATCTTTGCTTGGACAGTCACCACCTGAAGGGTATGGCGTCCCTCCCCCCGGGTTCCCTCCAGCGCCAGCCAATTTGTCAACGCCTTGGGGATCATCAGGAGTGCAGACTGCTCATTCAAATACCATCCCAACAACACAAGCACCACTTGGGCCCGCGGAAGAATTCTATAGAGAGCAGCGACGGCTAAAAGGAGAGTCTAAATATCCCTATGGTGGTTCCTCATACTCCAGAAGTCCTTCTACTTACTCTAAATCAAGATCTGGTTCAACGCGGTCACCTTCTCATTCCCGATCATCTAGCCGCTCACAGTCTCGTTCCTATTCGCCATCACTTCCATACCCCAGAAGGGGCAGAGGCAAGAGTCGAAGTTACCGCCCAAGGTCTAGATCTCATGGATATCGTCGATCTAGGTCAAGGTCACCACTATATAGGCGATGTCCTTCGCGACCAAGGTCCCCTCCAGCATTTAGGGGGCAGCCTCCAAATAAACGGACTGTGCCACAAGGGGAAACAGGACGTGCACATTTTAATAGATACAGAGAAGTTCCACCACCATATGACAGAAAAGCTTATTATGGCAGGAGTGTTGACTTTAGAGACCCCTTTGAGAACGAGCATTACCGAGAGTGGGAGAGAAAATACAGAGAGTGGTATGACAAATACTACAGAGGTTATGCTGCTGGGGCACAGCCTCGAGCATCAGCAAATGGAGATAACTCTCCTCCAGAGAGCTTTTCACCACCTCCTATCAGGAATTCTCCCCTGACAAGGGGCCGCAGAGAAGTTTACTCGGGTGGACAAAGTCGTAGAAGTCGAAACATAGGTGGTAGCAACTCTCCAGGAAAGCTTTCAACAAGAGACAGCCACAATCGGAAGGATAGGACAAAGTCAAAAGAGAAGGAGAGCGACAGTGCTGCAGGAGATGGTAAAGGAAGTAAACATAAGGAACATCGAAGGCGGAAGGAAGCGAAGGCCTTCTAAACACAGAGTTGTTAGAACCTTCTGGAAAATCAAGAGAACCTACAAGTCCAGTGATGAGATACGTCCCAGGGGCCAAAAACAAGAAAAAACAAAACAAAACATAAACCCCCCCCCAAACCCCACAGGCAAACAAACAAACAAACAAACATACAAAAAAACCCACAAAAAAATCCCCCCAGAAACCCTCCTTAAAAATAAATAAATAAATAAATAAATAAACAAACAAACAAATAAATAAATGCCCACAACAACAACAACAACAGCAAAAGAAAGGACTCCTTAGAAAACACGGTGTTCCAGCTTTTCAACGCACTGACGCTTTGGTAAGACCAGATGGCCAGGCCCGGACTTGGTCTCTGTGGGGGGCCTGGCCGTCCATCCAGAGAGGGAGGGGGGGGGGGAGGGGGGGGGGGGGGGGGGCAGGGCGGTCGACCAGATGGCCGGGTCCCGACATAGTCTTTGGCTGTGGATAACAGAGATTGGGTTGACTGGTTCTGGGGCTGAAGAGCCTATCCTGCCCTCGGCTGGTCGAGAAGCACCAATGCAACCCTCCCTCTGGGGGAAGGCAGAGCCAGGTGATTGGACTTCCCCAATTCTGGGAAGGACAAGCAGGGGACGCTGTCTGTCTGCGAGAATGCAGGGGCTGAAGCGTGCTCATGGATGTGGACGGACCATTCAAAGCAAGGAGTGTCCGTGCGTGACGGCGGATGTGCACACCCACACGCACTCCCACACCGAACCACCTAACGCCCCCCCCCACCCCACGCACTCCCCAACCACCCCTACCACACACACACACACACACACACACACACACACACACACACACACACAGACACGGAAGCACAAATTCCGCTATCAAACGAGTGGCCCACGTCTAGGAGATTTACTGTGGCTTTTCTTTTTTCCCTTGTGGCTTGTCCCGGCCCCACCCGAGCCTGTGTAAATATGTATTGTCCCCTCTTCAACGCAGAAAACGGGGATGCCGCCCCGCAAGGCGTGGAGACGGAGCCCTGCGCGCCTCCTTGGGCACCTGCCCCATCTCCCAATTCCTCCTGAAGCCCTGGGAATCGCTTCGGAGCGCCAGTGGCGCCCTCTACTGGTCCTGGAGCGGTGACGCTTTCAGTCCTGGGGGTGGCTGATTGGTGGAGCGGGCGGCCGGCTGATTTGGCTCCTCCCACCACGCTCCCGGGCTATAAAAGAAAGCAGGGTCCTCTTGGCAGAGCTTCTCAGCTCTAGGCTTGTGGTCGTCGTCGTCGTCGTCGTCGTCGTCGTCGTCGTCGTCGTGGTCGTGGTCGTCGTCGTCGTCGTCGCCGTCCTCGTCCTCGATCTCCCAGGGAGCTTTCAGGGGAGAGATCTCGCGAAGACCCAGTCCCGGGACATAGAAGCCGCTAAGCACCTGGCCAGGCTGCTGATCCACGGAACGCTGTCTCCGTGTCATTTCTTCTTTGGCGACTCCATCCACACCTTTGGGAACCCCTGGACCTGCTGGCGCTGGACCCCGCCACCTCGGGAGCCGCACCGGGCAGAACAGAAAGGAAGAACTGGTCTTCGCAGTTTCCGGGCCTGTTCTCGCCGTCCTGAGGCTAGAGGCGAAGGGAGCGGAAGGCGAGCGAAGCGCGGAGCACTCGGGTGGGGAAGCGTCCCGGGGCCTCGGCGGCGGCGGCGGCGGTGACAGGCCACCGAGGCCCCCGGCCGCCCGCCAGCGGGGCCTGGGTGGTGAGGCCGTGCCCGGAGCCCGGTGGAGGCCCGCTGCCGGCCTGGTGGTGACGCAGTGCCCCTTGGCCGAGCCCCTGGCCCTCCCGCCCTGGTCCACCCTCCTGCACCTTAAGTGATTCCGTGCTCGCGGTCTGGATTGCGGTTCTCACGCCCCTGCTGTGGGGTGGGGGTGTTCAACCCGGGGCCTGCGGTCCTTCGGTGTCTTGCGGGTGTTCTGTGTATGGACATATTCTGCCCTTAGGTTGACAAATATACATATATTGAGCGTGTCCACGTCTCCACGCCCGACCTTAGTTAGGAGTCCTTTGGCACCATGGCCTGTGTGCATTATAAATTCGCTTCCAGACTCAACTATGCCATCGCCACCTTTGATGGGCGGCACATCTCCCTCCGTGACCTAAAGAAGCAGATTATGGGGAGAGAGAAGCTGAACGCTGCCAAGTGCGACCTGCAGATCACCAACGCGCAGACCGAGGAAGAATATACCGATGATAATGCTCTGATTCCTAAGAATGTATCTGTAATTGTTAGAAGAATTCCTATTGGAGGTGTGAAATCTACAAGCAAGGCGGACGCTATACGTCGCGCTGAACCAGTGATGGGCACGTCAACCGTCACTGATGACTCTTCTGCATCTATTTCTCTGGCCCAGCTTACGAAGACTGCCAATCTGGCTGAAGCCAATGCTTCTGAAGAAGATAAAATTAAAGCCATGATGTCGCAATCTGGCCACGCATACGGCCCCGTCAATTACGCGAAGAAGCCTCTAGGTCCACCACCTCCATCTTATACCTGTTTCCGCTGTGGTAGACCCGGCCATTATATTAAGAACTGCCCAACAAACGGGGATGAACGGTTCGAACCTCGCCCTAGGATTAAAAAGAGCACTGGAATCCCCAGAAGTTTCATGATGGAAGTGAAAGATCCTCACATGAAAGGTGCAAAGCTCACCAACACTGGAGCATACGCAATACCGACTATAGAGGCAGAAGCATATGCAATTGGGAAGAAAGAAAGGCCACCTTTCTTACCAGAGGAGCCCTCTTCGTCTTCTGAAAAGGACGACCCTATCCCAGACGAGTTGCTGTGTCCCATCTGCAAAGACATCGTGACTGATGCCGCTGTCATTCCCTGCTGTGCAAACAGCTATTGTGATGAGTGTATAAGAACAGCGCTCTTGGAATCAGAGGACCATACGTGCCCAACGTGTCATCAACATGAAGTCTCTCCCGATGCTTTAATCGCCAATAAATTCTTGCGACAGGCTGTTGCTAACTTCAAAAATGGAACTGGTGGTTATACAAAAAGACTGCGGAAACAGTTACCCCCGCCACCACCACCCCGATACCGCCTCCGAGACCTCTCACTCAGCGGGATCTACAGCCTCTGATGAGGTCTCCAATATCAAGACAGCAAGATCCTCCGATGACTCCAGTGACGTCTTCATCAGGCCACCCGGCTCCCTCTATATCTTCATTAACGTCTAATCAGTCTCCCTTAGCCCCTGCTGTGCCCGGAAATTCATCCACCCCAGTGCCTGTACCTGATATAACTGCAACCGTGTCCATATCGGTCCACTGGGAAAAAGCAGATGGGCCTTTCCGGGATTCCGATCATAGAATAGTGCCAGCCGCAGCCCTTGCCTCAGAACATTCAAAGGGAACCTCTTCAAAAGCAATGACTGCCCTTGTGGAGGAGAAAGGTTACCCGGTGCCTGTGCTTGGAACCCCATCTTTGCTTGGACAGTCACCACCTGAAGGGTATGGCGTCCCTCCCCGGGCTCCCTCCAGCGCCAGCCAATTTGTCAACGCCTTGGGGATCATCAGGAGTGCAGACTGCTCATTCAAATACCATCCCAACAACACAAGCACCACTTGGGCCCGTGGAAGAATTCTATAGAGAGCAGCGACGGCTAAAAGGAGAGTCTAAATATCCCTATGGTGGTTCCTCATACTCCAGAAGTCCTTCTACTTACTCTAAATCAAGATCTGGTTCAACGCGGTCACCTTCTCATTCCCGATCATCTAGCCGCTCACAGTCTCGTTCCTATTCGCCATCACTTCCATACCCCAGAAGGGGCAGAGGCAAGAGTCGAAGTTACCGCCCAAGGTCTAGATCTCATGGATATCGTCGATCTAGGTCAAGGTCACCACTATATAGGCGATGTCCTTCGCGACCAAGGTCCCCTCCAGCATTTAGGGGGCAGCCTCCAAATAAACGGACTGTGCCACAAGGGGAAACAGGACGTGCACATTTTAATAGATACAGAGAAGTTCCACCACCATATGACAGAAAAGCTTATTATGGCAGGAGTGTTGACTTTAGAGACCCCTTTGAGAACGAGCATTACCGAGAGTGGGGGAGAAAATACAGAGAGTGGTATGACAAATACTACAGAGGTTATGCTGCCGGGGCACAGCCTCGAGCATCAGCAAATGGAGATAACTCTCCTCCAGAGAGCTTTTCACCACCTCCTATCAGGAATTCTCCCTGACAAGGGGCCGCAGAGAAGTTTACTCAGGTGGACAAAGTCGTAGAAGTCGAAACATAGGTGGTAGCAACTCTCCAGGAAAGCTTTCAACAAGAGACAGCCACAATCGGAAGGATAGGACAAAGTCAAAAGAGAAGGAGAGCGACAGTGCTGCAGGAGATGGTAAAGGAAGTAAACATAAGGAACATCGAAGGCGAAAGGAAGCGAAGGCCTTCTAAACACAGAGTTGTTAGAACCTTCTGGAAAATCAAGAGAACCTACCAGTCCAGTGATGAGATACGTCCCAGGGGCCAAAGACAAGAAAAAACAAAACAAAACAAAAACCCCCCCAAACCCCACAGACAAACAAACAAACAAACAAACATACAAAAAAACCCACAAAAAATCCCCCCAAAAACCCTCCTTAAAAATAAATAAATAAATAAATAAATAAATAAACAAACAAACAAATAAATAAATGCCCACAACAACAACAACAACAACAGCAAAAGAAAGGACTCCTTAGAAAACACGGTGTTCCAGCTTTTCAACGCACTGACGCTTTGGTAAGACCAGATGGCCAGGCCCGGACTTGGTCTCTGTGGGGGGCCTGGCCGTCCATCCAGAGAGGGAGAGGGGCGGGGAAGGGGGAGGGGGTCGGGGCAGGGCGGTCGACCAGATGGCCGGGTCCCGACATAGTCTTTGGCTGTGGATAACAGAGATTGGGTTGACTGGTTCTGGGGCTGAAGAGCCTATCCTGCCCTCGGCTGGTCGAGAAGCACCAATGCAACCCTCCCTCTGGGGGAAGGCAGAGCCAGGTGATTGGACTTGCCCAATTCTGGGAAGGACAAGCAGGGGACGCTGTCTGTCTGCGAGAATGCAGGGGCTGAAGCGTGCTCATGGATGTGGACGGACCATTCAAAGCAAGGAGTGTCCGTGCGTGACGGCGGATGTGCACACCCACACGCACTCCCACACCGAACCACCTAACGCCCCCCCACCCCACGCACTCCCCAACCCCCCCTACCACACACACACACACACACACACACACACACACACACACACAGACACGGAAGCACAAATTCCGCTATCAAACGAGTGGCCCACGTCTAGGAGATTTACTGTGGCTTTTTTTTTCCCTTGTGGCTTGTCCCGGCCCCACCCGAGCCTGTGAAAATATGTATTGTCCCCTCTTCAACGCAGAAAACGGGGATGCCGCCCCGCAAGGCGTGGAGACGGAGCCCTGCGCGCCTCCTTGGGCACCTGCCCCATCTCCCAATTCTTCCTGAAGCCCTGGGAATCGCTTTGGAGCGCCAGTGGCGCCCTCTACTGGTCCTGGAGCGGTGACGCTTTCAGTCCTGGGGGCGGCTGATTGGTGGAGCGGGCGGCCGGCTGATTTGGCTCCTCCCACCACGCTCCCGGGCTATAAAAGAAAGCAGGGTCCTCTTGGCAGAGCTTCTCAGCTCTAGGCTTGTGGTCGCTGCCGTCGTCGTGCCGTCGTCGCTGCCGCCGCTGCCCTCGTCCTCGATCTCCCAGGGAGCTTTCAGGGGAGAGATCTCGCGAAGACCCAGTCCCGGGACATAGAAGCCGCTAAGCACCTGGCCAGGCTGCTGATCCACGGAACGCTGTCTCCGTGTCATTTCTTCTTTGGCGACTCCATCCACACCTTTGGGAACCCCTGGACCTGCTGGCGCTGGACCCCGCCACCTCGGGAGCCGCACCGGGCAGAACAGAAAGGAAGAACTGGTCTTCGCAGTTTCCGGGCCTGTTCTCGCCGTCCTGAGGCTAGAGGCGAAGGGAGCGGAAGGCGAGCGAAGCGCGGAGCACTCGGGTGGGGAAGCGTCCCGGGGCCTCGGCGGCGGCGGCGGCGGTGACAGGCCACCGAGGCCCCCGGCCGCCCGCCAGCGGGGCCTGGGTGGTGAGGCCGTGCCCGGAGCCCGGTGGAGGCCCGCTGCCGGCCTGGTGGTGACGCAGTGCCCCTTGGCCGAGCCCCTGGCCCTCCCGCCCTGGTCCACCCTCCTGCACCTTAAGTGATTCCGTGCTCGCGGTCTGGATTGCGGTTCTCACGCCCCTGCTGTTTGGGGGGGGGTGTTCAACCCGGGGCCTGCGGTCCTTCGGTGTCTTGCGGGTGTTCTGTGTATGGACATATTCTGCCCTTAGGTTGACAAATATACATATATTGAGCGTGTCCACGTCTCCACGCCCGACCTTAGTTAGGAGTCCTTTGGCACCATGGCCTGTGTGCATTATAAATTCGCTTCCAGACTCAACTATGCCATCGCCACCTTTGATGGGCGGCACATCTCCCTCCGTGACCTAAAGAAGCAGATTATGGGGAGAGAGAAGCTGAACGCTGCCAAGTGCGACCTGCAGATCACCAACGCGCAGACCGAGGAAGCATATACCAATGATAATGCTCTGATTCCTAAGAATGTATCTGTAATTGTTAGAAGAATTCCTATTGGAGGTGTGAAATCTACAAGCAAGGCGGACGCTATACGTCGCGCTGAACCAGTGATGGGCACGTCAACCGTCACTGATGACTCTTCTGCATCTATTTCTCTGGCCCAGCTTACGAAGACTGCCAATCTGGCTGAAGCCAATGCTTCTGAAGAAGATAAAATTAAAGCCATGATGTCGCAATCTGGCCACGCATACGGCCCCGTCAATTACGCGAAGAAGCCTCTAGGTCCACCACCTCCATCTTATACCTGTTTCCGCTGTGGTAGACCCGGCCATTATATTAAGAACTGCCCAACAAACGGGGATGAACGCTTCGAACCTCGCCCTAGGATTACAAAGAGCACTGGAATCCCCAGAAGTTTCATGATGGAAGTGAAAGATCCTCACATGAAAGGTGCAAAGCTCACCAACACTGGAGCATACGCAATACCGACTATAGAGGCAGAAGCATATGCAATTGGGAAGAAAGAAAGGCCACCTTTCTTACCAGAGGAGCCCTCTTCGTCTTCTGAAAAGGACGACCCTATCCCAGACGAGTTGCTGTGTCCCATCTGCAAAGACATCGTGACTGATGCCGCTGTCATTCCCTGCTGTGCAAACAGCTATTGTGATGAGTGTATAAGAACAGCGCTCTTGGAATCAGAGGACCATACGTGCCCAACGTGTCATCAACATGAAGTCTCTCCCGATGCTTTAATCGCCAATAAATTCTTGCGACAGGCTGTTGCTAACTTCAAAAATGGAACTGGTGGTTATACAAAAAGACTGCGGAAACAGTTACCCCCGCCACCACCACCCCCGATACCGCCTCCGAGACCTCTCACTCAGCGGGATCTACAGCCTCTGATGAGGTCTCCAATATCAAGACAGCAAGATCCTCCGATGACTCCAGTGACGTCTTCATCAGGCCACCCGGCTCCCTCTATATCTTCATTAACGTCTAATCAGTCTCCCTTAGCCCCTGCTGTGCCCGGAAATTCATCCACCCCAGTGCCTGTACCTGATATAACTGCAACCGTGTCCATATCGGTCCACTGGGAAAAAGCAGATGGGCCTTTCCGGGATTCCGATCATAGAATAGTGCCAGCCGCAGCCCTTGCCTCAGAACATTCAAAGGGAACCTCTTCAAAAGCAATGACTGCCCTTGTGGAGGAGAAAGGTTACCCGGTGCCTGTGCTTGGAACCCCATCTTTGCTTGGACAGTCACCACCTGAAGGGTATGGCGTCCCTCCCCCCGGGCTCCCTCCAGCGCCAGCCAATTTGTCAACGCCTTGGGGATCATCAGGAGTGCAGACTGCTCATTCAAATACCATCCCAACAACACAAGCACCACTTGGGCCCGTGGAAGAATTCTATAGAGAGCAGCGACGGCTAAAAGGAGAGTCTAAATATCCCTATGGTGGTTCCTCATACTCCAGAAGTCCTTCTACTTACTCTAAATCAAGATCTGGTTCAACGCGGTCACCTTCTCATTCCCGATCATCTAGCCGCTCACAGTCTCGTTCCTATTCGCCATCACTTCCATACCCCAGAAGGGGCAGAGGCAAGAGTCGAAGTTACCGCCCAAGGTCTAGATCTCATGGATATCGTCGATCTAGGTCAAGGTCACCACTATATAGGCGATGTCCTTCGCGACCAAGGTCCCCTCCAGCATTTAGGGGGCAGCCTCCAAATAAACGGACTGTGCCACAAGGGGAAACAGGACGTGCACATTTTAATAGATACAGAGAAGTTCCACCACCATATGACAGAAAAGCTTATTATGGCAGGAGTGTTGACTTTAGAGACCCCTTTGAGAACGAGCATTACCGAGAGTGGGGGAGAAAATACAGAGAGTGGTATGACAAATACTACAGAGGTTATGCTGCCGGGGCACAGCCTCGAGCATCAGCAAATGGAGATAACTCTCCTCCAGAGAGCTTTTCACCACCTCCTATCAGGAATTCTCCCTGACAAGGGGCCGCAGAGAAGTTTACTCAGGTGGACAAAGTCGTAGAAGTCGAAACATAGGTGGTAGCAACTCTCCAGGAAAGCTTTCAACAAGAGACAGCCACAATCGGAAGGATAGGACAAAGTCAAAAGAGAAGGAGAGCGACAGTGCTGCAGGAGATGGTAAAGGAAGTAAACATAAGGAACATCGAAGGCGAAAGGAAGCGAAGGCCTTCTAAACACAGAGTTGTTAGAACCTTCTGGAAAATCAAGAGAACCTACCAGTCCAGTGATGAGATACGTCCCAGGGGCCAAAGACAAGAAAAAACAAAACAAAACAAAAACCCCCCAAACCCCACAGACAAACAAACAAACAAACAAACATACAAAAAAACCCACAAAAATCCCCCAAAAACCCTCCTTAAAAATAAATAAATAAATAAATAAATAAATAAACAAACAAACAAATAAATAAATGCCCACAACAACAACAACAACAACAGCAAAAGAAAGGACTCCTTAGAAAACACGGTGTTCCAGCTTTTCAACGCACTGACGCTTTGGTAAGACCAGATGGCCAGGCCCGGACTTGGTCTCTGTGGGGGCCTGGCCGTCCATCCAGAGAGGGAGAGGGGCGGGGAAGGGGAGGGGTCGGGGCAGGGCGGTCGACCAGATGGCCGGGTCCCGACATAGTCTTTGGCTGTGGATAACAGAGATTGGGTTGACTGGTTCTGGGGCTGAAGAGCCTATCCTGCCCTCGGCTGGTCGAGAAGCACCAATGCAACCCTCCCTCTGGGGGAAGGCAGAGCCAGGTGATTGGACTTGCCCAATTCTGGGAAGGACAAGCAGGGGACGCTGTCTGTCTGCGAGAATGCAGGGGCTGAAGCGTGCTCATGGATGTGGACGGACCATTCAAAGCAAGGAGTGTCCGTGCGTGACGGCGGATGTGCACACCCACACGCACTCCCACACCGAACCACCTAACGCCCCCCCCCACCCCACGCACTCCCCAACCACCCCTACCACACACACACACACACACACACACACACACACACACACACACACACAGACACGGAAGCACAAATTCCGCTATCAAACGAGTGGCCCACGTCTAGGAGATTTACTGTGGCTTTTCTTTTTTCCCTTGTGGCTTGTCCCGGCCCCACCCGAGCCTGTGTAAATATGTATTGTCCCCTCTTCGACGCAGAAAACGGGGATGCCGCCCCGCAAGGCGTGGAGACGGAGCCCTGCGCGCCTCCTTGGGCACCTGCCCCATCTCCCAATTCCTCCTGAAGCCCTGGGAATCGCTTCGGAGCGCCAGTGGCGCCCTCTACTGGTCCTGGAGCGGTGACGCTTTC
Organism: Myotis pilosus; assembly: GCA_036010255.1. NCBI lineage: Eukaryota > Metazoa > Chordata > Mammalia > Chiroptera > Vespertilionidae > Myotis > Myotis pilosus. Next base: position 96,277 of record JASKON010000063.1, on the reverse strand, counting down.
AGTCCTGGGGGCGGCTGATTGGTGGAGCGGGCGGCCGGCTGATTTGGCTCCTCCCACCACGCTCCCGGGCTATAAAAGAAAGCAGGGTCCTCTTGGCAGAGCTTCTCAGCTCTAGGCTTGTGGTCGTCGTCGTCGTCGTCGTCGTCGTCGTCGTCGTCGCCGTCCTCGTCCTCGATCTCCCAGGGAGCTTTCAGGGGAGAGATCTCGCGAAGACCCAGTCCCGGGACATAGAAGCCGCTAAGCACCTGGCCAGGCTGCTGATCCACGGAACGCTGTCTCCGTGTCATTTCTTCTTTGGCGACTCCATCCACACCTTTGGGAACCCCTGGACCTGCTGGCGCTGGACCCCGCCACCTCGGGAGCCGCACCGGGCAGAACAGAAAGGAAGAACTGGTCTTCGCAGTTTCCGGGCCTGTTCTCGCCGTCCTGAGGCTAGAGGCGAAGGGAGCGGAAGGCGAGCGAAGCGCGGAGCACTCGGGTGGGGAAGCGTCCCGGGGCCTCGGCGGCGGCGGCGGCGGTGACAGGCCACCGAGGCCCCCGGCCGCCCGCCAGCGGGGCCTGGGTGGTGAGGCCGTGCCCGGAGCCCGGTGGAGGCCCGCTGCCGGCCTGGTGGTGACGCAGTGCCCCTTGGCCGAGCCCCTGGCCCTCCCGCCCTGGTCCACCCTCCTGCACCTTAAGTGATTCCGTGCTCGCGGTCTGGATTGCGGTTCTCACGCCCCTGCTGTGGGGTGGGGGTGTTCAACCCGGGGCCTGCGGTCCTTCGGTGTCTTGCGGGTGTTCTGTGTATGGACATATTCTGCCCTTAGGTTGACAAATATACATATATTGAGCGTGTCCACGTCTCCACGCCCGACCTTAGTTAGGAGTCCTTTGGCACCATGGCCTGTGTGCATTATAAATTCGCTTCCAGACTCAACTATGCCATCGCCACCTTTGATGGGCGGCACATCTCCCTCCGTGACCTAAAGAAGCAGATTATGGGGAGAGAGAAGCTGAACGCTGCCAAGTGCGACCTGCAGATCACCAACGCGCAGACCGAGGAAGCATATACCAATGATAATGCTCTGATTCCTAAGAATGTATCTGTAATTGTTAGAAGAATTCCTATTGGAGGTGTGAAATCTACAAGCAAGGCGGACGCTATACGTCGCGCTGAACCAGTGATGGGCACGTCAACCGTCACTGATGACTCTTCTGCATCTATTTCTCTGGCCCAGCTTACGAAGACTGCCAATCTGGCTGAAGCCAATGCTTCTGAAGAAGATAAAATTAAAGCCATGATGTCGCAATCTGGCCACGCATACGGCCCCGTCAATTACGCGAAGAAGCCTCTAGGTCCACCACCTCCATCTTATACCTGTTTCCGCTGTGGTAGACCCGGCCATTATATTAAGAACTGCCCAACAAACGGGGATGAACGCTTCGAACCTCGCCCTAGGATTAAAAGAGCACTGGAATCCCCAGAAGTTTCATGATGGAAGTGAAAGATCCTCACATGAAAGGTGCAAAGCTCACCAACACTGGAGCATACGCAATACCGACTATAGAGGCAGAAGCATATGCAATTGGGAAGAAAGAAAGGCCACCTTTCTTACCAGAGGAGCCCTCTTCGTCTTCTGAAAAGGACGACCCTATCCCAGACGAGTTGCTGTGTCCCATCTGCAAAGACATCGTGACTGATGCCGCTGTCATTCCCTGCTGTGCAAACAGCTATTGTGATGAGTGTATAAGAACAGCGCTCTTGGAATCAGAGGACCATACGTGCCCAACGTGTCATCAACATGAAGTCTCTCCCGATGCTTTAATCGCCAATAAATTCTTGCGACAGGCTGTTGCTAACTTCAAAAATGGAACTGGTGGTTATACAAAAAGACTGCGGAAACAGTTACCCCCGCCACCACCAGCCCCGATACCGCCTCCGAGACCTCTCACTCAGCGGGATCTACAGCCTCTGATGAGGTCTCCAATATCAAGACAGCAAGATCCTCCGATGACTCCAGTGACGTCTTCATCAGGCCACCCGGCTCCCTCTATATCTTCATTAACGTCTAATCAGTCTCCCTTAGCCCCTGCTGTGCCCGGAAATTCATCCACCCCAGTGCCTGTACCTGATATAACTGCAACCGTGTCCATATCGGTCCACTGGGAAAAAGCAGATGGGCCTTTCCGGGATTCCGATCATAGAATAGTGCCAGCCGCAGCCCTTGCCTCAGAACATTCAAAGGGAACCTCTTCAAAAGCAATGACTGCCCTTGTGGAGGAGAAAGGTTACCCGGTGCCTGTGCTTGGAACCCCATCTTTGCTTGGACAGTCACCACCTGAAGGGTATGGCGTCCCTGACCCCGGGCTCCCTCCAGCGCCAGCCAATTTGTCAACGCCTTGGGGATCATCAGGAGTGCAGACTGCTCATTCAAATACCATCCCAACAACACAAGCACCACTTGGGCCCGTGGAAGAATTCTATAGAGAGCAGCGACGGCTAAAAGGAGAGTCTAAATATCCCTATGGTGGTTCCTCATACTCCAGAAGTCCTTCTACTTACTCTAAATCAAGATCTGGTTCAACGCGGTCACCTTCTCATTCCCGATCATCTAGCCGCTCACAGTCTCGTTCCTATTCGCCATCACTTCCATACCCCAGAAGGGGCAGAGGCAAGAGTCGAAGTTACCGCCCAAGGTCTAGATCTCATGGATATCGTCGATCTAGGTCAAGGTCACCACTATATAGGCGATGTCCTTCGCGACCAAGGTCCCCTCCAGCATTTAGGGGCAGCCTCCAAATAAACGGACTGTGCCACAAGGGGAAACAGGACGTGCACATTTTAATAGATACAGAGAAGTTCCACCACCATATGACAGAAAAGCTTATTATGGCAGGAGTGTTGACTTTAGAGACCCCTTTGAGAACGAGCATTACCGAGAGTGGGGGAGAAAATACAGAGAGTGGTATGACAAATACTACAGAGGTTATGCTGCCGGGGCACAGCCTCGAGCATCAGCAAATGGAGATAACTCTCCTCCAGAGAGCTTTTCACCACCTCCTATCAGGAATTCTCCCTGACAAGGGGCCGCAGAGAAGTTTACTCAGGTGGACAAAGTCGTAGAAGTCGAAACATAGGTGGTAGCAACTCTCCAGGAAAGCTTTCAACAAGAGACAGCCACAATCGGAAGGATAGGACAAAGTCAAAAGAGAAGGAGAGCGACAGTGCTGCAGGAGATGGTAAAGGAAGTAAACATAAGGAACATCGAAGGCGAAAGGAAGCGAAGGCCTTCTAAACACAGAGTTGTTAGAACCTTCTGGAAAATCAAGAGAACCTACCAGTCCAGTGATGAGATACGTCCCAGGGGCCAAAGACAAGAAAAAACAAAACAAAACAAAAACCCCCCCAAACCCCACAGACAAACAAACAAACAAACAAACATACAAAAACCCACAAAAAATCCCCCCAAAAACCCTCCTTAAAAATAAATAAATAAATAAATAAATAAATAAACAAACAAACAAATAAATAAATGCCCACAACAACAACAACAACAACAGCAAAAGAAAGGACTCCTTAGAAAACACGGTGTTCCAGCTTTTCAACGCACTGACGCTTTGGTAAGACCAGATGGCCAGGCCCGGACTTGGTCTCTGTGGGGGGCCTGGCCGTCCATCCAGAGAGGGAGAGGGGCGGGGAAGGGGGAGGGGGTCGGGGCAGGGCGGTCGACCAGATGGCCGGGTCCCGACATAGTCTTTGGCTGTGGATAACAGAGATTGGGTTGACTGGTTCTGGGGCTGAAGAGCCTATCCTGCCCTCGGCTGGTCGAGAAGCACCAATGCAACCCTCCCTCTGGGGGAAGGCAGAGCCAGGTGATTGGACTTGCCCAATTCTGGGAAGGACAAGCAGGGGACGCTGTCTGTCTGCGAGAATGCAGGGGCTGAAGCGTGCTCATGGATGTGGACGGACCATTCAAAGCAAGGAGTGTCCGTGCGTGACGGCGGATGTGCACACCCACACGCACTCCCACACCGAACCACCTAACGCCCCCCCCCACCCCACGCACTCCCCAACCACCCCTACCACACACACACACACACACACACACACACACACACACACACAGACACGGAAGCACAAATTCCGCTATCAAACGAGTGGCCCACGTCTAGGAGATTTACTGTGGCTTTTCTTTTTTCCCTTGTGGCTTGTCCCGGCCCCACCCGAGCCTGTGTAAATATGTATTGTCCCCTCTTCGACGCAGAAAACGGGGATGCCGCCCCGCAAGGCGTGGAGACGGAGCCCTGCGCGCCTCCTTGGGCACCTGCCCCATCTCCCAATTCCTCCTGAAGCCCTGGGAATCGCTTCGGAGCGCCAGTGGCGCCCTCTACTGGTCCTGGAGCGGTGACGCTTTCAGTCCTGGGGGCGGCTGATTGGTGGAGCGGGCGGCCGGCTGATTTGGCTCCTCCCACCACGCTCCCGGGCTATAAAAGAAAGCAGGGTCCTCTTGGCAGAGCTTCTCAGCTCTAGGCTTGTGGTCGTCGTCGTCGTCGTCGTCGTCGTCGTCGTCGCCGTCCTCGTCCTCGATCTCCCAGGGAGCTTTCAGGGGAGAGATCTCGCGAAGACCCAGTCCCGGGACATAGAAGCCGCTAAGCACCTGGCCAGGCTGCTGATCCACGGAACGCTGTCTCCGTGTCATTTCTTCTTTGGCGACTCCATCCACACCTTTGGGAACCCCTGGACCTGCTGGCGCTGGACCCCGCCACCTCGGGAGCCGCACCGGGCAGAACAGAAAGGAAGAACTGGTCTTCGCAGTTTCCGGGCCTGTTCTCGCCGTCCTGAGGCTAGAGGCGAAGGGAGCGGAAGGCGAGCGAAGCGCGGAGCACTCGGGTGGGGAAGCGTCCCGGGGCCTCGGCGGCGGCGGCGGCGGTGACAGGCCACCGAGGCCCCCGGCCGCCCGCCAGCGGGGCCTGGGTGGTGAGGCCGTGCCCGGAGCCCGGTGGAGGCCCGCTGCCGGCCTGGTGGTGACGCAGTGCCCCTTGGCCGAGCCCCTGGCCCTCCCGCCCTGGTCCACCCTCCTGCACCTTAAGTGATTCCGTGCTCGCGGTCTGGATTGCGGTTCTCACGCCCCTGCTGTGGGGTGGGGGTGTTCAACCCGGGGCCTGCGGTCCTTCGGTGTCTTGCGGGTGTTCTGTGTATGGACATATTCTGCCCTTAGGTTGACAAATATACATATATTGAGCGTGTCCACGTCTCCACGCCCGACCTTAGTTAGGAGTCCTTTGGCACCATGGCCTGTGTGCATTATAAATTCGCTTCCAGACTCAACTATGCCATCGCCACCTTTGATGGGCGGCACATCTCCCTCCGTGACCTAAAGAAGCAGATTATGGGGAGAGAGAAGCTGAACGCTGCCAAGTGCGACCTGCAGATCACCAACGCGCAGACCGAGGAAGCATATACCAATGATAATGCTCTGATTCCTAAGAATGTATCTGTAATTGTTAGAAGAATTCCTATTGGAGGTGTGAAATCTACAAGCAAGGCGGACGCTATACGTCGCGCTGAACCAGTGATGGGCACGTCAACCGTCACTGATGACTCTTCTGCATCTATTTCTCTGGCCCAGCTTACGAAGACTGCCAATCTGGCTGAAGCCAATGCTTCTGAAGAAGATAAAATTAAAGCCATGATGTCGCAATCTGGCCACGCATACGGCCCCGTCAATTACGCGAAGAAGCCTCTAGGTCCACCACCTCCATCTTATACCTGTTTCCGCTGTGGTAGACCCGGCCATTATATTAAGAACTGCCCAACAAACGGGGATGAACGCTTCGAACCTCGCCCTAGGATTAAAAAGAGCACTGGAATCCCCAGAAGTTTCATGATGGAAGTGAAAGATCCTCACATGAAAGGTGCAAAGCTCACCAACACTGGAGCATACGCAATACCGACTATAGAGGCAGAAGCATATGCAATTGGGAAGAAAGAAAGGCCACCTTTCTTACCAGAGGAGCCCTCTTCGTCTTCTGAAAAGGACGACCCTATCCCAGACGAGTTGCTGTGTCCCATCTGCAAAGACATCGTGACTGATGCCGCTGTCATTCCCTGCTGTGCAAACAGCTATTGTGATGAGTGTATAAGAACAGCGCTCTTGGAATCAGAGGACCATACGTGCCCAACGTGTCATCAACATGAAGTCTCTCCCGATGCTTTAATCGCCAATAAATTCTTGCGACAGGCTGTTGCTAACTTCAAAAATGGAACTGGTGGTTATACAAAAAGACTGCGGAAACAGTTACCCCCGCCACCACCACCCCCGATACCGCCTCCGAGACCTCTCACTCAGCGGGATCTACAGCCTCTGATGAGGTCTCCAATATCAAGACAGCAAGATCCTCCGATGACTCCAGTGACGTCTTCATCAGGCCACCCGGCTCCCTCTATATCTTCATTAACGTCTAATCAGTCTCCCTTAGCCCCTGCTGTGCCCGGAAATTCATCCACCCCAGTGCCTGTACCTGATATAACTGCAACCGTGTCCATATCGGTCCACTGGGAAAAAGCAGATGGGCCTTTCCGGGATTCCGATCATAGAATAGTGCCAGCCGCAGCCCTTGCCTCAGAACATTCAAAGGGAACCTCTTCAAAAGCAATGACTGCCCTTGTGGAGGAGAAAGGTTACCCGGTGCCTGTGCTTGGAACCCCATCTTTGCTTGGACAGTCACCACCTGAAGGGTATGGCGTCCCTCCCCCCGGGCTCCCTCCAGCGCCAGCCAATTTGTCAACGCCTTGGGGATCATCAGGAGTGCAGACTGCTCATTCAAATACCATCCCAACAACACAAGCACCACTTGGGCCCGTGGAAGAATTCTATAGAGAGCAGCGACGGCTAAAAGGAGAGTCTAAATATCCCTATGGTGGTTCCTCATACTCCAGAAGTCCTTCTACTTACTCTAAATCAAGATCTGGTTCAACGCGGTCACCTTCTCATTCCCGATCATCTAGCCGCTCACAGTCTCGTTCCTATTCGCCATCACTTCCATACCCCAGAAGGGGCAGAGGCAAGAGTCGAAGTTACCGCCCAAGGTCTAGATCTCATGGATATCGTCGATCTAGGTCAAGGTCACCACTATATAGGCGATGTCCTTCGCGACCAAGGTCCCCTCCAGCATTTAGGGGGCAGCCTCCAAATAAACGGACTGTGCCACAAGGGGAAACAGGACGTGCACATTTTAATAGATACAGAGAAGTTCCACCACCATATGACAGAAAAGCTTATTATGGCAGGAGTGTTGACTTTAGAGACCCCTTTGAGAACGAGCATTACCGAGAGTGGGGGAGAAAATACAGAGAGTGGTATGACAAATACTACAGAGGTTATGCTGCCGGGGCACAGCCTCGAGCATCAGCAAATGGAGATAACTCTCCTCCAGAGAGCTTTTCACCACCTCCTATCAGGAATTCTCCCCTGACAAGGGGCCGCAGAGAAGTTTACTCAGGTGGACAAAGTCGTAGAAGTCGAAACATAGGTGGTAGCAACTCTCCAGGAAAGCTTTCAACAAGAGACAGCCACAATCGGAAGGATAGGACAAAGTCAAAAGAGAAGGAGAGCGACAGTGCTGCAGGAGATGGTAAAGGAAGTAAACATAAGGAACATCGAAGGCGAAAGGAAGCGAAGGCCTTCTAAACACAGAGTTGTTAGAACCTTCTGGAAAATCAAGAGAACCTACCAGTCCAGTGATGAGATACGTCCCAGGGGCCAAAGACAAGAAAAAAACAAAACAAAACAAAAAACCCCCCCCAAACCCCACAGACAAACAAACAAACAAACAAACATACAAAAAAACCCACAAAAAATCCCCCCAAAAACCCTCCTTAAAAATAAATAAATAAATAAATAAATAAACAAACAAACAAATAAATAAATGCCCACAACAACAACAACAACAACAGCAAAAGAAAGGACTCCTTAGAAAACACGGTGTTCCAGCTTTTCAACGCACTGACGCTTTGGTAAGACCAGATGGCCAGGCCCGGACTTGGTCTCTGTGGGGGGCCTGGCCGTCCATCCAGAGAGGGAGAGGGGCGGGGAAGGGGGAGGGGGTCGGGGCAGGGCGGTCGACCAGATGGCCGGGTCCCGACATAGTCTTTGGCTGTGGATAACAGAGATTGGGTTGACTGGTTCTGGGGCTGAAGAGCCTATCCTGCCCTCGGCTGGTCGAGAAGCACCAATGCAACCCTCCCTCTGGGGGAGGGCAGAGCCAGGTGATTGGACTTGCCCAATTCTGGGAAGGACAAGCAGGGGACGCTGTCTGTCTGCGAGAATGCAGGGGCTGAAGCGTGCTCATGGATGTGGACGGACCATTCAAAGCAAGGAGTGTCCGTGCGTGACGGCGGATGTGCACACCCACACGCACTCCCACACCGAACCACCTAACGCCCCCCCCCACCCCACGCACTCCCCAACCACCCCTACCACACACACACACACACACACACACACACACACACACACACAGACACGGAAGCACAAATTCCGCTATCAAACGAGTGGCCCACGTCTAGGAGATTTACTGTGGCTTTTCTTTTTTCCCTTGTGGCTTGTCCCGGCCCCACCCGAGCCTGTGTAAATATGTATTGTCCCCTCTTCGACGCAGAAAACGGGGATGCCGCCCCGCAAGGCGTGGAGACGGAGCCCTGCGCGCCTCCTTGGGCACCTGCCCCATCTCCCAATTCCTCCTGAAGCCCTGGGAATCGCCGGAGCGCCACTGGCCCCCTCTACTGTTCCTGGAGCGGTTACGCTTTCAGTCCTGGGGGCGGCTGATTGGTGGAGCGGGCGGCCGGCTGATTTGGCTCCTCCCACCACGCTCCCGGGCTATAAAAGAAAGCAGGGTCCTCTTGGCAGAGCTTCTCAGCTCTAGGCTTGTGGTCGTCGTCGTCGTCGTCGTCGTCGTCGTCGTCGTCGCCGTCCTCGTCCTCGATCTCCCAGGGAGCTTTCAGGGGAGAGATCTCGCGAAGACCCAGTCCCGGGACATAGAAGCCGCTAAGCACCTGGCCAGGCTGCTGATCCACGGAACGCTGTCTCCGTGTCATTTCTTCTTTGGCGACTCCATCCACACCTTTGGGAACCCCTGGACCTGCTGGCGCTGGACCCCGCCACCTCGGGAGCCGCACCGGGCAGAACAGAAAGGAAGAACTGGTCTTCGCAGTTTCCGGGCCTGTTCTCGCCGTCCTGAGGCTAGAGGCGAAGGGAGCGGAAGGCGAGCGAAGCGCGGAGCACTCGGGTGGGGAAGCGTCCCGGAGCCTCGGCGGCGGCGGCGGCGGTGACAGGCCACCGAGGCCCCCGGCCGCCCGCCAGCGGGGCCTGGGTGGTGAGGCCGTGCCCGGAGCCCGGTGGAGGCCCGCTGCCGGCCTGGTGGTGACGCAGTGCCCCTTGGCCGAGCCCCTGGCCCTCCCGCCCTGGTCCACCCTCCTGCACCTTAAGTGATTCCGTGCTCGCGGTCTGGATTGCGGTTCTCACGCCCCTGCTGTGGGGTGGGGGTGTTCAACCCGGGGCCTGCGGTCCTTCGGTGTCTTGCGGGTGTTCTGTGTATGGACATATTCTGCCCTTAGGTTGACAAATATACATATATTGAGCGTGTCCACGTCTCCACGCCCGACCTTAGTTAGGAGTCCTTTGGCACCATGGCCTGTGTGCATTATAAATTCGCTTCCAGACTCAACTATGCCATCGCCACCTTTGATGGGCGGCACATCTCCCTCCGTGACCTAAAGAAGCAGATTATGGGGAGAGAGAAGCTGAACGCTGCCAAGTGCGACCTGCAGATCACCAACGCGCAGACCGAGGAAGCATATACCAATGATAATGCTCTGATTCCTAAGAATGTATCTGTAATTGTTAGAAGAATTCCTATTGGAGGTGTGAAATCTACAAGCAAGGCGGACGCTATACGTCGCGCTGAACCAGTGATGGGCACGTCAACCGTCACTGATGACTCTTCTGCATCTATTTCTCTGGCCCAGCTTACGAAGACTGCCAATCTGGCTGAAGCCAATGCTTCTGAAGAAGATAAAATTAAAGCCATGATGTCGCAATCTGGCCACGCATACGGCCCCGTCAATTACGCGAAGAAGCCTCTAGGTCCACCACCTCCATCTTATACCTGTTTCCGCTGTGGTAGACCCGGCCATTATATTAAGAACTGCCCAACAAACGGGGATGAACGCTTCGAACCTCGCCCTAGGATTAACATGAGCACTGGAATCCCCAGAAGTTTCATGATGGAAGTGAAAGATCCTCACATGAAAGGTGCAAAGCTCACCAACACTGGAGCATACGCAATACCGACTATAGAGGCAGAAGCATATGCAATTGGGAAGAAAGAAAGGCCACCTTTCTTACCAGAGGAGCCCTCTTCGTCTTCTGAAAAGGACGACCCTATCCCAGACGAGTTGCTGTGTCCCATCTGCAAAGACATCGTGACTGATGCCGCTGTCATTCCCTGCTGTGCAAACAGCTATTGTGATGAGTGTATAAGAACAGCGCTCTTGGAATCAGAGGACCATACGTGCCCAACGTGTCATCAACATGAAGTCTCTCCCGATGCTTTAATCGCCAATAAATTCTTGCGACAGGCTGTTGCTAACTTCAAAAATGGAACTGGTGGTTATACAAAAAGACTGCGGAAACAGTTACCCCCGCCACCACCACCCCCGATACCGCCTCCGAGACCTCTCACTCAGCGGGATCTACAGCCTCTGATGAGGTCTCCAATATCAAGACAGCAAGATCCTCCGATGACTCCAGTGACGTCTTCATCAGGCCACCCGGCTCCCTCTATATCTTCATTAACGTCTAATCAGTCTCCCTTAGCCCCTGCTGTGCCCGGAAATTCATCCACCCCAGTGCCTGTACCTGATATAACTGCAACCGTGTCCATATCGGTCCACTGGGAAAAAGCAGATGGGCCTTTCCGGGATTCCGATCATAGAATAGTGCCAGCCGCAGCCCTTGCCTCAGAACATTCAAAGGGAACCTCTTCAAAAGCAATGACTGCCCTTGTGGAGGAGAAAGGTTACCCGGTGCCTGTGCTTGGAACCCCATCTTTGCTTGGACAGTCACCACCTGAAGGGTATGGCGTCCCTCCCCCCGGGCTCCCTCCAGCGCCAGCCAATTTGTCAACGCCTTGGGGATCATCAGGAGTGCAGACTGCTCATTCAAATACCATCCCAACAACACAAGCACCACTTGGGCCCGTGGAAGAATTCTATAGAGAGCAGCGACGGCTAAAAGGAGAGTCTAAATATCCCTATGGTGGTTCCTCATACTCCAGAAGTCCTTCTACTTACTCTAAATCAAGATCTGGTTCAACGCGGTCACCTTCTCATTCCCGATCATCTAGCCGCTCACAGTCTCGTTCCTATTCGCCATCACTTCCATACCCCAGAAGGGGCAGAGGCAAGAGTCGAAGTTACCGCCCAAGGTCTAGATCTCATGGATATCGTCGATCTAGGTCAAGGTCACCACTATATAGGCGATGTCCTTCGCGACCAAGGTCCCCTCCAGCATTTAGGGGGCAGCCTCCAAATAAACGGACTGTGCCACAAGGGGAAACAGGACGTGCACATTTTAATAGATACAGAGAAGTTCCACCACCATATGACAGAAAAGCTTATTATGGCAGGAGTGTTGACTTTAGAGACCCCTTTGAGAACGAGCATTACCGAGAGTGGGGGAGAAAATACAGAGAGTGGTATGACAAATACTACAGAGGTTATGCTGCCGGGGCACAGCCTCGAGCATCAGCAAATGGAGATAACTCTCCTCCAGAGAGCTTTTCACCACCTCCTATCAGGAATTCTCCCTGACAAGGGGCCGCAGAGAAGTTTACTCAGGTGGACAAAGTCGTAGAAGTCGAAACATAGGTGGTAGCAACTCTCCAGGAAAGCTTTCAACAAGAGACAGCCACAATCGGAAGGATAGGACAAAGTCAAAAGAGAAGGAGAGCGACAGTGCTGCAGGAGATGGTAAAGGAAGTAAACATAAGGAACATCGAAGGCGAAAGGAAGCGAAGGCCTTCTAAACACAGAGTTGTTAGAACCTTCTGGAAAATCAAGAGAACCTACCAGTCCAGTGATGAGATACGTCCCAGGGGCCAAAGACAAGAAAAAAACAAAACAAAACAAACCCCCCCCCCAAACCCCACAGACAAACAAACAAACAAACAAACATACAAAAAAACCCACAAAAAAATCCCCCCAAAAACCCTCCTTAAAAATAAATAAATAAATAAATAAATAAATAAACAAACAAACAAATAAATAAATGCCCACAACAACAACAACAACAACAGCAAAAGAAAGGACTCCTTAGAAAACACGGTGTTCCAGCTTTTCAACGCACTGACGCTTTGGTAAGACCAGATGGCCAGGCCCGGACTTGGTCTCTGTGGGGGCCTGGCCGTCCATCCAGAGAGGGAGAGGGGCGGGGAAGGGGAGGGGTCGGGGCAGGGCGGTCGACCAGATGGCCGGGTCCCGACATAGTCTTTGGCTGTGGATAACAGAGATTGGGTTGACTGGTTCTGGGGCTGAAGAGCCTATCCTGCCCTCGGCTGGTCGAGAAGCACCAATGCAACCCTCCCTCTGGGGGAAGGCAGAGCCAGGTGATTGGACTTGCCCAATTCTGGGAAGGACAAGCAGGGGACGCTGTCTGTCTGCGAGAATGCAGGGGCTGAAGCGTGCTCATGGATGTGGACGGACCATTCAAAGCAAGGAGTGTCCGTGCGTGACGGCGGATGTGCACACCCACACGCACTCCCACACCGAACCACCTAACGCCCCCCCCCACCCCACGCACTCCCCAACCACCCCTACCACACACACACACACACACACACACACACACACACACACAGACACGGAAGCACAAATTCCGCTATCAAACGAGTGGCCCACGTCTAGGAGATTTACTGTGGCTTTTCTTTTTTCCCTTGTGGCTTGTCCCGGCCCCACCCGAGCCTGTGTAAATATGTATTGTCCCCTCTTCAACGCAGAAAACGGGGATGCCGCCCCGCAAGGCGTGGAGACGGAGCCCTGCGCGCCTCCTTGGGCACCTGCCCCATCTCCCAATTCCTCCTGAAGCCCTGGGAATCGCCGGAGCGCCAGTGGCGCCCTCTACTGGTCCTGGAGCGGTGACGCTTTCAGTCCTGGGGGCGGCTGATTGGTGGAGCGGGCGGCCGGCTGATTTGGCTCCTCCCACCACGCTCCCGGGCTATAAAAGAAAGCAGGGTCCTCTTGGCAGAGCTTCTCAGCTCTAGGCTTGTGGTCGTCGTCGTCGTCGTCGTCGTCGTCGTCGTCGTCGCCGTCCTCGTCCTCGATCTCCCAGGGAGCTTTCAGGGGAGAGATCTCGCGAAGACCCAGTCCCGGGACATAGAAGCCGCTAAGCACCTGGCCAGGCTGCTGATCCACGGAACGCTGTCTCCGTGTCATTTCTTCTTTGGCGACTCCATCCACACCTTTGGGAACCCCTGGACCTGCTGGCGCTGGACCCCGCCACCTCGGGAGCCGCACCGGGCAGAACAGAAAGGAAGAACTGGTCTTCGCAGTTTCCGGGCCTGTTCTCGCCGTCCTGAGGCTAGAGGCGAAGGGAGCGGAAGGCGAGCGAAGCGCGGAGCACTCGGGTGGGGAAGCGTCCCGGAGCCTCGGCGGCGGCGGCGGCGGTGACAGGCCACCGAGGCCCCCGGCCGCCCGCCAGCGGGGCCTGGGTGGTGAGGCCGTGCCCGGAGCCCGGTGGAGGCCCGCTGCCGGCCTGGTGGTGACGCAGTGCCCCTTGGCCGAGCCCCTGGCCCTCCCGCCCTGGTCCACCCTCCTGCACCTTAAGTGATTCCGTGCTCGCGGTCTGGATTGCGGTTCTCACGCCCCTGCTGTGGGGTGGGGGTGTTCAACCCGGGGCCTGCGGTCCTTCGGTGTCTTGCGGGTGTTCTGTGTATGGACATATTCTGCCCTTAGGTTGACAAATATACATATATTGAGCGTGTCCACGTCTCCACGCCCGACCTTAGTTAGGAGTCCTTTGGCACCATGGCCTGTGTGCATTATAAATTCGCTTCCAGACTCAACTATGCCATCGCCACCTTTGATGGGCGGCACATCTCCCTCCGTGACCTAAAGAAGCAGATTATGGGGAGAGAGAAGCTGAACGCTGCCAAGTGCGACCTGCAGATCACCAACGCGCAGACCGAGGAAGCATATACCAATGATAATGCTCTGATTCCTAAGAATGTATCTGTAATTGTTAGAAGAATTCCTATTGGAGGTGTGAAATCTACAAGCAAGGCGGACGCTATACGTCGCGCTGAACCAGTGATGGGCACGTCAACCGTCACTGATGACTCTTCTGCATCTATTTCTCTGGCCCAGCTTACGAAGACTGCCAATCTGGCTGAAGCCAATGCTTCTGAAGAAGATAAAATTAAAGCCATGATGTCGCAATCTGGCCACGCATACGGCCCCGTCAATTACGCGAAGAAGCCTCTAGGTCCACCACCTCCATCTTATACCTGTTTCCGCTGTGGTAGACCCGGCCATTATATTAAGAACTGCCCAACAAACGGGGATGAACGCTTCGAACCTCGCCCTAGGATTAAAAAGAGCACTGGAATCCCCAGAAGTTTCATGATGGAAGTGAAAGATCCTCACATGAAAGGTGCAAAGCTCACCAACACTGGAGCATACGCAATACCGACTATAGAGGCAGAAGCATATGCAATTGGGAAGAAAGAAAGGCCACCTTTCTTACCAGAGGAGCCCTCTTCGTCTTCTGAAAAGGACGACCCTATCCCAGACGAGTTGCTGTGTCCCATCTGCAAAGACATCGTGACTGATGCCGCTGTCATTCCCTGCTGTGCAAACAGCTATTGTGATGAGTGTATAAGAACAGCGCTCTTGGAATCAGAGGACCATACGTGCCCAACGTGTCATCAACATGAAGTCTCTCCCGATGCTTTAATCGCCAATAAATTCTTGCGACAGGCTGTTGCTAACTTCAAAAATGGAACTGGTGGTTATACAAAAAGACTGCGGAAACAGTTACCCCCCCCCACCACCACCCCCGATACCGCCTCCGAGACCTCTCACTCAGCGGGATCTACAGCCTCTGATGAGGTCTCCAATATCAAGACAGCAAGATCCTCCGATGACTCCAGTGACGTCTTCATCAGGCCACCCGGCTCCCTCTATATCTTCATTAACGTCTAATCAGTCTCCCTTAGCCCCTGCTGTGCCCGGAAATTCATCCACCCCAGTGCCTGTACCTGATATAACTGCAACCGTGTCCATATCGGTCCACTGGGAAAAAGCAGATGGGCCTTTCCGGGATTCCGATCATAGAATAGTGCCAGCCGCAGCCCTTGCCTCAGAACATTCAAAGGGAACCTCTTCAAAAGCAATGACTGCCCTTGTGGAGGAGAAAGGTTACCCGGTGCCTGTGCTTGGAACCCCATCTTTGCTTGGACAGTCACCACCTGAAGGGTATGGCGTCCCTCCCCCCGGGTTCCCTCCAGCGCCAGCCAATTTGTCAACGCCTTGGGGATCATCAGGAGTGCAGACTGCTCATTCAAATACCATCCCAACAACACAAGCACCACTTGGGCCCGTGGAAGAATTCTATAGAGAGCAGCGACGGCTAAAAGGAGAGTCTAAATATCCCTATGGTGGTTCCTCATACTCCAGAAGTCCTTCTACTTACTCTAAATCAAGATCTGGTTCAACGCGGTCACCTTCTCATTCCCGATCATCTAGCCGCTCACAGTCTCGTTCCTATTCGCCATCACTTCCATACCCCAGAAGGGGCAGAGGCAAGAGTCGAAGTTACCGCCCAAGGTCTAGATCTCATGGATATCGTCGATCTAGGTCAAGGTCACCACTATATAGGCGATGTCCTTCGCGACCAAGGTCCCCTCCAGCATTTAAGGGGCAGCCTCCAAATAAACGGACTGTGCCACAAGGGGAAACAGGACGTGCACATTTTAATAGATACAGAGAAGTTCCACCACCATATGACAGAAAAGCTTATTATGGCAGGAGTGTTGACTTTAGAGACCCCTTTGAGAACGAGCATTACCGAGAGTGGGGGAGAAAATACAGAGAGTGGTATGACAAATACTACAGAGGTTATGCTGCCGGGGCACAGCCTCGAGCATCAGCAAATGGAGATAACTCTCCTCCAGAGAGCTTTTCACCACCTCCTATCAGGAATTCTCCCTGACAAGGGGCCGCAGAGAAGTTTACTCAGGTGGACAAAGTCGTAGAAGTCGAAACATAGGTGGTAGCAACTCTCCAGGAAAGCTTTCAACAAGAGACAGCCACAATCGGAAGGATAGGACAAAGTCAAAAGAGAAGGAGAGCGACAGTGCTGCAGGAGATGGTAAAGGAAGTAAACATAAGGAACATCGAAGGCGAAAGGAAGCGAAGGCCTTCTAAACACAGAGTTGTTAGAACCTTCTGGAAAATCAAGAGAACCTACCAGTCCAGTGATGAGATACGTCCCAGGGGCCAAAGACAAGAAAAAAACAAAACAAAACAAAAACCCCCCCCCAAACCCCACAGACAAACAAACAAACAAACAAACATACAAAAAAACCCACAAAAAATCCCCCAGAAACCCTCCTTAAAAATAAATAAATAAATAAATAAATAAACAAACAAACAAATAAATAAATGCCCACAACAACAACAACAACAACAGCAAAAGAAAGGACTCCTTAGAAAACACGGTGTTCCAGCTTTTCAACGCACTGACGCTTTGGTAAGACCAGATGGCCAGGCCCGGACTTGGTCTCTGTGGGGGGCCTGGCCGTCCATCCAGAGAGGGAGAGGGGCGGGGAAGGGGGAGGGGGTCGGGGCAGGGCGGTCGACCAGATGGCCGGGTCCCGACATAGTCTTTGGCTGTGGATAACAGAGATTGGGTTGACTGGTTCTGGGGCTGAAGAGCCTATCCTGCCCTCGGCTGGTCGAGAAGCACCAATGCAACCCTCCCTCTGGGGGAAGGCAGAGCCAGGTGATTGGACTTGCCCAATTCTGGGAAGGACAAGCAGGGGACGCTGTCTGTCTGCGAGAATGCAGGGGCTGAAGCGTGCTCATGGATGTGGACGGACCATTCAAAGCAAGGAGTGTCCGTGCGTGACGGCGGATGTGCACACCCACACGCACTCCCACACCGAACCACCTAACGCCCCCCCCCACCCCACGCACTCCCCAACCACCCCTACCACACACACACACACACACACACACACACACACACACACACACAGACACGGAAGCACAAATTCCGCTATCAAACGAGTGGCCCACGTCTAGGAGATTTACTGTGGCTTTTCTTTTTTCCCTTGTGGCTTGTCCCGGCCCCACCCGAGCCTGTGTAAATATGTATTGTCCCCTCTTCAACGCAGAAAACGGGGATGCCGCCCCGCAAGGCGTGGAGACGGAGCCCTGCGCGCCTCCTTGGGCACCTGCCCCATCTCCCAATTCCTCCTGAAGCCCTGGGAATCGCTTCGGAGCGCCAGTGGCGCCCTCTACTGGTCCTGGAGCGGTGACGCTTTCAGTCCTGGGGGCGGCTGATTGGTGGAGCGGGCGGCCGGCTGATTTGGCTCCTCCCACCACGCTCCCGGGCTATAAAAGAAAGCAGGGTCCTCTTGGCAGAGCTTCTCAGCTCTAGGCTTGTGGTCGTCCTTGACGTCGTCGTCGGTGTCGTCGTCGTCGTCGTCGCCGTCCTCGTCCTCGATCTCCCAGGGAGCTTTCAGGGGAGAGATCTCGCGAAGACCCAGTCCCGGGACATAGAAGCCGCTAAGCACCTGGCCAGGCTGCTGATCCACGGAACGCTGTCTCCGTGTCATTTCTTCTTTGGCGACTCCATCCACACCTTTGGGAACCCCTGGACCTG
This sequence comes from Myotis pilosus, assembly GCA_036010255.1. Classification (NCBI taxonomy): domain Eukaryota; kingdom Metazoa; phylum Chordata; class Mammalia; order Chiroptera; family Vespertilionidae; genus Myotis; species Myotis pilosus. Next base: position 78,353 of record JASKON010000063.1, on the reverse strand, counting down.
CTGGCGCTGGACCCCGCCACCTCGGGAGCCGCACCGGGCAGAACAGAAAGGAAGAACTGGTCTTCGCAGTTTCCGGGCCTGTTCTCGCCGTCCTGAGGCTAGAGGCGAAGGGAGCGGAAGGCGAGCGAAGCGCGGAGCACTCGGGTGGGGAAGCGTCCCGGAGCCTCGGCGGCGGCGGCGGCGGTGACAGGCCACCGGGGGCCCCGGCCGCCCGCCAGCGGGGCCTGGGTGGTGAGGCCGTGCCCGGAGCCCGGTGGAGGCCCGCTGCCGGCCTGGTGGTGACGCAGTGCCCCTTGGCCGAGCCCCTGGCCCTCCCGCCCTGGTCCACCCTCCTGCACCTTAAGTGATTCCGTGCTCGCGGTCTGGATTGCGGTTCTCACGCCCCTGCTGTGGGGTGGGGGTGTTCAACCCGGGGCCTGCGGTCCTTCGGTGTCTTGCGGGTGTTCTGTGTATGGACATATTCTGCCCTTAGGTTGACAAATATACATATATTGAGCGTGTCCACGTCTCCACGCCCGACCTTAGTTAGGAGTCCTTTGGCACCATGGCCTGTGTGCATTATAAATTCGCTTCCAGACTCAACTATGCCATCGCCACCTTTGATGGGCGGCACATCTCCCTCCGTGACCTAAAGAAGCAGATTATGGGGAGAGAGAAGCTGAACGCTGCCAAGTGCGACCTGCAGATCACCAACGCGCAGACCGAGGAAGAATATACCGATGATAATGCTCTGATTCCTAAGAATGTATCTGTAATTGTTAGAAGAATTCCTATTGGAGGTGTGAAATCTACAAGCAAGGCGGACGCTATACGTCGCGCTGAACCAGTGATGGGCACGTCAACCGTCACTGATGACTCTTCTGCATCTATTTCTCTGGCCCAGCTTACGAAGACTGCCAATCTGGCTGAAGCCAATGCTTCTGAAGAAGATAAAATTAAAGCCATGATGTCGCAATCTGGCCACGCATACGGCCCCGTCAATTACGCGAAGAAGCCTCTAGGTCCACCACCTCCATCTTATACCTGTTTCCGCTGTGGTAGACCCGGCCATTATATTAAGAACTGCCCAACAAACGGGGATGAACGCTTCGAACCTCGCCCTAGGATTAAAAAGAGCACTGGAATCCCCAGAAGTTTCATGATGGAAGTGAAAGATCCTCACATGAAAGGTGCAAAGCTCACCAACACTGGAGCATACGCAATACCGACTATAGAGGCAGAAGCATATGCAATTGGGAAGAAAGAAAGGCCACCTTTCTTACCAGAGGAGCCCTCTTCGTCTTCTGAAAAGGACGACCCTATCCCAGACGAGTTGCTGTGTCCCATCTGCAAAGACATCGTGACTGATGCCGCTGTCATTCCCTGCTGTGCAAACAGCTATTGTGATGAGTGTATAAGAACAGCGCTCTTGGAATCAGAGGACCATACGTGCCCAACGTGTCATCAACATGATGTCTCTCCCGATGCTTTAATCGCCAATAAATTCTTGCGACAGGCTGTTGCTAACTTCAAAAATGGAACTGGTGGTTATACAAAAAGACTGCAGAAACAGTTACCCCCACCACCAGCACCCCCGATATCGCCTCCGAGACCTCTCACTCAGCGGGATCTACAGCCTCTGATGAGGTCTCCAATATCAAGACAGCAAGATCCTCCGATGACTCCAGTGACGTCTTCATCAGGCCACCCGGCTCCCTCTATATCTTCATTAACTTCTAATCAGTCTCCCTTAGCCCCTGCTGTGCCCGGAAATTCATCCACCCCAGTGCCTCTACCTGATATAACTGCAACCGTGTCCATATCGGTCCACTGGGAAAAAGCAGATGGGCCTTTCCGGGATTCCGATCATAGAATAGTGCCAGCCGCAGCCCTTGCCTCAGAACATTCAAAGGGAACCTCTTCAAAAGCAATGACTGCCCTTGTGGAGGAGAAAGGTTACCCGGTGCCTGTGCTTGGAACCCCATCTTTGCTTGGACAGTCACCACCTGAAGGGTATGGCGTCCCTCCCCCCGGGTTCCCTCCAGCGCCAGCCAATTTGTCAACGCCTTGGGGATCATCAGGAGTGCAGACTGCTCATTCAAATACCATCCCAACAACACAAGCACCACTTGGGCCCGTGGAAGAATTCTATAGAGAGCAGCGACGGCTAAAAGGAGAGTCTAAATATCCCTATGGTGGTTCCTCATACTCCAGAAGTCCTTCTACTTACTCTAAATCAAGATCTGGTTCAACGCGGTCACCTTCTCATTCCCGATCATCTAGCCGCTCACAGTCTCGTTCCTATTCGCCATCACTTCCATACCCCAGAAGGGGCAGAGGCAAGAGTCGAAGTTACCGCCCAAGGTCTAGATCTCATGGATATCGTCGATCTAGGTCAAGGTCACCACTATATAGGCGATGTCCTTCGCGACCAAGGTCCCCTCCAGCATTTAGGGGGCAGCCTCCAAATAAACGGACTGTGCCACAAGGGGAAACAGGACGTGCACATTTTAATAGATACAGAGAAGTTCCACCACCATATGACAGAAAAGCTTATTATGGCAGGAGTGTTGACTTTAGAGACCCCTTTGAGAACGAGCATTACCGAGAGTGGGGGAGAAAATACAGAGAGTGGTATGACAAATACTACAGAGGTTATGCTGCTGGGGCACAGCCTGGAGCATCAGCAAATGGAGATAACTCTCCTCCAGAGAGCTTTTCACCACCTCCTATCAGGAATTCTCCCCTGACAAGGGGCCGCAGAGAAGTTTACTCGGGTGGACAAAGTCGTAGAAGTCGAAACATAGGTGGTAGCAACTCTCCAGGAAAGCTTTCAACAAGAGACAGCCACAATCGGAAGGATAGGACAAAGTCAAAAGAGAAGGAGAGCGACAGTGCTGCAGGAGATGGTAAAGGAAGTAAACATAAGGAACATCGAAGGCGAAAGGAAGCGAAGGCCTTCTAAACACAGAGTTGTTAGAACCTTCTGGAAAATCAAGAGAACCTACAAGTCCAGTGATGAGATACGTCCCAGGGGCCAAAAACAAGAAAAAAACAAAACAAAACAAAAAAGCCCCCAAAACCCCACAGACAAACAAACAAACAAACAAACATACAAAAAAACCCACAAAAAATCCCCCCAGAAACCCTCCTTAAAAATAAATAAATAAATAAATAAATAAATAAACAAACAAACAAATAAATAAATGCCCACAACAACAACAACAACAGCAAAAGAAAGGACTCCTTAGAAAACACGGTGTTCCAGCTTTTCAACGCACTGACGCTTTGGTAAGACCAGATGGCCAGGCCCGGACTTGGTCTCTGTGGGGGGCCTGGCCGTCCATCCAGAGAGGGAGAGGGGCGGGGAAGGGGGAGGGGGTCGGGGCAGGGCGGTCGACCAGATGGCCGGGTCCCGACATAGTCTTTGGCTGTGGATAACAGAGATTGGGTTGACTGGTTCTGGGGCTGAAGAGCCTATCCTGCCCTCGGCTGGTCGAGAAGCACCAATGCAACCCTCCCTCTGGGGGAAGGCAGAGCCAGGTGATTGGACTTGCCCAATTCTGGGAAGGACAAGCAGGGGACGCTGTCTGTCTGCGAGAATGCAGGGGCTGAAGCGTGCTCATGGATGTGGACGGACCATTCAAAGCAAGGAGTGTCCGTGCGTGACGGCGGATGTGCACACCCACACGCACTCCCACACGGAACCACCTAACGGCCCCCCCACCCCACGCACTCCCCAACCCCCCCTACCACACACACACACACACACACACACACACACACACACACACAGACACGGAAGCACAAATTCCGCTATCAAACGAGTGGCCCACTTCTAGGAGATTTACTGTGGCTTTTTTTTTTCCCTTGTGGCTTGTCCCGGCCCCACCCGAGCGTGTGTAAATATGTATTGTCCCCTCTTCAACGCAGAAAACGGGGATGCCGCCCCGCAAGGCGTGGAGACGGAGCCCTGCGCGCCTCCTTGGGCACCTGCCCCATCTCCCAATTCCTCCTGAAGCCCTGGGAATCGCTTTGGAGCGCCAGTGGCGCCCTCTACTGGTCCTGGAGCGGTGACGCTTTCAGTCCTGGGGGCGGCTGATTGGTGGAGCGGGCGGCCGGCTGATTTGGCTCCTCCCACCACGCTCCCGGGCTATAAAAGAAAGCAGGGTCCTCTTGGCAGAGCTTCTCAGCTCTAGGCTTGTGGTCGTCGTCGCCGTCCTCGTCCTCGATCTCCCAGGGAGCTTCAGGGGAGAGATCTCGCGAAGACCCAGTCCCGGGACATAGAAGCCGCTAAGCACCTGGCCAGGCTGCTGATCCACGGAACGCTGTCTCCGTGTCATTTCTTCTTTGGCGACTCCATCCACACCTTTGGGAACCCCTGGACCTGCTGGCGCTGGACCCCGCCACCTCGGGAGCCGCACCGGGCAGAACAGAAAGGAAGAACTGGTCTTCGCAGTTTCCGGGCCTGTTCTCGCCGTCCTGAGACTAGAGGCGAAGGGAGCGGAAGGCGAGAGAAGCGCGGAGCACTCGGGTGGGGAAGCGTCCCGGAGCCTCGGCGGCGGCGGCGGCGGTGACAGGCCACCGAGGCCCCCGGCTGCCCGCCAGCGGGGCCTGGGTGGTGAGGCCGTGCCCGGAGCCCGGTGGAGGCCCGCTGCCGGCTTGGTGGTGACGCAGTGCCCCTTGGCCGAGCCCCTGGCCCTCCCGCCCTGGTCTACCCTCCTGCACCTTAAGTGATTCCGTGCTCGCGGTCTGGATTGCGGTTCTCACGCCCCTGCTGTGGGGTGGGGGTGTTCAACCCGGGGCCTGCGGTCCTTCGGTGTCTTGCGGGTGTTTTGTGTATGGACATATTCTGCCCTTAGGTTGACAAATATACATATATTGAGCGTGTCCACGTCTCCACGCCCGACCTTAGTTAGGAGTCCTTTGGCACCATGGCCTGTGTGCATTATAAATTCGCTTCCAGACTCAACTATGCCATCGCCACCTTTGATGGGCGGCACACCTCCCTCCGTGACCTAAAGAAGCAGATTATGGGGAGAGAGAAGCTGAACGCTGCCAAGTGCGACCTGCAGATCACCAACGCGCAGACCGAGGAAGAATATACCGATGATAATGCTCTGATTCCTAAGAATGTATCTGTAATTGTTAGAAGAATTCCTATTGGAGGTGTGAAATCTACAAGCAAGGCGGACGCTATACGTCGCGCTGAACCAGTGATGGGCACGTCAACCGTCACTGATGACTCTTCTGCATCTATTTCTCTGGCCCAGCTTACGAAGACTGCCAATCTGGCTGAAGCCAATGCTTCTGAAGAAGATAAAATTAAAGCCATGATGTCGCAATCTGGCCACGCATACGGCCCCGTCAATTACGCGAAGAAGCCTCTAGGTCCACCACCTCCATCTTATACCTGTTTCCGCTGTGGTAGACCCGGCCATTATATTAAGAACTGCCCAACAAACGGGGATGAACGCTTCGAACCTCGCCCTAGGATTAAAAAGAGCACTGGAATCCCCAGAAGTTTCATGATGGAAGTGAAAGATCCTCACATGAAAGGTGCAAAGCTCACCAACACTGGAACATACGCAATACCGACTATAGAGGCAGAAGCATATGCAATTGGGAAGAAAGAAAGGCCACCTTTCTTACCAGAGGAGCCCTCTTCGTCTTCTGAAAAGGACGACCCTATCCCAGACGAGTTGCTGTGTCCCATCTGCAAAGACATCGTGACTGATGCCGCTGTCATTCCCTGCTGTGCAAACAGCTATTGTGATGAGTGTATAAGAACAGCGCTCTTGGAATCAGAGGACCATACGTGCCCAACGTGTCATCAACATGAAGTCTCTCCCGATGCTTTAATCGCCAATAAATTCTTGCGACAGGCTGTTGCTAACTTCAAAAATGGAACTGGTGGTTATACAAAAAGACTGCGGAAACAGTTACCCCGCCACCACCACCCCGATACCGCCTCCGAGACCTCTCACTCAGCGGGATCTACAGCCTCTGATGAGGTCTCCAATATCAAGACAGCAAGATCCTCCGATGACTCCAGTGACGTCTTCATCAGGCCACCCGGCTCCCTCTATATCTTCATTAACGTCTAATCAGTCTCCCTTAGCCCCTGCTGTGCCCGGAAATTCATCCACCCCAGTGCCTGTACCTGATATAACTGCAACCGTGTCCATATCGGTCCACTGGGAAAAAGCAGATGGGCCTTTCCGGGATTCCGATCATAGAATAGTGCCAGCCGCAGCCCTTGCCTCAGAACATTCAAAGGGAACCTCTTCAAAAGCAATGACTGCCCTTGTGGAGGAGAAAGGTTACCCGGTGCCTGTGCTTGGAACCCCATCTTTGCTTGGACAGTCACCACCTGAAGGGTATGGTGTCCCTCCCCCCGGGTTCCCTCCAGCGCCAGCCAATTTGTCAACGCCTTGGGGATCATCAGGAGTGCAGACTGCCCATTCAAATACCATCCCAACAACACAAGCACCACTTGGGCCCGCGGAAGAATTCTATAGAGAGCAGCGACGGCTAAAAGGAGAGTCTAAATATCCCTATGGTGGTTCCTCATACTCCAGAAGTCCTTCTACTTACTCTAAATCAAGATCTGGTTCAACGCGGTCACCTTCTCATTCCCGATCATCTAGCCGCTCACAGTCTCGTTCCTATTCACCATCACTTCCATACCCCAGAAGGGGCAGAGGCAAGAGTCCAAGTTACCGCCCAAGGTCTGATCTCATGGATATCGTCAATCTAGGTCAAGGTCGCCACTATATAGGCGATGTCCTTCGCGACCAAGGTCCCCTCAAGCATTTAGGGGGCAGCCTCCAAATAAACGGACTGTGCCACAAGGGGAAACAGGACGTGCACATTTTAATAGATACAGAGAAGTTCCACCACCATATGACAGAAAAGCTTATTATGGCAGGAGTGTTGACTTTAGAGACCCCTTTGAGAACGAGCATTACCGAGAGTGGGAGAGAAAATACAGAGAGTGGTATGACAAATACTACAGAGGTTATGCTGCTGGGGCACAGCCTCGAGCATCAGCAAATGGAGATAACTCTCCTCCAGAGAGCTTTTCACCACCTCCTATCAGGAATTCTCCCCTGACAAGGGGCCGCAGAGAAGTTTACTCAGGTGGACAAAGTCGTAGAAGTCGAAACATAGGTGGTAGCAACTCTCCAGGAAAGCTTTCAACAAGAGACAGCCACAATCGGAAGGATAGGACAAAGTCAAAAGAGAAGGAGAGCGACAGTGCTGCAGGAGATGGTAAAGGAAGTAAACATAAGGAACATCGAAGGCGAAAGGAAGCGAAGGCCTTCTAAACACAGAGTTGTTAGAACCTTCTGGAAAATCAAGAGAACCTACCAGTCCAGTGATGAGATACGTCCCAGGGGCCAAAGACAAGAAAAAAACAAAACAAAACAAACCCCCCCCCCAAACCCCACAGACAAACAAACAAACAAACAAACATACAAAAAAACCCACAAAAAAATCCCCCCAAAAACCCTCCTTAAAAATAAATAAATAAATAAATAAATAAACAAACAAACAAATAAATAAATGCCCACAACAACAACAACAACAACAGCAAAAGAAAGGACTCCTTAGAAAACACGGTGTTCCAGCTTTTCAACGCACTGACGCTTTGGTAAGACCAGATGGCCAGGCCCGGACTTGGTCTCTGTGGGGGGCCTGGCCGTCCATCCAGAGAGGGAGAGGGGCGGGGAAGGGGGAGGGGGTCGGGGCAGGGCGGTCGACCAGATGGCCGGGTCCCGACATAGTCTTTGGCTGTGGATAACAGAGATTGGGTTGACTGGTTCTGGGGCTGAAGAGCCTATCCTGCCCTCGGCTGGTCGAGAAGCACCAATGCAACCCTCCCTCTGGGGGAAGGCAGAGCCAGGTGATTGGACTTCCCCAATTCTGGGAAGGACAAGCAGGGGACGCTGTCTGTCTGCGAGAATGCAGGGGCTGAAGCGTGCTCATGGATGTGGACGGACCATTCAAAGCAAGGAGTGTCCGTGCGTGACGGCGGATGTGCACACCCACACGCACTCCCACACCGAACCACCTAACGCCCCCCCCCACCCCACGCACTCCCCAACCCCCCCTACCACACACACACACACACACACACACACACACACACACAGACACGGAAGCACAAATTCCGCTATCAAACGAGTGGCCCACGTCTAGGAGATTTACTGTGGCTTTTTTTTTTCCCTTGTGGCTTGTCCCGGCCCCACCCGAGCGTGTGTAAATATGTATTGTCCCCTCTTCAACGCAGAAAACGGGGATGCCGCCCCGCAAGGCGTGGAGACGGAGCCCTGCGCGCCTCCTTGGGCACCTGCCCCATCTCCCAATTCCTCCTGAAGCCCTGGGAATCGCTTTGGAGCGCCAGTGGCGCCCTCTACTGGTCCTGGAGCGGTGACGCTTTCAGTCCTGGGGGCGGCTGATTGGTGGAGCGGGCGGCCGGCTGATTTGGCTCCTCCCACCACGCTCCCGGGCTATAAAAGAAAGCAGGGTCCTCTTGGCAGAGCTTCTCAGCTCTAGGCTTGTGGTCGTCGTCGTCGTCGTCGCCGTCCTCGTCCTCGATCTCCCAGGGAGCTTCAGGGGAGAGATCTCGCGAAGACCCAGTCCCGGGACATAGAAGCCGCTAAGCACCTGGCCAGGCTGCTGATCCACGGAACGCTGTCTCCGTGTCATTTCTTCTTTGGCGACTCCATCCACACCTTTGGGAACCCCTGGACCTGCTGGCGCTGGACCCCGCCACCTCGGGAGCCGCACCGGGCAGAACAGAAAGGAAGAACTGGTCTTCGCAGTTTCCGGGCCTGTTCTCGCCGTCCTGAGACTAGAGGCGAAGGGAGCGGAAGGCGAGAGAAGCGCGGAGCACTCGGGTGGGGAAGCGTCCCGGAGCCTCGGCGGCGGCGGCGGCGGTGACAGGCCACCGAGGCCCCCGGCTGCCCGCCAGCGGGGCATGGGTGGTGAGGCCGTGCCCGGAGCCCGGTGGAGGCCCGCTGCCGGCTTGGTGGTGACGCAGTGCCCCTTGGCCGAGCCCCTGGCCCTCCCGCCCTGGTCTACCCTCCTGCACCTTAAGTGATTCCGTGCTCGCGGTCTGGATTGCGGTTCTCACGCCCCTGCTGTGGGGTGGGGGTGTTCAACCCGGGGCCTGCGGTCCTTCGGTGTCTTGCGGGTGTTTTGTGTATGGACATATTCTGCCCTTAGGTTGACAAATATACATATATTGAGCGTGTCCACGTCTCCACGCCCGACCTTAGTTAGGAGTCCTTTGGCACCATGGCCTGTGTGCATTATAAATTCGCTTCCAGACTCAACTATGCCATCGCCACCTTTGATGGGCGGCACACCTCCCTCCGTGACCTAAAGAAGCAGATTATGGGGAGAGAGAAGCTGAACGCTGCCAAGTGCGACCTGCAGATCACCAACGCGCAGACCGAGGAAGAATATACCGATGATAATGCTCTGATTCCTAAGAATGTATCTGTAATTGTTAGAAGAATTCCTATTGGAGGTGTGAAATCTACAAGCAAGGCGGACGCTATACGTCGCGCTGAACCAGTGATGGGCACGTCAACCGTCACTGATGACTCTTCTGCATCTATTTCTCTGGCCCAGCTTACGAAGACTGCCAATCTGGCTGAAGCCAATGCTTCTGAAGAAGATAAAATTAAAGCCATGATGTCGCAATCTGGCCACGCATACGGCCCCGTCAATTACGCGAAGAAGCCTCTAGGTCCACCACCTCCATCTTATACCTGTTTCCGCTGTGGTAGACCCGGCCATTATATTAAGAACTGCCCAACAAACGGGGATGAACGCTTCGAACCTCGCCCTAGGATTAAAAAGAGCACTGGAATCCCCAGAAGTTTCATGATGGAAGTGAAAGATCCTCACATGAAAGGTGCAAAGCTCACCAACACTGGAACATACGCAATACCGACTATAGAGGCAGAAGCATATGCAATTGGGAAGAAAGAAAGGCCACCTTTCTTACCAGAGGAGCCCTCTTCGTCTTCTGAAAAGGACGACCCTATCCCAGACGAGTTGCTGTGTCCCATCTGCAAAGACATCGTGACTGATGCCGCTGTCATTCCCTGCTGTGCAAACAGCTATTGTGATGAGTGTATAAGAACAGCGCTCTTGGAATCAGAGGACCATACGTGCCCAACGTGTCATCAACATGATGTCTCTCCCGATGCTTTAATCGCCAATAAATTCTTGCGACAGGCTGTTGCTAACTTCAAAAATGGAACTGGTGGTTATACAAAAAGACTGCGGAAACAGTTACCCTCCCCACCACCACCCCCGATACCGCCTCCGAGACCTCTCACTCAGCGGGATCTACAGCCTCTGATGAGGTCTCCAATATCAAGACAGCAAGATCCTCCGATGACTCCAGTGACGTCTTCATCAGGCCACCCGGCTCCCTCTATATCTTCATTAACTTCTAATCAGTCTCCCTTAGCCCCTGCTGTGCCCGGAAATTCATCCACCCCAGTGCCTCTACCTGATATAACTGCAACCGTGTCCATATCGGTCCACTGGGAAAAAGCAGATGGGCCTTTCCGGGATTCCGATCATAGAATAGTGCCAGCCGCAGCCCTTGCCTCAGAACATTCAAAGGGAACCTCTTCAAAAGCAATGACTGCCCCTGTGGAGGAGAAAGGTTACCCGGTGCCTGTGCTTGGAACCCCATCTTTGCTTGGACAGTCACCACCTGAAGGGTATGGTGTCCCTCCCCCCGGGTTCCCTCCAGCGCCAGCCAATTTGTCAACGCCTTGGGGATCATCAGGAGTGCAGACTGCTCATTCAAATACCATCCCAACAACACAAGCACCACTTGGGCCCGCGGAAGAATTCTATAGAGAGCAGCGACGGCTAAAAGGAGAGTCTAAATATCCCTATGGTGGTTCCTCATACTCCAGAAGTCCTTCTACTTACTCTAAATCAAGATCTGGTTCAACGCGGTCACCTTCTCATTCCCGATCATCTAGCCGCTCACAGTCTCGTTCCTATTCGCCATCACTTCCATACCCCAGAAGGGGCAGAGGCAAGAGTCGAAGTTACCGCCCAAGGTCTAGATCTCATGGATATCGTCGATCTAGGTCAAGGTCACCACTATATAGGCGATGTCCTTCGCGACCAAGGTCCCCTCCAGCATTTAAGGGGCAGCCTCCAAATAAACGGACTGTGCCACAAGGGGAAACAGGACGTGCACATTTTAATAGATACAGAGAAGTTCCACCACCATATGACAGAAAAGCTTATTATGGCAGGAGTGTTGACTTTAGAGACCCCTTTGAGAACGAGCATTACCGAGAGTGGGAGAGAAAATACAGAGAGTGGTATGACAAATACTACAGAGGTTATGCTGCTGGGGCACAGCCTCGAGCATCAGCAAATGGAGATAACTCTCCTCCAGAGAGCTTTTCACCACCTCCTATCAGGAATTCTCCCCTGACAAGGGGCCGCAGAGAAGTTTACTCGGGTGGACAAAGTCGTAGAAGTCGAAACATAGGTGGTAGCAACTCTCCAGGAAAGCTTTCAACAAGAGACAGCCACAATCGGAAGGATAGGACAAAGTCAAAAGAGAAGGAGAGCGACAGTGCTGCAGGAGATGGTAAAGGAAGTAAACATAAGGAACATCGAAGGCGGAAGGAAGCGAAGGCCTTCTAAACACAGAGTTGTTAGAACCTTCTGGAAAATCAAGAGAACCTACAAGTCCAGTGATGAGATACGTCCCAGGGGCCAAAAACAAGAAAAAACAAAACAAAACATAAAACCCCCCAAAACCCCACAGACAAACAAACAAACAAAACAAACAAACATACAAAAAAACCCACAAAAAATCCCCCCAGAAACCCTCCTTAAAAATAAATAAATAAATAAATAAATAAATAAATAAATAAATAAATAAATGCCCACCACAACAACAACAAAAGAAAGGACTCCTTAGAAAACTCGGTGTTCCAGCTTTTCAACGCACTGACGCTTTGGTAAGACCAGATGGCCAGGCCCGGACTTGGTCTCTGTGGGGGGCCTGGCCGTCCATCCAGAGAGGGAGAGGGGCGGGGAAGGGGGAGGGGGTCGGGGCAGGGCGGTCGACCAGATGGCCGGGTCCCGACATAGTCTTTGGCTGTGGATAACAGAGATTGGGTTGACTGGTTCTGGGGCTGAAGAGCCTATCCTGCCCTCGGCTGGTCGAGAAGCACCAATGCAACCCTCCCTCTGGGGGAAGGCAGAGCCAGGTGATTGGACTTCCCCAATTCTGGGAAGGACAAGCAGGGGACGCTGTCTGTCTGCGAGAATGCAGGGGCTGAAGCGTGCTCATGGATGTGGACGGACCATTCAAAGCAAGGAGTGTCCGTGCGTGACGGCGGATGTGCACACCCACACGCACTCCCACACCGAACCACCTAACGCCCCCCCCCACCCCACGCACTCCCCAACCCCCCCTACCACACACACACACACACACACACACACACACACACAGACACGGAAGCACAAATTCCGCTATCAAACGAGTGGCCCACGTCTAGGAGATTTACTGTGGCTTTTTTTTTCCCTTGTGGCTTGTCCCGGCCCCACCCGAGCGTGTGTAAATATGTATTGTCCCCTCTTCAACGCAGAAAACGGGGATGCCGCCCCGCAAGGCGTGGAGACGGAGCCCTGCGCGCCTCCTTGGGCACCTGCCCCATCTCCCAATTCCTCCTGAAGCCCTGGGAATCGCTTCGGAGCGCCAGTGGCGCCCTCTACTGGTCCTGGAGCGGTGACGCTTTCAGTCCTGGGGGCGGCTGATTGGTGGAGCGGGCGGCCGGCTGATTTGGCTCCTCCCACCACGCTCCCGGGCTATAAAAGAAAGCAGGGTCCTCTTGGCAGAGCTTCTCAGCTCTAGGCTTGTGGTCGTCGTCGTCGTCCTCGTCCTCGATCTCCCAGGGAGCTTTCAGGGGAGAGATGCTGCGAAGACCCGTTCTGGGGACCTAGAAACGGCTGAGCACCTGGGTAGAACCTGGCAAGGCTGCTGATCAACTGAACGCACTGTCTCCGTGTCATTCCTTGTTCATCGACTTTGCCCACACCTTTGGGAATCCCTGGGCCTGGACCCCAACATCTGGTGCCCACACAGGACCAGCTCCCACCCGTGCGGGAATTGAAGGACCGGTGTGCTTACGCACGGGCTCGACCCGGGGGCGATTCTGGGCCCGCCTTGGCCGACAAAATCAACATGTCTCTGGACGACATCATTAGGCTCAACCAGAGCCAGAGGGGGTGCCGCGGCGGGGGCAGGGACCTAGGCCTGGACCGAGGCGGGGCCAGCTCCCAGGGAGCCCGCATTGGCGGAGCTCAGGCTGCCGCACCCATGACCTGGGGCGGCGGGCCCATCGGGAACGAGGCAGCCCTTGTCCGCGGCGCAGCGGGTGGCCGAGGCAGGAACAGGCCGAAACAGCTTCCCCACATGTGGCAACAGGACCTTTTTGATAGCGGCTTCGGCAGGGGCGCCGGCGTGGTGTCCAGGGGGAAGCTGCTGCTGTCCAACCTGGACTTCGGAGTGTCCGACGCGGACATCCAGCTTTGGACTTCAGCTCATAGAGCTTATCGAGATCCTGTTTCTTCCTGGAGTCATGAGGACCAAGACCAATCAAAGGCAGCAGGTCTGTCTCCCCATGATATGCGGAGACTGCCCCAGTGAAACGATCCTCTCCTAACAACACAGATGAGCTGACAAACATAATGCTGAGTGAAAGCAGGGACCAAAGAAAACATTCTGTATGATTCCATTTATATAAAACTAGCAGTTTGGGCTCATGGAAAGGAGGAAAAACAAAGACACCTGGGAGCTAAAGCCATGCCTATACTTCATAACTTTGGTTTTATGGAGAAACAATCTACTGAAGTTGAAAGAACCCCCTATTACTGGGTGTACGTTGACAACTGGGGTGTTCCAGCTGTTGATTTACAGCCTTTCAGCTCCAAATCCACCCTTCACGGCCCTGCTTGTGATGCTGGAGGTGGACCTTGGGGACGCCTCCTCAGCCAGGTATCGCATGATGCTGGGATTTGTCAGGGAAGGCAGGTGGGCGCTGCAGGAGCAGGACAGGAGGCGACTTCTCTTCTGGGTTCTGGCACCTTTCCTTTCTTCCTGTTCCTGCAGCACAGAGGACCTGCTGTGGCGCTCACCTGGATCAGTTCAGCATGAGCTTCCAGGTGGTTCTCAGGAGGCCCTAGAGACCCAGCCAACTTCCCAGCTGGACCCCAAAGGTGCCCATAGCGTTTATCAGCACCTCACTGCTAGCGGAGGGCTACAGCCAGACTCTCACTAAGGTGGAATTGCCACTTTAAGGGGAGAAGACCCTGGTCCACATGAGTTCCTTCCTTGGGAAGCCTCTCTCAGTCCTAGGCAGTAGCTGCTCCTTGTGTCTCCTCTCCCTGTAATCCTGAGAGTTTCTTAACCCGTCATAGTAACACATCCTCTGCTACTAGTTAATAGTTCTTCCTATTATACTTTCGCTCTTCAAATTACTGGTCATTTCTGTTTTCTGGCCGGCTGGACCTTGATTACGATATTCATATTCAACAGCAGTGTGTATTTATGTTCACCAAAAGGCAAGTACAAGACATTTCTTAGCCCTAGCCAGGTTGGCTCAGAGGATAGAGCATCGGCCTGCGGACCAAAGTGTCCTAGGTTTGATTCTGGTCAAGGGCTGGTACTTTCATTGCAGGCTAATCCCTGGCTCATGCCCTGGTCAGAGCTCACACAGGAGGCAACCAATCGATGTGTTTCTCTCACATCGATGCTACTCTCTGTCTTTCCACCTCTCTTCTAATCTCCCTAAAAGTCAATGGGAAAATATTCTCGGGTGAGGATTAAGAAACAAACAAAAATTTCTTAGTGCACTATTCATAATAGCCCAAATCTCCATCTCCAGAAGAAGTGACACATAAAGTGAGGTAGATTCGTACAAGGTGCATTCATGTCAGTGCTATACAGCAATGCCAATGAATGAATTACAAATATATGTAACAACACAGATGAGCTGACAAACATAATGCTGAGTGAAAGCAGGAACCAAAGAAAACATTCTGTATGATTCCATTTATATAAAACTGCCAAAACAGGCAAAGCTAACCTCTAGTGCTAGGAACAAAAGCAGTTATCCCCAGAGTATGCTGAGCATCTATAAGGTTAAGTCTCAGACTGACCTGTTGGCAAAGTCACAAACAAGTCCCAGTTTAGAGGGCACAGTCCTCTTAGCATAATTAGGCTTGACCTTATAATGCTCCCTAAATCTTATCTGGGAAGCTAATGGGCTGAGGGAAATGCAGGAAGTGCTGCCAAAACAAGTGAAACTCACAAGAACAGTGTAACTATGGTAACCACTACCTTGTTTACCTCTGACTATAAAATAAAGGCTCAGCTTGCCTCTGGATCTCTCTCTGTGGCCTCAGCCAGGCATAGGGAAGATCCACAGAGAATAAAGAGAGAACCTGGCTATGCTGATCATCTGAATGCAGTCTCCGTGTAAATCATTCTTTGCCGTTCACACCTTTGGGAACCCCTGGCCCACTGGGGCTGGACCCCGGCACCAGAGGGGGTCAGTGATTGGAAGGGGCAAAGGCACTTCTGAGATGCTGGTAATGTTCTGTTTCCTGCCAGTGCCTTTTTGAGGTTCCCATTTTTAAAAATTCATCAGACTGAAAAATATTACATATTTATTGACTTTGTGAGGTGTGAATTATTTTACTCAACTAAGAAGTCAAGCTCATTTGTTTACTCAACAAAAAGTGTACACACATATTAGATACCAGTCACTATATATGATGCTAAGGATCTAGAGATGAATTAGTTATTCTTGATTCTGGTCCGCCATGGGCATGAGCTAGAGTAGGAGGAAGACTGACATGAAAACAGATAACTACAATGCCCTCTGATTCTGGGAATGGTTTAGGGATGGATGGAGCGCTGGAGCTATAGAGGAAGAAGCTGTGGATGATGCATTGAAAAGCTACACATAGAAAGCTTTTGTGAACAGAAAGTTCCTCCCTTCAGACATCACATTGTCGAAGATTGTCAAATAAGCAGTTGGAAACTTTGATTTAAGACATGAGGAAGATTGGGGCTGTACATATATGTATGTGTAGGTTCACTGTTCCATATGGTGATGGTTGAAGTTGCAGAGATGAGATCACCAATAGAATGTGTTTGGACATAAAAGGAAGGGGCAGATGATGGAACTCTGAAAGGAGAATTTGAGTGGATGGAGAAGGAAAAGCCTGCAAAGAAAACTAAAAAAAAAAAAAAGGTAAGTCAGAGAAGTAGAAAGAGAAAGATGGGACTCGTGTCTTATGA
Source organism: Myotis pilosus (assembly GCA_036010255.1). Lineage (NCBI taxonomy): Eukaryota > Metazoa > Chordata > Mammalia > Chiroptera > Vespertilionidae > Myotis > Myotis pilosus. Next base: position 61,993 of record JASKON010000063.1, on the reverse strand, counting down.
GCAGAGGGACAAGAGAATGTCAGAACATTGAGTTTCATTGTCAAAAGCCATTTGCAAGATCAAGTAAGACTGGTACAGTAAGTTCTCACTTAACATCATTGATAGGTTCTTGGAAACTGTGGCTTCAAGTGAAACAATGTATGTAATGGCACACACAAGCTAATTAGTAAAATTCTGTGGCACACCAAAAAATATATATATTTTTTGTCAATCTGACAAAAAGAAAACAGGTATAATTTTGGTTCATTCACACCAGACAGCTATTGTTGTGTTGGCTGGTGTCATTTTTAAAAATTTGATAATCTAAAGGAAAATAGGTTAGTGTCCCAACTAAATAGTCAGGTGCTTCACATTTTCAAAATTCTTGCAGCATACCAGCGTGCTTTTGCCGGCACATGGGCTGAAAATCGCTGCCATAGGCTAACTGATACACGCAAGAATTAAGTTGTAATGGCATCTTAGGAACGTTATAGCTAAACAACATTAAATGAAACGGTACTCAGAGACCTGCTGTATATGGTTATGACAAAGAGGTAAGTAGAAGTCAAAATGAAACTATTTTTAAAAATCTGGCTTTGATCCGAATAAAAAAGGCTATGACTATAGATTAGTCTTTAGAGATATTTGGTGGTAAAGTGAAGGAGAAAGGTAAATTACTTTGAGCATGATTGTAGGCTTAGGGGAAGGAGAAAACTAAGCAACGGTTGAGTGGCAGGAGGTCCCAAAGTCAATGGGGGTGGGGTAGAGAAGTCTCCAGAGACGATTGTTTTAAAGGTGTCTGCTCTTCTAAGCGAGGTCCACAGACGCGTAGCATCAGCAGCACCTGGGAACTTGCTAGAGATGCAAAATCTCAGGGCAAATTGCAGGTGTAATGAAGCAGAATCCACATTTTAACAAGATCCCTAGGTGATCATAGCTTGTAACCCTCACAACAAGCGGTGAGATGGGCATTACTGCTCCCGTTTTTACCAATAATGAGACTAAGGCTTCAAGAAGTTGCCTGAGATAGCACAGCTGACTAGCAGCTGAGCCAACATCCAATCCCAGCACTTTCTGACTCCAATGCTCCTTTCAAAAGGTAGAAAAGTAAGTTCAGAGGAGTTTTTGCTTTCACTCCATTCAGAATTGTTTCAGATGCTAGAACGCCGCCAGCGATCAATCACAGGTCTGCAGCTCTAGTGCCGCCGCAGTGTTTGTTGAGACGGGGACGCTCGCATCCCTCTCTGAGCCCTTGGCTTACTCGCCAGAAATCACCTCGGCAGGGTTGAACTTCACTTCCCAACAAACCCTGCGGCTTCCTATCGCGAGAGGCATGACGAGAACTTCGCTGCTCTCTCTTCTGGAGTGGAGGGTCCCAGCGGAGGCGGGACACGTCCCAGCACGGCGTCAAGGGCGCGCGGCATCCTGGGATATGTAGTCTGGCTGGAACCAGAGCGCCCCCTCGAACGAATGGGGTCGGGGCTGATAGTGAACTACAGCTCCTCTGGCCGGGAGCGTTGGTGGCGGCGCCGGGGAAGAGCGGCGCTCCGGGAAGGGACGAAGTTCAGTGCCACCGCCGAGGCAGTGGTCTGGGCGGGCGCTTCCTCCGCGCGCGCGCTCCCCTTCCCCGCGCCCGGTCTTCGCGGTGGGCCTGGTGTTCGCTGGCTGCTGCAGTAACGGGATCTTCCTGGAGCTCCTGGTCAGGTGAGTGCCCCCCTCGGTTCCCGGGGCTGCACCGAGAAAGCCGGAGGGGCGTCCGCACGCGACACCCCCACGCGCCGCGGGGTCGGCTCTGCGCTCCTGGAACCCTGAGAGTCCATTCCTTCATCCTGCGCTCCGCCCGCTATCCCACCAAATAGTTTCACAGCATCGCTCGCAGAAACACTCGGGGTGTTGCTGACATCACCCCCTTTTCACACACCGGGGGATTGAATCCGGGGAGATTTCTCACGGGACTGGCCTCAGGTTGGCAGGAGCTTGTGGCAGACCCCAAGGTTCCTCTAGCTCTTTTCTCGGGTAATAATGCCACGCTTGGCTAAAGCAAAGCTTTTCAACTTATAATGCAGCCTGGTTTTGCACACACTGCAAAGAAAGTGTCATGTGTATTCAAGTGCCTCCAAAGCATTTGTTTTGCTATCCTTACAGATCAGATGGCCATGAGGACTTTGCTCAAACATTACCTCTCAGTGATGTAGGTAAATCAGTTCTTATTTATGTATATGGTCCGTCTGATTGACCTAAGAGAGCATTTCCAGCTTTAAGATATTAGTCTTTAAATTGGGAGGCATGTATTTTGAGACCTAACTTTCTAAATTAAGATTGGGGGAGTGGATAAAAACAGCTGTGGTACATTTATCCAGCTGTAAAAAAGAAGAAAATCTGACCTTTTGCAACAGCATGGATGGACCTGGGGAGTATTATGCTAAGTCAAATGAGCCAGTCAGAGAAAGACAAATACCATATGACCTCAGGTAATTGTGGAATATAATCAACACAATCATTTGACAAACAAAATAGAAACAAGCATAGGTACATAACAGGTTGACAGCTGTCAGAAGGGGGAGAGTTGAGGGCTGGGTGAAAAAAGGTGAAGGGATTAAGAAAAAAAATATATATATGACACATAGGCAGGAACAACAGTATGGTGATAGCCAGGTGGAAAGGAGGGGTTGGGTGGTAGAAGTGGGCAAAGAAGAGGTAAGTGGGAACAGAAATATACTTGACTTTGGGTGGTGAGCGCAGGATGCAGGTGATGTTTTTATTGAGTTGTACACTTGAAACCTGTATGGTTTTATTAACCAGTGTCACCCCAATAAATTCAATTAAAAAAGAAAAAAAGAATGGGGGTGCCAAATGGAAGCTTCCAGTGGTGAGCAGGAGGTACTACACACAGATGTCAAATTTTAATGTTGCACACCTGAAACTTATGCAATGTTAGCTAAAAGAAAGAAAGAGAGAGAAGAAAAGAAAAGAAAAAAGAGAAGAAAAGAAGAAAAGAAAAGGAAGAAAAGAAAAGAATGGCTTCACCAAAGGGAAACTAGGATGGCATGCAAATAATGTTGAGTAATAATGTGCAACGTTCAGTGGGTGCAAACTGTTACAGAAAAAGCACCAGGTGTCCTGAAAAAGGCTCAGGACTGAAAAATTTCAAAATTATGAACTTCATTCTTGGCTCTGTCATACCCAGGTTGGGTGACCTTTTCAAATCATTTCGCTTCTCTGGACCTCCTCCTCCTGCTGTAAAATGCTATTTATGGCGCTATCTACCATCATGTTTCTGAGTCTACACGTTATCTCCATTGACCCTCAGGACAATCTGTGTCCAGTATAGATCAAGAATTATAATGTCTGTTTTATTGAAAATGGAACAGTTCCCAAGAAGTTAGATGGTCTTTTACTTCTTGTAAGTGGCAGAGACAAAACTGGAATCCAGGGTATTTAAACTCCTAGTCCAGTGGTTCTCAACCTGTGGGTTGCGAACAATGAAAATACATCCTGCATATCAGATATTTACATTACGATTCATAACAGTAGCAAAATTACTGAAGTAGCAATGAAAATAATTTTACGGTTGGGGGTCACCACAACATGAGGAGCTGTATTAAAGGGTCGTGGCATTAGGAAGGTTGAGAACCTGTTAATTTTGAACTTGAGCAGCCTATAGGTTTTGGTCACCCAGTTTCTCATGTGGTGCTCACTAAAAATGTATTTTATTTTCCTGATACCATTGATTAAGCCATTCTGAAGCAACCAGTTTATTTAAGGTAAACTCTGTGTGGGGTTAATTTTTGCAGTTACTGAGCTTGAAATTTTGTTATGCAGACAGTGTTGATAAAGATCTGTCATTTGTCACTCTTTTCTTTTTAAAGGCTAAAATACTTAAAAAAAGAATAGTTTATTGATTTTTAGAGAGAGAGGAACATCGATATGAAAGTGTAACATCGATCAGCTGCCTCCTGCACGCTCCCCACAGGGGGTCCAGCCCAAAACCTGGGCATGTGCCTTGACCTCGAATCTGACCGGCAGCTTCGTGGTGCACAGGAGGAGGCCCAATGAACTGAGCCACACTGGCCAGAGCCATTTGTCCTTCTTGAGAGTAGGTCGTGAGGGATATAGCAATGTATCCTGCTGTAAGCTGGTACATTTCAAAGGAAGGTTACTTTGGAAATCATTTTTTTTTAAATGATTTCTGTTCTTTTTTTAAAAAAATTACCTTTATAGTTGAAAGTATTATATATGTCCCCCTTTTTTCCACATTGACCCCCACCCGAGGCCTTCACTGCACTGTTGTCTGTGTCCATGGGTTATGCAGATATGCATAGAAGTTCTTTGGTTAATCTCTTCCCACCCTCCACCCCCTCTAATACCCTGCCTTCCCTCTGAGATTTGTCGATTCGTTCCATGCTTCTGTGCCTCTGGATCTGTTTTGTTCATCAGTTTATTTTGTTCATTACATTCCACGTATGAGTGAGATCATGTGATGCTTGTCTTTCTCTGACTGGCTTATTTGGCTTAGTATAATACTCTCCAGGTCCCTCCATGCTATACCAAAGGGTAAGACATCTTTCTTTTTTACTGCTGCATAGTATTCCATGGCGTAAATGTACCACAGCTTTTTTTATCCACTCATCTAACTTGGGCTGTTTCCAGATCGTCGCTATTGTAAATTGTACTGCTCTGAACATAGGGGTACATACATTCTTTCTGATTGGTGTTTCAGGTTTCTTGGGATATATTCCTAGAAGTGGGATCACTGGGTCAAATGGCAGTTCCATTTTTAATTTTTTGAGGAAACTCCATACTGTTTTCCACAGTGGCTACACCAGTCTGCATTCCCACCAGCAGTGTCCTAGGGTTCCCTTTTCTCCATGGCCTCACCAGCACTTGTCCTTTGTTGATTTGTTAATGATAGCTATTCTGACAGGTGTGAGGTGCTACCTCATTGTTGTTTTAATTTACATCTCTCTGTTGATTAGTGACTGACCATTTTTTCATGTGTCTCTTAGCCAGCTTTATGTCCTCTTAGGAAAAGTGCCTATTTAGGTCTTTGCCCATTTTTTAATTGGATTATTTGTAAGCAATCTATGAATTTAATGCAATTCTTTTAAAATACCAATGGCATATTTCACTGATCTGGAACAAATATTCCAAAATTTATATGGAACCAAAAAAGACCATGAATAGCTGCAGCAATCTTGAGAAAGAAGGACAAAGTGGTAGGGATTACAATACAAGATATCAAGTTATACTACAAAGCCACTGTGCCTCAAAACAGCATGGTCCTGGCACAAGAATGGGCATATAGATTAATGGAACAGAACAGAGAACCCAGAAATCGACCCAAGCCATTATGCTCAATTAATATTTGACAAAGGAGGCAAGAGCATATAATGGAGTAAAGATAGTTTCTTCAATAAGTGGTGTTGGGACAATTGGACAGATACATGCAAAAAAATGAAACTAGGCCACCAACTTACACCATACACACGAATGAAGTCAAAATGGATAAAAGACTTAAATGTAAGTCATGAAACCATAAAAAATTCTGCAAGAAACCATAGGCAGCAAAATATTAGATACCTCTTGTAACATGTTTGCTGTTAGATCTCCTAAGTCTTTGGCAAGGGAAACAAAGGAGAAAATAAACAAATGGGACTACATCAAATAAAAAGCTTCTGCACAGCAAAAGAAATCACCAACAAATGAAAAGGGAGCCCACTGCATGGGAGAACATATTTGACACAGAGATATATGGTAAGGGGTTAATTTTCAAAATATTTAAAGGACTCATATAACTTAACAAATGGAAATTGATTTTAAAATATAAAAATGTGATAAAATCAGGCCAGCCAAATAAAGACCAGAGAAGAATAGTGTCACATTTGTGTTGAATATGCCGTTAAATTAAATCTTCTGAAGGGTTGTGTGAAGTCAGTTACGCTAGCAGCTGAAGGTCCTCTTTACTAGTTATGAGCACTCGGCTAAATTACTTGATCTCCCTAGTCTGTTTGCTCAACGGTAAAAGTGGGGTGGGGAGGTGATGGCTCCACCTGCCTCAAGTGGATTTGAAGGAGATTCACGTGCAAAGCCTGAAGCACATTCAGGCTTCCCCTCCCCTCTAACAACTTTTATTTCAGTGCAGGTCTGCCTTGTTTTATGGGTTTGTTCCTGAGAAGTTGTGGATAAATCTAACTTTACGGAATGTTTTCATGCATTATGGAAGCTTCTATTTAGAATGCTTTGAATAATGTGTAAATAAATCGTCACTCATTTATGCCTTTTGTAAATCGAGATTTTTGCATACAGCAGTGGGTTTTCGTAAGGAGAGGGGTAAATATATCTGTACTTTATACTTACAAAATACTAAGCTTTCTCCCACCCTAAGAACCAGTTTTTGCCCCTCTACAGGAGTGAAGGCAATGTCCTTGGATATGAGTCTTTGACTGACTGTAGTCTTGGAGATTCCTGCTCAGGAGGATATATACATGTTTCTAGGAGACCTGAGCATGAGCTGTATAGGCTGACTAGGATCCTGAATGAAGTCCTCTTGGTTACGTAAGTGAAGATCTCAAAAAGAACATCTGACTGACCAACTTCCTACAGTTTACTAGGAAGGTTGTGTCATAGTTCCAGGAAGAGTATATCAGAGTGGTCCTTCGTGATGGCCTGGAAGAGTGAAATAAGGCCTGATGTTCTTCTCTGTGAGGTATATTGCTAAATGTATGTGATCCATGGGACATGGAAACTGAGAGGACAGTGGGTAATGGAAATCTATCTCCCTGTTACTCTGAACTGTCAATATAACAGGTCATAGTGGCCTTTATCTCAGTCTTTTGTGCCTTTTTCTTTTTGTCCCTCACTATGCAGGAAGCATCCAGGATGCGGGAACATTGTGACATTTGCACCATTTTTATTTATTGCTGTGGAAGGCTTCCTCTTTGAAGCCAATTTGGGGAGGAAGCAGCCAGCTATCCCAATAAGGTATGTACACTGAAGTCTCTTTTAGCCTTGTTTGTCTTAAAATAACATCGCCTAAGAATCCAGAAACACCAGTCAGAAAGAATATATCCACCCCTATGTTCATAGCAGTGCAATTTACACTAGCTAAGATTTGTAAACAGCCCCAATGCCCATCAGCGAGATGAGCAGATAAAAAGGCTGTGGTACCTTTACACACTGGAATGCTGCACAGCTGTAAGAAAAGAAAGAACTCACCATTTGCAACAGTGGGCATGAACCTGGAGAGTATTATGCTAATCTAAATAAGCCAGTCAGAGAAAGATAAGTATCACATTATCTCACGCATTTGTGGAACCTAATGAACAAAATAAACCGATCCAGAGGCATAAAAGCATGCAACAGGCTGACAAACTTCAGAGGGAAAGGGGGGGTTAGGGGTGGAAGGGGAAGATTCTCTGGGGAACTTATATGCATTTATGTATAACCCAAGAACACAGACAATAGGGTGGTAAAAGCCTGGGAGAGGTGGGTACTGGGTGGAGGGGGTCAATGGGGAAAAAACACATACAGGACATCTGTAATACTTTCAACGATAAAGAGAAATTTTTAAAAAAAGAGCTTTTCTGGTACTTACAAAAAAGGAATATGAGATCCATTTATAAGATTGTATCAAAGATATTAGTAGAGTTTATATTCATTTTCTGAATTTAATATGTTGTAAAACTTCAGGAGCCTATATTTAGAATAAAATTCCTGCCACAACACTTTAAATAACTGTGATAGAGACAACAGTATATATATATATGTGTGTGTGTGTGTGTGTGTGTTTGAGTGGTAGGTGGTCAGTTAAAGGCCTAGTGTGATCACCAATTTTTAAATTGTTATGTACGCTATCCTCATGTTATCACATATGGTAAGAGTGGTCTCATTGTTCCTTTGAAGAAATGAATGGCTTTTGGAAATAGAGGTGGTAGTTGCACAATATTGAGAATGTACTAAATGCCCCTAAATTGTTCACTTTAAAATGGTTGATTTTGACAGCCACTTGGCCTGGAGGTCAAATCCCCCTAGTATTAACTACAACAATCAAGGCTTAACTACAACAAGACTGCGCACAAAGACCACTAGGGGGTGCACCAAGAAAGCATAAAAAATGCGGAGACAAAGAAACAGGACAAAATTGTCAATGGAAGATATAGAGTTCAGAACCACACTTTTAAGGTCTCTCAAGAACTGTTTAGAAGCCGCCGATAAACTTAATGAGATCTACAAGAAATCTAATGAGACCCTCGATGCTATGATAAAGAACCAACTAGAAATTAAGCATACACCGACTGAAATAAAGAATATTATACAGACTCTGAAGCAGGGGATCCCTTGGGGGTGAGGACGACGGAGCCCCAATGCGCTAGGGCGTCTGCATGCACGACTCCGGGGACCAGGTTCATTGACGCAGATCCGTTTTATTGGGGAACTACAGGGGTATATATAGCATGAGGGGACCAATCAGAGGGAGACACGTTGCTATAGGTGACCAATCAGAGGGAGACACGTTGCTATAGGCGACCAATGGCTGAAAGGCTGGGGTACTATGCACGTGGCTCTAGGAGTTAGTTCAGGCGGGCGTTGCTACTTCCTGGTGTGCCGAGGAAGCATGTCATGGTGGAGTGTGCTCTCACCATTGCATCAGCCGCAGCGCTGAGACATACTTCCCGAGCTCTACTACATCTCCCCCTTCCTTTCTAATTAGCGCCAAAGCAAAGGAGTTGTCACTACTCAGAAGGAGATAGAAGGGTGGCCTTATAGACGGGTAAAAGGAGTAGCAGAGGCATGTGCCACTGGAAACTGGGAACACCAACTGGTATGAGAACGCCAGGGTGAGGTATCACAGTCCACAGTCCTTATCTGTGCTATTAGCTGTGATGATAGCACACATTAATAAGAGTAACGTTCCTGCCGACGGGTTCCCCTCTGGTGCCATGCGCGCGGCTTGGTCCTGTAGAGCCTTGATGTCACCCCAGGTGATGGGGTGGGCTCGCCTGTGTCTAGGTCGTCTCCGCCGTCGGGGCTGGTTCTCTTCTATGGTCAGGTCCTCCATTTCCTCCACGGGGGGCGATGGTGGCGATCTACGGCTCATCGTTGATGGTGTAGGGTTTGACGTCACGAGCAGGGATCCACGCGGGACTTTTGTCGCCTTCTGGAAAAATACAAGCAAACCCTCTCCCCTGGGTTAAGAGTGGGTTGGGGCCTTTCCAGGCTCCAGTGAGTGGGTCTCTCCACCGGACCAAAGGAAGAGGTGTTGGTATGTCCCGGAGTCCTCCCCAATGTTTATACATAGGGGTTAATCCATGCTCATCAAAATGAAAATAATTGAGGGTAGTTAAGGCTTGGGTTAGCAGTGTACGAGGATTTCTCCCTATCACTCCCCCTTTTTCTTTAATCAGTTGGGCCTTGAGTTCCCTGTGTAGTCTTTCAATAATTGCCTGAACCTGGGGGTTGTAGGGGATGCCCATGGTATGCTTGATGTCGTGTGATTTTAAGAAGTCTTGAAATAGAATGCTGGTGTAGCATGGTCCATTGTCAGTTTTACCTCCCACGGGAATCCAAGGATGAGAAAGGCAGCCTTGAAGGTGGCAATGCTGTTTGGCTTTTTCCCCCGTTTGGGCCTGGGCGAACGTAGCTCCTGAGCAAGTATCTATGACTGTGTGGACATATTTCGATTTGCCAAATGCTGGGACATGTGTGACATCCTCTTGCCATATGGCATTGGGCTGTAGTCCTTGGGGATTGGCCCCTCTAGGTTGTAAAGGCCCGAGGGGTAGTAGAGGGCCGCAGGATCGGCAAGCACGTATGAGGTGCTTGCACTGAGCTAGGGGCAGATGGGGGAAGAGCTTATGGAGAGAGGAGGCTGACATATGAAATTTGGTGTGTAGGAGTCTGGCCTCTTCTATGGGTTGTAGGGTAAGAACTAGCTTGTCCGCTTCTGCGTTACCTAGGGAAAGTGGGCCTGGTAGGCCAGTATGAGACCGTAAGTGTTGGATATACCAGGGCTGTTTATGGTTCTCTAGGATGTCCTTTAGGAGTTGGAGGCTCTGATCTAGCGGGGTATCTTTAACTCTTAAGGTGGAATACCCTATATTTGTTGCCGTATGCACCATGTAAGCACTATTTGAGAATAAATTGACTGGACTATTTTGACAGTAGAGAAGGGCATGTATTATAGCTCTGAGTTCTCCTACTTGTGCTGAGCCTTGATAAGTATATCCAAGGTAAGTGGGGTTGGTGGACGTTTTAGGGGACTTTATTATTGCTGCACAGTAATGCTTCCCCGCGTCAGTGAAGGCACTGGGTGGCCTTTGAGGGAGCCGTTGACAGTTGGAGGTGGAATGCGGGAGTTGGTGCCCTTTGCAGCAGCTGTTGACAGTTGACGGTGGAATGGAGGAGTTGGTGGTGCCTTTTGCAAATCCCACCGACAGTAACAAAACCATGGAGGTTTGGGAGCTGAGCCCAGGGTGGGGGGAGGGATGGAGACACAGCTTCCGGGCGACGGGGCCGGAATGTCAGAGAAGAGGGTAACAGTTTTTCCTCGTGGACCTCAGTGGGTCGAATCTTTTTCAAGACCTTCTCCCAAGTGGAGGGGTCCCAAATGGGGGCCTTGATTAACCACAGATTGGACTGTAATAGATACTCCCAATGAGTTTGGAATTCCTTTTCAGAGACCTTAACTTGCCTGCTCTGCAGTAAGGCATGGAGTGTGCGTGCTCTTGCCGAAGGGGGAAAGTTTCCCATTTTACTGTAGAGGGTCGCTCACCCGTCCAGCCATTCCAGGGGCCCCACGTTGGGCACCAGATGAAGCAGGGGATCCCTCGGGGGTGAGGACGACGGAGCCCCAACGCGCTAGGGCGTCTGCATGCACGACTCCGGGGACCAGGTTCATTGACGCAGATCCGTTTTATTGAGGAACTACAGGGGTATATATAGCATGAGGGGACCAATCAGAGGGAGACACGTTGCTATAGGTGACCAATCAGAGGGAGACACGTTGCTATAGGCGACCAATCAGAGGGAGACACATTGCTATAGGCGACCAATGGCTGAAAGGCTGGGGTACTATGCACGTGGCTCTAGGAGTTAGTTCAGGCGGGCGTTGCTACTTCCTGGTGTGCCGAGGAAGCATATCATGGTGGAGTGTGCTCTCACCATTGCATCAGCCGCAGCGCTGAGACATACTTCCCGAACTCTACTACAAGACTCCCAACAGCAGACCAGAGGAGCGCAAGAATCAAGTCAAAGATTTGAAATGTGAAGAAGCAAAAAACACCCAACTGGAAAAGCAAAATGAAAAAAGAATCCGAAAATACGAAGATAGTGTAAGGGGCCTCTGGGACAGCTTCAAGCACACCAACATCAGAATTATAGGGGTGCCAGAAGATGAGAGAGGGCAAGATATTGAAAACCTATTTGAAGAAATAATGACAGAAAACTTCCCCCACCTGGTGAAAGAAATAGACTTACAGGTCCAAGAAGCGCAGAGAACCCCAAACAAAAAGAATCCAAAGAGGACCACACCAAGACACATCATAATTAAAATGCCAAGAGCAAAAGACAAAGAGAGAATCTTAAAAGCAGCAAGAGAAAGAAACTCAGTTACCTACAAGGGAATACCCATACGACTGTCAGCTGATTTCTCAACAGAAACTTTGCAGGCCAGAAGGGAGTGGCAAGAAATATTCAAAGTGATGAATGCCAAGAACCTACAACCAAGATTACTTTATCCAGCAAAGCTATCATTCAGAATTGAAGGTCAGATAAAGAGCTTCACAGATAAGGAAAAGCTAAAGGAGTTCATCACCACCAAACCAGTATTATATGAAATGCTGAAAGGTATCCTTTAAGAAGAGGAAGAGGAAGAAATAGGTAAAGATACAAATTATGAACAACAAATACACATCAACAAGTGAATCTAAGAATCAAGTGAATAAATAATCTGATGAACAGAATGAACTGGTGATTATAATAGAATCAGGGACATAGAAAGGGAATGGACTGACTATTCTTAGGGGGGGAAGGGGTGTGGGAGATGTGGGAAGAGACTGGACAAAAATTGTGCACCTATGGATGAGGACAGTGGGTGGGGAGTGAGGGCGGAGGGTGGGGTGGGAACTGGGAGGAGGGGGGTTATGGGGGAGGGAAGAGGAAGAAATGTAATAATCTGAACAAAAAGATTTAATTGAAATGAAAAAAAAATAAAAATAAAAAAAATAAAATGGTTGATTTTATGTTATGGGAATTTCACCTCAATTCAAAGAAAGTGATTGGCAAGCTGAGGCAAAATTATTGATTCCAGACCTCTGTCCATTAGTCCATATTTACATAATTGTACTCATGGGGCCAAATAGCAGTTCTTATAATAAACAGTGTATAGAAAACTCAGTATTCTTGCTGTCAGAGACTTGAAATAAATATATAATCCATCCAATTGTGAGTATGTATTAGGATAGTGTCACTTAATCTCTCTGAGGGGGTCCTTCTGGTATGAATGTATTTGGGGACTGGTTAAGGCTTGTCCTTGTTGGTATTACTTTGCAGCATTCCTGAGTAAGCTTACTATAGAAAATCTAGCTGAATTTTGTTATTAATATCATATTTAAAATTCCCAAATGTGATGCTAAATATTCTGAATACATTTTTGTTTGTTTCTGTTGGCTTTCATATCTGTATAAAATCCTTTGCTCTCAAGACCAGCATGTACATCACGGGAGCTCCAGCATTTTTCATTTCTTTGACCCTTTCTCTCTTTCCATTCTGGCTGCCTGTGTAGTTCAGGAACATATTCACTTTCTTCTTAACTTTCATAGTAGTTCTAGAGGCCCAGTGCACAACATGCGTGCACTCGGGAGGTGGGGGAAGAGATCCTTCAGCCCAGCCTGTGCCCTTTAGCAGTCTGGGAGCCCTTCAGGGGCCTAAGCTGGCAGCTGGACATCCTTAGCGCTGCCGCAGAGGTGGGAGAGGCTCCCACCACCGCTGCTGTGCTTGCCATCTGTGAGCCTGGCTTCTGGCTGAGCGGCGCTCCCCCTGTGGGAGTGCAGTGACCACCAGGGGGCAGCTCCTGCGTTGAGTGCCTGGCCCCTGGTGGTCAGTGTGCATCATAGCAACCGGTCATTCCATTGTTTGGTCAATTTGCATATTACCCTTTTATTATATAGGATCCTTTCTGCATGGCCTTCCATCTGTCACCTCCTCATCCCCTGTGTCAACTTCTTGCCTTTATAGCAAGGGTCCTCAAACTTTTTAAACAGGAGGCCAGTTCACTGTCCCTCAGGCTGTTGGAGGGTCGGACTATAGTTTAAAAAAAAAAAGTGTGAACAAATTCCTATGCACACTGCACATATCTTATTTTGAAGTAAAAAAAAAAAAACACGGGAACAAATACAATATTTGTATTTGCATGTGGCCCGCGGGCCGTAGTTTGAGGACCCCTGCTTTATAGCATGGCACCGTCTCTCACAAGTGCTCAGGGGTCACCATTAGGGTCAAAGTGAAGCCCAAACTCCCTAACCAGCCCTTGGAGGCTCACCATAATCCTTCCCTAACAACCATACTTCATATGTCCCATTTGTGCTGGCATTTTATTTCCTATCTATGAAGCTGTAATGAAAATCTTGCTCATGTCATTCATTCCTGTGAGCAATTTCTGGGCAGTGCTATGTTGGCAACAATGTGGAATATAGTTGGAATTTTTTCCTAAAAGACCTTGATGAATGCACTTTATCTTTAAATGGCATCTTTTCAAGACAGGGACTAAAAATTTGGCAAGTTGCCAATAGTATATGATTTAAAGCAGGGAAACAGCTATTGCCAGTAATTTTTTCATGTGTGTGATACTGTTCTGCATTGATAGGGAAGATAGCTTAGACTTGGTGCTATTGTATTCTGCAGATGTACAAAGATAAAGGATGAGATCCCCGTCCTTCAAAGATCAGCATTTCATGACGAACATAGAACCCCTTATTTGCCTTTCCCCTGCAATCTTTAGCCATTTATTTTAAGCTAGAGGTCCGGTGCACGGATTGGCCCACAGGGGAGCGGGGCTACCTCAGCCTGGCCTGCTCCCTCTCATACTCAGGGACCCCTCGGGGGATGTAGCAGTGCACCAGCTGACAGGTGACCAGGGAGGAGCCTGAGCAGGGGCCCGGTGCTACGCTGCTCGCACTCATCCCGACCCACTGTGCCTGCCACCGCTGCTTGGTAGCACTGCCGCGGAGTCAGGAGAGGCTCCTGCCGCTGAAGCTGCACTCTCCAGCTGTGAGCCTGGCTTCTCGCTGAGCGGCTCTCCCCCTGTGGGAGCGCACTGACAACCAGGGGGAAGCTCCTACGTTGAGTGTCTGTCCCCTGGTGGTCAGTGCGCGTCATAGCGACTGGTTGACCGGTTGTTCTAGTTGTTCAGTCATAATGGTCTCTTGGGCTTTTATATATATACTAGAGACCCGGTGCACAAAAATTTGTGCACTTGGTGGGGGGGTCCCTCAGCCCGGCCTGCACCCATTTTCAGTCCAAGACCCCTTGGGGGATGTCCACCTATCAACTTAGGCCCACTCCCCAGGAGATCAGGCCTAAGCTTGCAGTCAGACATCCTTCTGGAAGCCAGGGAGCCCTCAGGGGATGTCCAACTAAAGGCTTAGGCCCCCAAGGGATCAGGTCTGAACCGTTAGTTGGACATTCTTAGTGCTGCCACGGAGGTGGGAGAGGCTCCTGCCACCTCTGCGCTGGCCAGCCATGAGCCAGCTTCTGGCTGAGTGGCACTCCCCATATGGAAGTGCACTGACCACCAGGGGGCAGTTCCTGCATTGAGCGTCTGCCCCCTGGTGGCCAGTGCGCATCATAGCAACCGGCCATTCTGTCGTTCAGTCAATGTGCATATTAGCCTTTTATTATTACACTAGAGGCCTGGTGCACAAAAATTTGTGCACTCGTGGGGGAGGGGGGGGTCCCTCAGCCTGGCCTGTGCCCTCTAGCAGTCTGGGACCCCTCGGGAGATAACGACCTGCTGGCTTAGGCCTGCTCCCGGGTGGCAGAGGGCAGGCCCAATCTCTAGGTGCAGCCCCTGGTCGGGCTCAGAGCAGGGCCGATTGGGGAGTTGGGGCACCGCCCCCTGTCATGCACAGAACAGGGCGGATTGGGAGGTTGCGATGCCACCCTCAGTCACGCTCAGGGTAGGGCCGGTTGGGGGGTTGGGGCACCACCCCCTGTCACGCACAGAGCAGGGCCAATCGGGGTTGGGGCACTGCCCCCTGTCACGCACACAGCAGGGCCCATCAGAGGGGTTGGGGCTCCGTACCCTGTCATGCACAGAGCAGGTCCCATCAGGGGGTTGGGGAGCTCCCCCCTGTCACACACAGAGCAGGGCCCATCAGGGGGTTGGGGAGCTCCCCCCTGTCACGCACAGAGCAGGGCCCATCAGGGGGTTAGATTATTTAGTTTCCCAGTCTCACTGGTCAGAGTTTAATTGCCCAGTAGCCACATGTGGCTGGTGGTGACCGTATTGGAGAGCCCAGGATGGAGCATTTCCAGGCTCATAGTTGTGTGGGACAGTGCTGTCAGAGAAGGTGTTCATTAGTGCAACACAATGAACGAAGGACCAATCGTGCTTAGTACGAAGAAAATTCCGAGTAAAGCCCAAGTGGCCAAGAAGATAGAATGAAAAGTGTCAGAACTGTTCTATGTGACTGTCACCAATGGAATGTCATGTCAGGTCTTTTTTTTTTGTCCCCCTAATGAAACAATCTGTTGGTCCACAAACTTTTAGAAACTATTTTAAGCAACACCAAGGAAGGGTGTGTGTAGCAACCAGTGGGCACCCTGATCCTTGCACATGAAGACTTACATGGGCTCTGCTGGTGATTTATACTCTCAGGCACCATCTACTGAAAACATCCTGTGGAAATTGGTACCTGTGCCTTCCTAATGTGTTCTTGTTCTTATTTCTGCAGATACAGTATATTCAAATATGCTTCCATTGTCCTGGTTTCTGTGGGGATATTTATTTGCACTTCCATGTCAGCAAAGCAGGTGGTAAGAATCGGTTCACAAATCATTTATATTCACTGTTTGCCATGGGGCCCAGGCACCAGGTACTTACTAATGATACAAAGAAGGGAGGGAAAAAGGTAGCAAACATTTCCCTTGTGTCCAGGCCCATTGCTTGTGGTTCTGGTCTCTGTACCTAGTGTTTTTTCTTATTGCCTAGACTTCCCAGTCCAGCTTGAGTGAGAATGAAGGATTCCAGGCATTTACATGGCGGTTACTGGGCAAGTATGCTAACTACAATAATGATAATTGCCTCTGCAGTTCTGTTTGCTGAGTTTTCTCCTAAGGGACATGTTTCTTGGCAAGAAGCGTTAGCTAAACCAATGATGCCACAGGAGAGAGGCACCTGGGATCATAAGTCTGAACCGCAGTGTTCAAGAAGTGACAGAAAGGAAACGTCGAGGTCATGGTGGTGTGTTCTGTGACATGGACCCATGTTTCTCTGTTGCCACTGATCTAGGAAGGAAAGTGCCTGCCTGCCCGCCCGGCACCCTGTGGGTGCCGGGCTGCCATCCGTCTTGTTGTGACCTGTCTGCTGAGCACAGGCTTCTTCAGAAGGGCACGTTGCAGCAGTGGACGCTAAGTCTCCAAGGGACCCATTGCTAAATCTTAGATTTATTTTCTTCAGAAGTTAGCTGCTCCACATGGCAGTGTTCCCAGACCTGACTGGTCAGCAGAATCTCCCGGGAATTGTATCTCTTTGTGGAAGTAATGAGACAATTCCTGTAGTGCTTGGCCCTCCCGTTGTGAGATACAGAGGTGATGCTCCTCCCAAGTGCTTTCCGTGCGGCAATAACAGGTTGAGACTGACCAGGCGAAAGAGAAATAGCAGGGAAGGAACTGGATTCTTGCTTCTTGGCTTTGAAACTTGACCCACCCCCCTCTTTAGATTGCTATTCCTTAACACAGAAAGATCTTCATGAGCTATTGGAAGAACACTATCTATTAGGAGAAATTTGCAAAGTATTTGAACATACCACTTATGGAGGAAAATATTAATGTCCTGTAATTTTATGTTCAGCCTCGAACTAGTCTAATAATCAAAGAAATGCAACTTGAATCCAAAATGCAGTATCTTTTTATTTTTGATCTATTGTTTTTGCAAGATAATAAATGATTATTCTCTTTGCTGCTGAGGGTGCAATAGGACAACCATGTTCACATAAACTGTTTACAGTATAAATTGACATGCCTTTCTGGAAAAAAGTATATGTATTGAGTTTTTAAAGTGTCTACAACTTTTGACTCAGTAATTCCACTTGTGAGAGTATACTAAGAAAATAACATTTTAAAGATTTACATACATTGATTTTAATGAAGAAATAATTGGAAGTAATCCAACCATTCTCATATTGTAAGACACTTAAGTACATCCACATGAGAAGAGTAATGTGTGGCCATTAAATTATACTTTTGAAAAAATTTTAATGAATGACCTGAAGAAAAATCCAGAAAAAGATCATGAAAAAAGCAAGACATAAAAGTCTGTACTCATTATGATCCTGGCTTAGAGAGATGTAGAAAACTGGTAAGGACTGTATGGTAATATTATGGTTGATTTTTATTTCTTTTTAAAGCTTTGTGCATATTCTACAGTTAGTTTGTAATATTTGTAATACATTTAAATAATAAATGTTCTTTAACAAAATATCTGGAGAGTAGCGAGTGCAGGTGTCTTGTAACCCGGCCTTTGTTTTGTAGGTATTGGGGCACTGACGTTCGCGCTCCTGATGTCCGCGAGGATGGGCATCTTCCAAGAGACTCTATACAAACAGTTTGGGAAACATTTCAAGGAGGCTTTGTTTTATAATGTAAGCAATTTCTTGAACCTGGGGAGGATGGAAATTACTGCGTTATTATGTTGTTGTAATGTGTGATTTCAAATGTAACATGCCATCCTGCTAACACACCATCCTGCTGGTAACATGCCATCCTGCTAATGGAGTTGAAGGATCAGTTGATCACCCGGTGAAGGGCTTTGGGCCCACAGACGGCAGTGCCATTCGTAGGCTACTGCTGTGCATCTGAGCCACAGCCCTCCACACAGGTGGTCATGGCCAGTCTGCGTGAACATGTCTGCTAACCAGGAGCCACCAGGCAGACCAGGAACCTGCACCCCAGTGTTCCTGCAGATGCACCCAGGTTCAGACCAATCTGGAAACCTGGAAAAGGAAACTAAGCTACAAAAACTGCATGCCCAGGGGCATATGTGCAGGCAGACCTTTGAGAGGGTTGGGAAGACAGGTGAGAGGAGGCCCTTAGATGGGCTTCAGTCATTTTATGGAGAGTTTAAATAGCAGTAATATACACTTCAATTTCTTTGTTTTAAACTGCTGGTCTAGGGCTGTGATCGGCAAACTGCGGCTTGCGAGCCACATGCGGTTCTTTGGCCCCTTGAGTGTGGCTCTTCCTAAGCCTTAGGAGTACCCTAATTAAGTTAATAACAATGTACCTGCCTATATAGTTTAAGTTTAAAAAATTTGGCTCTCAAAAGAAATTTCAATCGTTGTACTGTTGATATTTGGCTCTGTTGACTAATGAGTTTGCCAACCACTGGTCTAGGGCCTCTTCTTCTCCTCCCTCTCTCCTGTTGTGATGATGCCCAAAGCACAGCCCCTCAAGGTCAGGGTGATGTTTGGTAACTCGGGATTCCTTCACTGCCAACTTTTTGTACTGAAGCTGCAAACAAGCAGTTTGGCTTATTAGTTGGAGCTCGAGTACGTGCCTGGGAATGTAAAAATACACACTCCATTTGGCTCACATCTTTCTTTTAGAACAGTAAGTGACACATAATGACTTCTGAGTAAATGTTAGCCATGATTCCTTATTCAATTATTGTGGTGCTGGGTTGGTGTCAAGTATATTAATCTTTGCTTATCTGTTGTTTCTTCTTCCTCTTCAACCTCTTTTCATTCTTGTCATTTATATTTTCCCTGACATTGAATTGTTCTCCATCTCTTTTCCTACTACTTTTCTAAACAATCTGAACTCTGCCTCCACATTCCTTTTGTTGTTGTTGTTAATCCTCACTTGAGGATATTTTTTTCCATTGATTGTTGGGGGAGGATGGAGAGAGAGAGACAGAGAGAGAGAGAGGCATCAATGTGAGAGACACACATCGGTTGCCTCATGCACCTGCCCCAACTGGGGCAGGTATCCAACCCGCTACCCAGGTACATGCCCTTGACTGGAAATCGAGGTACTCAGGCCATCTCTCTAATCATGGAGCCACACCGGCCAGGACCTGCCCCATGTTCTTTATAATTTTTAAATCCATTTCATTTGCTTAACTATTCTCAAAATTAGTAAAACGTAACAAATCTTTGGACACAATGACTGTGTGTATTCCCTTTTGTTGTGTGTGTGATGATCATCACAAACTCCAAAAGGGCAAGAACCGTAATTTGGGGTTTATTGAGCCAGACAGTGTCAGGTTGTTAGAAGCACTGGGTACATTTAACTTAGTCCTATTTGCTTTTCTTGATTGCTTGTCAAACAACTTATAAAACTGCTCATTATTCTGTTGTGTGTTGCATTTCAATTGATGTGAAATATTTCTTCCCCTAGCATGCCCTTCCACTGCCTGGATTCATCTTCTTGGCTTCTGACATTTATGACCATGCAGCTCTTTTCAATAAGTCTGGTGAGTTTGGGGTTACTCAGGAGAATTGCCTGAGAGCTTCCAAGGCAAGTTTCAATTTTACTCTGGATTTGACCACTGATGTTTTTATGCAAGTCATCTGGCCCACTTAACCGTTTGACTGCTAAGGAGCGCTATCGCGCTCTTCTAATTAAAACAAATTTATGTAAACAATTGGTATTTTTTAATTTTTGTTGTTGCAAAGCAATACAAGTGAGTTTATTGTATAAAAAGTGTTTTACATTTTTTCCCATACACGCGCAATTAGTGCCGCAGTTTTGGCATATGTCCGAAAAAATATGTCAGCAGCCAAACGGTTAAACCCTCTCCATTCTACCTTCCTGGAATATAGTGCCATTAATCAGTAGTTGCAGCGGGCAAAAGCATTTGCAGGTGTTTCTCAATGATTTGCAAGAGAAATAAGAATATGTATCTTCAAATTTTCTGTTTTGCTTTGGAATTGTGTGTTTGCATTTGAATGCGGAAGGTTTGCTTTTCAAGAATGCAAAGAAATAGTCCTAACACACAGCAGAGATGGGAGCCTTGGGGAAGAGGAAGCAAAAATGGTGACAGGTTAGAGCTTGCAGGAATAAGCAAAATTAATTCAAAAGTCTACAGTATTAATTAGCTTTTACTTTTTAAAGTGACTAATAAATTAGCTATCAATTGCCAGTTAACTTAAGTTTTTAAGGCTCTGAATTACCCATTTCTGAGTTTTTTTATTGAGGTGTGATTGACATACAGCTGATTTTTGACACATGGTTTTCAGAGTTTCTGACAGTCCCCGCATAGCAAAGAGCTGTTTGAGTAAACACACTATCAAATTCATTTTGATTTAATTATTAGAATGCTTCTTCCAAAAGTTGCAGAGCTGGGTACTTATACATTTTTATTTTTTAGAATCTGCCTTTAACTTTTTCAGAATCATCCCTAAGTTAAATTTACATTTTTTTCTCCTCTTGAGTTTTAGCATCTGGAACCTATTATCCTTGATTTTTCTAAGAGAGCCGAATATCCATCTCAATGTTTTAGGTAATACTGATTGTCTCTTTCCTCAGCAATTGATACAGTGGATCTCTAAAGTTATTAAATAGTAATAACATTTGTTAACTTTCTTTTCATTTCAATACTTGCTGAGTGTTTCAAAGACAATAGAATACAATAGAATTATTGGGATTTCTCACTAGTCTAGACATACAGTTATCTCTTTATCTAGATGGCTTTTAATTTTTTTGCAAAAGAAAATGTCCTTTTCCTAACCAGAGCTCAGCATCACCTTTGGAATTTCCTAAGTTATGCTGTATATTTCAAACTCCAAAAGCAAGTTAGCAACATCAAAGAAGCGACCCTGAGAGGGTTATTATGTCCTTATTCTTGTTAATCATGGGCATTTTGTTTCCTCTCAAATGTTCACTGTGCAAACCTCTTATATAAAACTAACATAAGAATGTATTTAAAAAGAAAAAAAGTTTAATAACTTCCATCACGCTATACATCAGCTAATTTCATTTTACCAGTTTCCCAGACACCATTTACATAAATTCTTATATCGTTGTAACCCTTGTATAGATAAAATTTATACTTTTTCACTTTCATTCTTAGTTTTTTGTGTGACTATATATAATCCTTATATTTTAAATAGAATGTACATACAATGCCTCATCTAGTCAAAGCACCTTTGCTTGCACAGCCATTGCTCTATCATTGGACATTTAGATTAATTCAGAGTTTTTCCTAAGAATGGGCATCAATACTTTTATGGCCCCTTAATAAGAATTGTGAAATTGATTTTTTAAAAATCAATTTATACTACCATCAACTGAATGGCTGCCAATTCCAATTTTACCCTGCCAGATTAGAATATTATTTGTAAATTTTAGAATTATTTGATTACTAGTAGGATTGACAGTATTTCCAAATGGCGTTTAATTACTGGTTGTCTTTTCTCTGTGTTGAGTTGTTAAGACCATATCATTTGAACTTCTCTGTGATTCACAGCCTTTCTCTGTAAAGTGGAGTCCTGTTTAGGTGAATAGTAAAGAGTTTATTTTAAACTTAAGATGAATTCTCATTTGTTTTAAGAAAGCAATACAAGGACTCTTGAGGCTGATATAGCCTGGAATCAAGGGCAAGTAAAGTGGTGTTTGGTCCAAATCTAATTGCAAGGGAAATAACATCGTTATCTCTATTATGTTCAGTTTGTTCAAAAAAATGAACACTTTAGCTGTTAAAAGGAATACAACTATCTCCCCTCTTAATCTTTGCAGAATTATATCAAGTTCCGGTTGTTGGTGTGGCAATGCCCATCATGTGGTTCTACCTCTTCATGAATGTCATCACTCAGTATCCTTCGCACTCCTCTGCCGCATGGTCTTCTTTGGCATGGGATTGTCTATTCCCTGACAGTTCAGTGACATGAGTTTCATTTCTGCTTTGATCTGTTCTGCAGTAGGAGGAGAACAGCCCATCCATTGAGCTCCCTGTGGAGGGCCAAAGAGATGATAGTGGGTGCCGAGGTCAGCAGGGCACAGGGCACTGTGAAGGAGGTGCTCGGGGTGCAGGTGTAGAAGTCAGTGGGTGATTAAAAATTAGTATATGACATGCATGCTCTGTGATTTCTACCTGGAGTTTTCTAGTATCCTGGGACATTTCACAAGCTGCCACAAAATTCTGAAAGAAATTCCAAGTGAATTAAAACTAAAATAATGCTTCTTTCGAACGACCTTAAGTCCATTATAAAAACTGTGAAGTCTTTGGAACAGATGAGATTGACTTCATTCCTTTCATGTCACCTCATAGATTTTCCTTACAGAGTTCTTTTTTGGAGAAGGGGTGTAAGGACTGAGGACCAGATCAAGTAGAGGTAGGTGTGATGACCTTTACTGAGAGTGTTAACCTCTGTCATTCCTTGGGTGGTGACCTTCACTGTAAACTGTGGGAAGAATCCAGAATAAGAATAATGAGAAGTTTTAGGCAGTCTGAGTTGGGACCCACAATTACAATGGCAGGACAGGAATCTGCAGAATGTTCTACCAAGGAGCCTCAGAGCCGCCATAGCCAACCCCCGAGTTTTCTGGTTCTTAGAATATGAACATTTAAGCCAAGAGCCATGCCAGAAAGTGCTCCCCAGCTGATCTCTCAGTAGTCAGAAAACTACCTTAACCCTCTCTCTCCAGGTACGTGTGCATTTGGGGTGTCTTGATTCTCACCACAGAATGCACCTCCCTCGCTGTCACACTCGTTGTGACTCTACGCAAGTTTGTGAGCCTCATCATCTCCATCTTGTACTTCCAGAACCCTTTCACTATGTGGCACTGGCTGGACACCTTGCTTGTCTTCATTGGGACCCTCATGTACACAGAGGTGTGGAACAACCTGGGGATCACAAGAAGCCAGCCTCAGAAGGAGGACAAGAAGAACTGAGGCCTGCCTGGGAGGCCAGGGTCTGGCTAAGGTCTGGCTGCCATTTCTCTTTTGTTAATGAGAATTACCCCCAGCGCTGAACCACCACGTACCAGAGAATCCTCAGAGAAGGGGACTTCTCAGATTTCACATGGCTTTACAGACCAACATGTGTAGACTCTGAACAGAAACCTCTCAACCCTGAATTAGAAAAAAAGAATAGTTATCTATTGAACAACCATTTGTTTACCAAAATATACAGTACTGTACTTGTTTATTGAGTCCCAGAGCTATTCGTTTTATATCCATGGTCTTGCACAAGGCTATCCATTTTGTTGTTCTGATGATTCTCTGCCATAACAACCATTATCTCGTGTCCTCATGCTTTGGTCTGTCACCTTCCACTTTTCCATCAGCCAGATGTTCCCGGCATCATCATCAGGAACAACTGAGTGACCAAGTGAAGTGAGACACTGGTGACACGGCTGGGCTTCCTCCAGGGCGTTGGGAGCGAGGCAGTGGTCTCTGTGAGCTGAGCCCTGGTGACCATGGAGCAGGACTGGTGGGAACCCTTTGCAATTGTGCAGGTTAAGTCTCTGAAAGGCTCTTAAGCAAGAAGGTTGAACTCTGCCTGGCGATTCTGATAGAGTCATAGGCAAGGGAGTAAAGTATTGTGTATAAATTCAGGTCAAATCACAACTAAAATGGAAAGTTTTTATTTTTCTATAAGGTGTCTTAATGTTCTTGATGGGTATTTGTGTGTGTGTGTGTGGTGGTGGGGGGGTGTTGTATGTGTTTCATTACATGTAGGAAGGTGCCATTCCCTTTACTAACCTGGTTTTTCTCCCATGGTATAATTTTGAGACAGAGGAACCATGTTAGCGTGGTGTGTGTAGGTAAGTGTGATAATTTTGAGAGAAAAGCATGAAAGTCTGAGTTCTTTCATTTCCTCTTTCTTCACGTAGCCTTGGACATTAATTGACCTCACAGAAGTAGATGCTCTTCTGTAGGTGGTTAAACTTACCAGGTACTCCCTTTTTGCACACAAAGGCCTTTTTTTTTTCCCCCTGGATGCAGATTATGTTCGTAAATCGACATGTGGCTTTATGGGTCCCCTGGGTTCACGCATGGTGGAATATGTATATTCTAATACCTAGAGCTATATTCCATGGTGTGGCCTGAGATTAGTGACTTCCCCAAAGTAGCCCGAATTTGGGCAGGTCCAAGATGGCAGCACAAGAGGACACTGAGCTTGCCTCTCCCATGAACACACTGAATGCACATCTATATTTTGAGTAGTTGTCTTTAAGAGAGAACTGAACAGCTTTTGCACAACAAAGAAGAGAGGAAGAGGCCACTTGGAGAAGATGGGAACTACAGGAGCTCTTCAGAATCAGGGAACCCACCAGGAATCGGAGTAGCTGGTGAGCACCATCGTTTGCATTCTTCTTACACTTGGGTAGCATTGGTGAGAATTCTACCCAAGTAGTCTGGCCAACCTGCAAGGCCACAGTAGTGCATCCCCAGTCACCCCTCCTGTAACCAGCTCCAGCAGGAAGGGGTGCATAGCAAGCATGCACAGCCCTGCCCCCTACACACCAATCCAGAGTTAGATCCACTGGGCCCAACAGGGCACTGAGGCTCAGCCACTGCTGTGCAAGCCCACTGGACAGCCCCACCTGGAGTGAAAGGGACTCAGCAGGGCATCACTGTGCTCCTGCCCAGGGGGAAGTTCAGCTCAGACCTCCATGTCAATCAATCAAAGCAATGGGACATGCCTATGGATGCACAAAGAGGGGCCCCAGAGTGAGTCGTGCACATAGAGGGAGGCCCCTACTAGAGTGGGAGGGAGCTGGCAGAATGCTGCAGCACATGCTCAGAGAGCACCCCAACCCAGACTGGCAGCAGTCAATCAAACCACAAGGCAAGCTTTGCACAACAGTGAGTGATGCGGTGCCCACGGTCAGGTATCCTCAGACCAGCAGCAGTCAATCAAAAGAACTAGATGTGCTCCTTTGTACAGCAGGCAGCCCCACCAGGATCAAGAGTAGAACCAGCAAGGTTCTATAGCACAAACAAGTGCAGCTGTGAACAGCCAAAACAACAGGTCACCCAGACCTGCTCCTTCAGGCTAGGTAGCATCCCGGGCACTGCACATGCCCACCTTAACTCCAACCAACTTGCCAAAGCCATCCAGTCTACACAGACACCACTTTACTCAAGACCAATTTTTCAAGACCGGGAGAGATAGCTATTTCATCTAACTCGTAGAAGAAACAAACACAGAAAGTCAAATGAAATGGAGGAACAAGAGAAAAACGAATGAAATGGAGAAAAATAATTTGATAAAAAAATCAAAGAAACTGTCATAAGGATGCTCCATAAATTTGAGAGTAGGATAAAGGAACTCGGGGACAACTTCAATAAAGAAAATATTATAAAGAATCAATCCGAGATGAAGAATACAATAACTTAAATGAAAAACATACTAGATGGAACTGACAACAAACTGGTTAATATAGAAGAATGGATCAGCAACCAGGGAGAATAGTGAAAATCACCTAATCATAATAAAAAAAAAGAATTTAAGAAAATAAGGATAGTATGAGACCCTCATGGGACAGCATTATAGGGATCCCAGGAGAGAGAGGGGGGCAGAAAGTTCATTTTAAGAAATAATGGCCAAAAACTAACCAGGGAAGGAAACCGACACCCACATTAGAGAATTCCAAATAAGATGAACCCCAAGATTCCCACACCAAATATACTGTAATTAAATGGCAAAAGTTAAATATAAAAACACAATCTTGAAGGAAGCAAGGGGAAAACATTGAATTACATTAAAAGGAAACCCCAAAAAACTAATAAGCTAATTTTTCAGCAGAACTTTTACAAGCCAGCAGGGAATGGCAGGAAATATTTAAAGTGCTGAAAGAAAGGAACCTACAATCTAGTATATTATACCTGGCAAGGTTGTCATTCAGAATTGAAGGAAAGATAAAGATTTCCCCAGATAAGCAAAAACAGAAGTTCACCACTAAACAGACTTAACATGAAATGTTAAGCAGTCTTTATGCAGAAAAGGCCATGCCAAAAATAAGGAAACATGGGGGGGGGGGGAGATCACAGATAAAGGCAAATACAGAATTAACAGTGAATCAGCCACTCAAAAATCCAGTATGAAGATTAAAAGACAGAAGTAGCAAAATTAACTATAATAATCAGGAGTTACTCCAAACAAAAAAGGTATGATATAAAAAAGTGTGGGGAGGCAGTGAAAATGTAGTGCTTTTAGAATGTGTTTGAACTCAAATGCTTATCAATTTAAAATAGACTGCTACAGAACCACAGCAAAACATTCAAGGAAACCAGCAAAGCAATCAACAGAACAAAATGGCAGTAAGTACATACCTGTCCATAATTATGTTAAATGTAAATGGACTAAATTCTCTAATCAAAAGTTATAGGGAGGCAGGATGTGTTAAACACCAAGACCCCAGACCCATCTCTGTGCTGCTTACAAAAGACTCACCTTAGATTGAAAGACCCACAAACTAGAACTGAATGGATTAAAAAAGATATTCCTACAAATAGAAATGAAGAGAAAGCTGGAGGTAGCAATACTCATATCAGACAAAGTAGGTTTTAAAGAATGTAAAATGAGACAAGGACATTACATAATGATAAAGGGGTCAATCTAAGAAGAGGATATTACAATCTTAAATATTTACACACCCAACATAGGAGCACCCAAGTCTATAAAGCAAATATTAATGGATATAAAGGCAGAAATGAATACAATAATAGTTGGGGACTTTACTGCCCCACTTACCTCAATGGATAGATTGGGCAAAAAATAAGAAAATAATGGCCTTAAATGCCGCATTAGAATAGATTAATATAATAAGCATTTTTAGGACATTTTATCCAAACAGTGTGGATTATACATTTTTCTCAAATGCACATGGAACATTTTTCAAGATAGACCACAAAAGAAACCTAAATAAATTCAGGAAGACTGAATTTTTATCACGTATATATTCCAATCAGAATTGCATGAAAGTAGAAACCAACTATAGGAAGAAAATGGGAAAAAATACAATATGAAGATTGAACAATTGCTACCAAACAACCAATGGATCAAAGGAAATAAAATACTACTTTGAGACAAATGAAAATGAAAACTCAACTTTTCAAAACTTACGGAATGAAGCAAAAGCAATTATAAGAGGGAAGTTCATAGCTATGCAGGCCTACTTCAAGAAGTAGAAAAAAATCCCAAATATAATCTAACTTTACACCTAAAGGAACTAGAAAAAGAATAAAGTCCAAAGTAAGTAGAGGAGGAAAATAATAAAGATCAGAGTGGAAATAAAATACAAACAAAAAAAGAACTATAAAAAAATCAATAAAATTAAGAGGTGGTTTTTTGAAAGGATAAATAAAATTGACAAACCTCTAGCTAGACTTACACCAAGGAAAAAGAGAGTCTAAGTAAATAGAATCAGAAATGAAATGAGAGAAATACCACAGAAATACAAAAGATCATTAAAGAATACTATGAAGGCAGCCCTGGGCATGAGCAGGGCAGGACTAGAGGCATCGGCTGTCCCCATGCTACCCAGCTGCAAGTCCAGGAAGGGGAAGCTCCTAGGAATTTTAGGTGTTCAGAATATTCCTTGTGCCTGGGACTCTGTATTATATGGTTCATAAGGATCTGTTGTGGCTGGCCTTGGACATTTTTTGTTAACTAGTAGAATTAGGAGATCATATGGTGTTGGGAGTTGGAGGATTTATCTTGGTAGCTTTAGGATGCTGGTTCCATTGTAGGTATAATTAGGTAATACTAAAGATCTGAAGAAGAAAATAAAAATGAGATATATGAAACTACCCACCTTGATCCTGAAAGAAAACAAATGGCAACAGCAGCAATTGAGCAGAGACTCGAGCCTAGAACCCCAAATACAACTCCCTGAAGTCAGTGTGGACAAAGTTAAGGTCAAGGATGTAAAACATTCTATGTATCATAAGAAAGCTTTCACTCAAGTAAAGTGTGTGTAAGTTGTAGCCTTTTGTATACTTGTATGAATAGTTGTGAACTTGTAGCTCTGTATCTGCATTACAGTATATAGTAGACTTGCCATACGTAAAATAAAAATTATGAATAATTATGTCAAGAAATTGGACAATCTACAAGAAATGGACAAATTTCTAGAAGTATACAATATTCTAAGACTAAGCCAGGAAGAAACAGAAAATTTGAAGAAACCTATTATTAGTAATGAGATTGAACGTAATAATAATTAAAAAAAAACAACCCTGAATAAACAAAAGCCCAGGACCAGATTCCTTCACAGGTGAATTCTACCAAACCTTTAAAAAATTAATACATATTCTCCAACTATCCCAAAAAGTTAAAGAGGAGGGAAAGCTCCCAAATATTCTTTGAGGCTGGCATTACTCTGATACCAAAACCAGAAAAAGATACTACAGCAAAGTATTACAGGCCAATATCCCTGATGAACATGGAAAACTTCTCAACAAAATACTAGCAAATCAAAACCAATACATTAAAAGGCTTATACATCATGACCAAATGGTATCTATACCATGGATGCAAAGGTGGTTCAACATTCGTGAAACAATATGATTCATCATATCAACAAAACCAAGAGTAAAAATCATATCTCGATACAGAAAAAGCTTGTGACAAAAACTCAATATCCTTTTACAATAAAAGTTCTCAATAATGTGGGTATAGAAGAACTTGCCACAACATCATAAGGACTGTATATGATAAGCCCACAGCTAACATCATACTCAATGGTGCAAAGCTGAACATTTTCCCTCTAAGATCAGGAATAAGACAAAGATGCCCATTTTCACCACTACTATTCAATTTGGAGGGGATGTAATGGCATAATGGATTCTTTTCATTCTTCATGCACTCACTGCTAGAGTTTTTGTAGGGGGCTTTAAACATTTGATTATACAGAACACCAAAAGCATGACAATGAAATATGTTGAACAAATTAGAATAATAACGAATAAAACAATTTTCAACCCAGACTTTATAATATCTCCAAGCCCAGTAGGGAGTCAGCTAAAAACATCAGAGAATTTAAATCCTAACCAGCCAGTGGTGCTTGAGGCAAGACTGGAACACCCCTGAAGAAAGTTTGCAAGTTTAAGGCGTTTTCAAGTTTGGTTGTTTCTAATTCTACATGGGAAGAGTTATTTATCCAGGTACAGTGGTGGTATTGGCTGTGGCAAAAAAAACCTCACAAAAAACTTCTCCCTGGGTGGCAAGCAAATAATCAAGCAATCCTGGTGTTATGGACTACTCAAGCTTAGGAATCTTAAGTTGTCTCTTGAGCTTGAATGGCTGTAGTGGCCAGGTGGGCTATTCTATTAATGGTTCTGGTCAGATTTCACATTATGTCTAACTGAGTGGTACCCAGGCCAGCTAGTGTTGAAATTGAGAAGGACCATTCAAATGCACAGTAGTACCAGAATCATACTCAGATTTCCATGCAATGTTTACCATGCAATTACTTGTTTGTGAACTTTGTAATGGTTAATAGAACAAAATCTTTTTTTGCCCAACTGGTGTGGCACAGTGGTTGAGTGTTGACCCATGAACCAGGAGTTTGTGGTTCGGTGCCCTGTTAGGGCACATGCTTAGGTTGCAGCCTCGATCCCCAGTAGGGGGCATGCAGGAGGCAGCCACTCAATGATTCTCATCATTGATGTTTCTATCTCTCCCTCTCCCTCCTTCCCTTTTTTATTATAAAATAAAAAAACATATTTAAAAAGAATTTTGAGAGTACATTTATTAAGGCTGGGGACAGTGAAACAAAGAGGAAGGGATTAGGATAGAAGAAGCAACAGGAGAGAGCCCAGGCTGGGCTGCTTTGCCTCACTGAGAAGTCAGAGAAAAGGGGGCCTTGGAGACAGGTTCAGGGGATTAGCCCAGGACAAACTGCCGCTGCCCATTCCTTCCCATAATTGCAAGTCTCATGGGTCCCTTAGAACATGTGCTCTGGGGAGGGGGAGTGACCCTAACAGGACAAAACCTTAATGAACATTGTACTAATGTGTAGCACATTACACCAATTAAGCAAGCTCAAATTTATAAGGTTAAAGACCCAATATCCCCAAATTTACAAGCATACATCTCAGTGTTATCTTGGTTTTACCTAATTGTTACTCCACTGGGAGAGACATTATAATATCCCTCCCCTTCCAATACATCATCCTTTCTGAGATGGAAAGGGAATACTTCAATTTCTTCACCATTTACCCCCAATCTCATGAATCTGGTACAATATTGTTAACAGTGCTTACATTAAAGTGTAAAGGATCCATACACATTTTGTATACATTGAACACAGGGAATCACTCTAAAGCAGCGGTTCTCAACCTGTGGGTCGCGACCGGGTGGTTGTCTGCTCTGGATGACTTTATCTTGAGGTCGCCTATAGGCTGGGATGTTCAATCAGGTGAGTGATGTGGAAGTGTGGAAGCCTTTTTAAATAAGAAACAGGAATTCAGAATTAATACCTTTTAACTTTGTAGTGCAGGGATTAGATAGCCATAGCTGGCATGGTCTCTCCAGCAAGGCTGGAGAGAGGCCTTGTGGGGAGGTCTTCTGATGGACCTGTCTCCAGGTTGGGCGTTCTTGACTTTCAATGTCTTCGTCTCCTGGGAGTGTGCTGTGGAAAGATTGCTCTACAAGCTCTGGATTCGTTTCAAGGGCGTTTATAAGTCCTTTGCAATAAGCTAGAAGGCCGTCTTAAGGCAGGCTCATGCATTCCCTGATCTGGCCTCACAGGTCTTCCGAAAACAATTTTAAACGGGGACAATGGACATCTACCAAAGGGAGTAGATCTTACGTTAAGCAATACCAAGTCAACAGCTTTAGGCCAAGGTAGACTAAAAGATTCAACCAAATTTCACCAACTGAGTTTTGACTCCCTCACACGTTTGTGCTGTAAAACCAGGAGGCTGGGGATGATACACTGCATTATTGGCCAGTGTTTGCCCCCTGGTGTAGACTTTGTCTTGTAAAGTGGGTTCCCTGATCCCTGTGGAGCTCCATGGTGATTTTCCAACAAGAAAACACGCTTTCTGCAAGTATTTTAATAACTTTTTCAACTGTAGCCCTTCAAGGTGGGAATGCTAATATCCAATGGGAATGCATATAAATCATCACTGGAGCGCCTTTATCCTTGGGAAGGGACAGTTGGATTAAAATCTAATTTCCAAACGTCAGGATTTTAGCAGATCGCATGGGCCTAATTAGTTTCATTTCTCCCTTTCATAAAGAGAGATTTCCTGATTTTAGTTATCTGTTTAATCATCCATTTAAAGACTTAACAAGCAATTATAGAAAGTTAAGTCATTAGGAGCAAAATTTAACTCAAGAAGTCTGGGTTACCCAAGCAAAGAGCAGATCATACAGAACATAGGAAATAATTTTACCAAACACAAAACCCTTCCTTTGCCTTTGTAATCTCTTACCAAGAGCATACCATCAGGACAAGAAAACTTGTCCTTTTTAACAGAGAAAACCCCAAATTTTAATTCGGTATCAGGGTACTTTTGAAATCAAAGAAAGTTCACTTAAATAAACCCATTTCAGTACTGGCCAACCTGACCCATACATATGATTTCAAGATTCCTTTTCCACCAGCTTCCACAAGCCTTTCAGCTTTTGTTCTTTTTCCTTTCTTACTTTATAACAGTAGTTCTCAACCTTCTGGCCCTTTAAATACAGTTCCTCATGTTGTGACCCAACCATAAAATTATTTTTTGTTGCTACTTCATAACTGTAATGTTGTTACTGTTATGAATCGTAATGTAAATATCTGATATGCAGGTTGGTCTTAGGCGACCCCTGTGAAAGGTTCGTTCGACCGCCAAAGGGGTCCTGACCCACAGGTTGAGAACCGCTGCTCTAGAAAAATCATTTTAGTCCAGGACAAAATTACTCTTTCTTTCCACAAAATGTATCTTCATTCCTCATACCTTCTTCTCCCAAGCATGCATCTCTTAATTTCATGTGAAATCTTTTTCTGTCACCGTAACATCCTGATCAGGCTTTGTCATAAGTGACCCAAGATTTATTGGAAACTGACAAAACTTCCCGTAAAAACTTACCCCACTCATCTCATTTGTCTTTAACAATTATTTAAATTACTTCTTGAAGGCTTCATGAGACCTCAAAGCGATTAGCCATTCTCTCTAAAGATATGCCTGTTTTAATCAAACCAACAACCTTAAGCTACTCCAGTCACTGAAGACTGGTGCTAGATCACACGCATTAGAAGTGACTGGGTTCAAGTCTGTTCTCTCTGTTTCATATAAGTGCTCATTTGTTTTAAGCCAATTGGGTAAGTTCCTTTACAAACCAATTCTGCAATTATAGTTCAGTCTTGGCAATACCATCCAGCTGTAGAAATATACCATATCTACAACATAAATACATAGACAGATGTAAACATACAGATCACCACAGACCACGCTTTCCTAACTTTCATTATAAAATGCTAGCTTATGTGTCCCAGGCACAGAAATACAAAACTCAAAAAAGAAAAAATCACACCAAAAAACAAACAAACAAAAACCTGGATCCGAATTATGTTTTTATCAGATGGACTAAGTTTATGTTTTGCTCCAATGGCCAAAGTTTTTGCATGCTGTAAGGATTCCTTTAGAGCTGTTTTTAAAATCAAAGGATATATTGTCTTGTCTTTGAGAGCAAAGATCAAATAGATGACACCAGCTAGAAAATGTAGTGTGTGTGTGTGTGTGTGTGTGTGTGTGTGTGTGTACATGTACCTGTGTGCCCATTGAACCACTTGACCAGGGTTACAGATAAGGTAATAGGAGAAAAAGGTGGATATCTAAATTACATTAATGTAATATCTACATATCCTCTACCACAATTCTGTCATCACATAAATGCTAACTTTTCCATTTTTATTAGTAATCTTTGATCCTTTATTTTCTTTTTCATCCAACTAAAACAACCATTAATGCATTTGATAACTTTCTGTCAAGTTCAAAAGTATTTAGCCACTATCCAAAGTTTCTTTCCTTCTTCCTGCCCTGTTATCCAAGCTGAAATGCTACAGAACTTGAATTTGCTCAGAGCTACGAGTGAGGAAAGATCGTGAAAGCTGAGTTGATATGAGGCAACCACAACACACTGCTCCTTCTGGGAAGATTACCTGACATTTTCTTAAAGAATCTAATAAATCTTTTCCTCCCTTCTGCCCGTTTTGTTGTTGTTATTGGTGGGGGTTTTGTGTTTTTTTTGTTTTTTTACTTTCTGCCCTGTTTTTTTGTTGTTGTTGTTTTATACTTTCTCACCCCCACCTCCATTCACTTGTGTGGTTTTCTACTGAACAACACCTATAATAATTTATTAGTTCATGTCTCCATTATTTGGGGGTTCTGGATGGTTTTTTTCCTTTCTTTTTTAAAAATTAAATCTTTATTGTTCAGATTATTAAAGTTGTTCCTCTTTTCCCCCCCCATAGCTCCCCTCCACCCGGTTCCCACCCCACCCTTCGCCCTCACCCCCCCTCCCACTGTCCTCATCCATAGGTGCACGATTATTGTCCAGTCTCTTCCCGCTCCCCCACACCCCTTCCCCCCCCCAAGAATAGTCAGTCCACTCCCTTTCTAGGCCCCTGATTCTATTATATTCACCAGTTTATTCTGTTCATCAGACTATTTATTCACTTGATTTTTAGATTCACTTGTTGATAGATGTGTATTTGTTGTTCATAATTTGTATCTTTACCTTTTTCTTCTTCCTCTTCTTAAAGGATACCTTTCAGCATTTCATATAATACTGGTTTGGTGGTGATGAACTCCTTTAGCTTTTCCTTATCTGTGAAGCTCCTTATCTGACCTTCAATTCTGAGTGATAGCTTTGCTGGATAAAGTAATCTAGGTTGTAAGTTCTTGCTATTCATCACTTTGAATATTTCTTGCCACTCCCTTCTGGCCTGCAAAGTTTCTGTTGAGAAATCAGCTGACAGTCATATGGGTACTCCCTTGTAGGTAACTGACTGTCTTTCTCTTCTACTTTTAAGATTTTCTCATTGTCTTTTGCTCTTGGCATTTTAATTATGATGTGTCTTGGTGTGGTCCTCTTTGGATTCCTTTTGTTTGGGGTTCTCTGTGTTTCTTGGACTTGTAAGTCTATTTCTTTCACCAGGTAGGGGAAGTTTTCTGTCATTATTTCTTCAAATAGGTTTTCGATATCTTGCTCTCTCTCTTCTGGCACCCCTATAATTCGGATGTTGGTGTGCTTGAAGCTGTCCCAGAGGCTCCTTACACTATCTTCGTATTTTTGGATTCCTTTTTCATTTTGCTTTTTCAGTTGGGTGTTTTTTGCTTCTTTGTATTTCAAATCTTTGACTTGATTCTTGCGATCCTCTAGTCTGCTATTGGAACTCTGCATAATATCCTTTATTTCAGTCAGTGTATGCTTAATTTCTAGTTGGTCCTTTATCATAACCTCGAGGGTCTCACTAGATTTCTTGAGGGTCTCACTACATTTATCGGCAGTTTCTAGAAAGTTCTTGAAAAACCTTAAAAGTGTGGTTTTGAACTCTATATCCAGTAGTTTGCTTTCCTCCATTTCTGTCATTTGTGTCCTGTTTCTTTGTCTCCGCATTTTTTTATGCTTTCCTATGTTGGTAGAGTGGCTTTGTGTGCTAGATGTCCTATAGGGCCCAGTGGCTCAGCCTCCCCATTTATCTGAGGTGGACACTCTTGGTGCACCCCTTTGTGACCTTTGTGCACAGTCTTGTAGTTAAGTCTTGATTGTTGTAGGTATCACTGGGAGAAATTGACCTCCAGGCCTATTGGCTGTGAGAATCAGCTGTGTCTACAGTGGGAGAACTTCTGTGCTGAAGACACCCTTATGGAGCAAGACTTGCTTCAGTGGGGCTTTGGTGGTCACTGAGTCTGCCCCCTGAGTGTGTCCCTTATGGATCTGAGGAGTTGTAATCTGGATGGTCCCACTCTGACCACTGGGTACACTGGCTCTTGGATCTAAGGAGGTGCTAATTTAGCCTCTGCCTGAGGCTACCCAGCAGGAGCTACGAAGAGATATGCAGAATCCCCTTCCTTGTTTGGGGTTTGCAGGTGCCCAGATGAGGCCCAGCTGTGAAGCAATGCAGGCTGCTTTGGGGCCTTGGGCCTTCTCTTGGAAGTTCTGGGTCTGTCTGGCCCAGCTGCAGTTTGCTAGGCAATTTCAGATTGCAAAGGGCCAGGGCATTCATATGCAAAAGCGTCTGCTGCAGCTTGGGTGGGGCGGGGTCTCAGGGGAACAACAGGGTGGAGCAAGCAGCTATGGCTGATCCTCCGCTGGCAAGCAGTTGCTGGGTGCAGGGCCCGGCACTTATGGAGCCTCAGCCAGATTCGCTGCATGCCTGATGGCCCCTTTGCTTGCCACGCCCCTCAGGGCGGAGCCCAGTGCTTCGCTGTAATCCGCTTAGGGAACAGGGATGCATGCATGGCCTGAGGTCGCTGTCGCAGTCCTTCCCCATGTTCCCACCGACGGGGGAAGCATTTGACAGGATTTAGCCCATCTCTTCCTCTGCACTGTTCTACCTGGTGGACTCTGTGTCTGTCATCAGATGAAGCAGTGTTGAGTATGATTCCTTCCACGTTCTGCGTGGAGTAGGGTTCGGTATCTGAAAGAGGAGCCGCACAGCAAATGAGAGAAAAAGACACGAGATAATTTGGCAATATTGGGGGACCAGGCGGCAAAATCCCGAAGGACTTCCACGGATGCTCAGGCCGCTCCAATCTTTTATTGATCTGGAGTAGCCCTTAGGGTAAGGAAGTTTCAATGACACACGGATCAGCAGACAATTTCCAGGAATAGACAAAGTATCTGATTAACTCATCAATAGATTTCCGAGAGTAGGCAGAGTATCTGATTAGCTCATCAATAGATTTCCGGGAGTATCTGATTAACAATAATCAACAAGGATCTACATAAGTATCTAAGGAATTAAGGGAACTAAGGTGGGGATGCTTCAACTATTATTACCTAAATTAACTGAGTGGTTCCTGGATTAACTGGGTGGTGCACAGCCCTGACCTTTGCTAGGACTTTCAAGCCCTGACCTTTACTAGGACTTTCAATGACTACTAGCTTTTGGGGGGTCTCTGTCTAAACTCAGGTAGTGAAGACAATGAATGGACTCCGGCAAAGCAGAAACTGCGTGAAACTGTCTTTCGCATCTTTGTATCCCCACCTTAGCACAGGGCTTAGTGCACAGGGGCTAACAGACTTGAACCACTCTGTATGTGCCAGGCCCTGTGTTAAGCATTTCCATCAGATCATCTTATTCATTTCCCATTACAAGCCTCTGAGGGCAGGAAGTGGTTTGGTTTGTCCATTTGTACAGATTAAGGACATGAGATTGATTTTAAAAATTCTAAAAACTTGCCCAGGTCACCCAGGAGATGTCAGAGCTGAGCCTGAACCCAGGTCTGTCTTGAGCCAGAGCCGGTGGCCCGAGTTGTGAAATGGTCCTGACCAGCACGAGTCAGGGTGGGTCAGCATGTGCAAAGGCCGTGTGGCTCTTTTAATGACGGAACTAGTGCAGGAAAATTACCACCAGTGATCTCATGGTAGTGTGTTTGTTTTTTTTTCCCCTTAAAATATTATCAGCTATGGAGGGAGTTCAGTAAATAACTCTGAGACGTGTCACACAAGTGAAGAACTTGGTTCTCTGACATCGTTCTTTCTCTCAAGGTGGTAAAACAGTGTCTTTTCCTTAGAGTTAGACTTGCCACCTCAGGGCAATAAGGCGATTTAACACCCCTCAGCTCAGCAGCAGTGCGGGGCGACCAGGCACAGGGGCCGAGTAGAGGTGTGTCCTGCTGTTCAGGAGCTTGCCCGCAGCCTGGGCGCTGAGCACTGTTCCTTAGGTGGTTATTCTACTTATAGGTTCCCCCAGGACAGGCAACCCCTCTCCCGTTTGTGTATGAGTCGCTACAAAGGGAGCTGGTTTTTCTAAAGGTCCTTCCTCCTCCTCCTCCTCCTCCTCCTCCTCCTCCTCCTCCTCCTCCTCCTCCCCCAACTCCATCTGTCATTCTGTCTTTTCTTCCTACCTTCCAACCATTACCTACTGTGCATTTGCTAGAGCTTCTAGATTTGGAGGATATGGTAAGCAATACGATGAAGTCCTTGCCCTTGTGCCGCTAACGTTCTGGTGGAGAAGATTTCCTTCCTAGCCAAAATGCCCTATGCCATCACCACCGGACTCTGAAGAAGAAAACCTGTCTTTAATGACATCCCTGAGGAAGCTAGATTGTACACACCTGTCAGTACACGGGGGCATTGCTTCAACATGACCCATGAGACAAGCAACAACCACCTTTGGCTTTATCAATACCTTGAGCCTGTGCACAGCTCCAAGCACCTGAAGGTTTACGCGACAGAGGGAGGAGAAAACCATCCTTTCTGGTTCTCCTCCGGTGAGGGCCGGGAACTCTACCTCTATGAGAAGAAGGAGGTTGTTGACCTGAGTGACATCATCAATACCCCTCTGCCTCGCGTGCCCCTGGACGTCTGCCTCAAAGGTCATTGGTTGAGCATTGAAGGCTGCCAGCCAGCTATCCCAGAGAATCCACCTCCAGCTCCCAAAGAGCAGCAGAAGGCTGAGACCACAGAACCCCCGAAGTCAGCAAAGCCAGGCTAGGGGGAAGATGGACCCTTGAAAAGCAAAGGTCAAGGGGCTGCTCCACCTGATGGCAAAGGGAACGCGAAGAAGGCACCACCCCTACTGGAGGGGGGCCGATTTCGATTAAAGCCCTGAAGTATCCATGAGCTGTCTGTGGAGCAGCAACTGTACTAAAAGTGATCACTGAAGCCTGTGTGGGGTCATGTGAAGCCAAGAGAGCAGAAGCCCTTCAGAGCATTGCAACAGACCCAGGGCTCTATCAGATGCTGCCATGTTTCAGCATCTTCATCTCAGAGGGGGTCCGTGTGAACGTGATGCAGAAGAACCTGGCCCTGCTCATCTATTTGATGCGCATGGTGAAGGCACTGATGGACAACCCTATGCTGTACCTAGAAAAATACGTGCATGAATTGATTCCAGCTGTGATGACTTGCATCGTGAGCAGACAGTTGTGTCTGAGGCCAAATGTGGACAATCACTGGGCACTCCAGGACTTTGCTGCCCACCTGGTGGCCCAGATCTGCAAGCATTTCAGCACAACCACTAACAACATCCAGTCCCAGATCACCAAGACCTTCACCAAGAGCTGGGTGGATGAGAAGACTCCATGGACTACACGTTACGGCTCCATTGCAGGCCTGGCCGAGCTGGGACATGATGTGATTAAAACTCTGATTCTGCCATGGCTGCAGCAGGAGGGGGAGCGGATCCGTAGTGTCCTGGATGGCCCTGTGCTAAGCAACGTTGACTGAATTGGAGCTGACCACGTGCAGAGCCTCCTCCTGAAGCACTGTGCCCCTGTTCTGACAAAGCTGCGCCCACCACGTGACAAGCAGGATGCCTATTGGGCAGAATTTGGGTCCCTTGGACCCCTCCTCTACTCCCATGTGGTCAAGGCCCAGGCTCAAGCTGCTCTGCAGGCTCAACAGGTCAACAGGACCACTCTGTCCATAACCTAGGACAAGTAAAGTTAAAAATAAAAATTTAACCTTATTTCGAGTTAATTTAAATTGGCCAATTGAAATAAGTGAATATTCATAAAGACTTTGTTGTACCTGGAAGGAAGCTACTCCTGAAACATTAACTAATTTTCAAAATTGCTTGATAGTTCAAAATTGCTTCGCATGCAATGAATTTAAAGCAGTCATATTTCTATACAAGAAATTGAAGTGAAAGGTTATCAAGACTGCATTGTAAAATTTCCAAAAGCCTCCCAATATTAAAATAAAAAAAAGGGCAGGTGGGGGCGGGGGGAGGATAGCAGAATAATGCCTTGTAAGTAAAAGCCTTAATTACATCAAAAATTTTTTTTACTTGAATATTATTTTTCACTGGTTGTGCTAATAACAAGACTCCTGTTTAAAACAGGGAATTATTAATGATGAGAATTTCTTGGGTAAGAGGCCGTTAGATGGCCCCGAAGTTGAAGAAATGCCTGCCACGAAGCGACCACGATGAATAAGCGCTAAAGGAGACACCCTGGATGTAGCATTATTGGAAGCTCGAGAACCACTCAGCTCAATCCATACCCCAAAAAATTCCACCGATGCTTTCTCCAGTCCCTGTACAGGACAGCGCACACCTCGCTCCTCCATCGCCAGAGCCACCCATGTGAGTTCCAGTTGCAAAATCACAAATGCCAACCACAAAACCCTTAGAAACAAAGTCACATATATACACCCCACCAGGGGAAGCGCCAAAGCCTATACCTGTGGAGACCCACTGACACTGGGAAGTCCCAGGGAAGGCAAGCAGCGAGGCTGGGAGGACATAACCTTGACTGGGTAGGATAAACTTCTTCAGTAACTTCCTTGTAGCTTATCAGTAGAGCAGTAGAATAGTGACCTTGGAATAGCCCTTATAATGGAACACAAGAGATTAACCAAACAAGATCAAAATCCACAGAACTAGATAGAGACAGGATTATGGACATGAAACTAGGAACTGCAGAAGGTTTCCTGAAACATACCATGATGTAATTATAGAGGCATGCTTATGGGATCAAATAGGATAAATATAGATGTAATAGAACAATAAAAAGGGAACCCAACCATGCTGATCAACTGAACGCTGCCTCTGTGTCATTCATTCTTTGCCAACTCCGTCCACACTTATGGGAACCCCTGGACCTGCTGGGGCTGGACCCCAGTAACTTCCTGGGAAAGATCATTTTTATATGTTGTAACAGCAGTAGCAGTTTGATCCTTTCATATGCACTTAAATATGTCACAGATTTTCCCTTGCTCAGTCATGACATCTTCATGATAGAGAACACATTTCTTTTCTTATTCTAGTTATGGCCATACTGACAATGATAAATCCTAACCCTAAGCCTAACCGTAACACTCACCCTCACCTTCAGCCTACACTAAACCTCACCGTCACCCTAACTCAACCCTCATCCTCTCCCTCACCCTCACCCTCAAACTAACCCTAACAACCCCAAACATAACCCTAACAACCCTAACCTGACCCTGACAATAAACATAATACTAACCCTGAAACTGACCCTGACCCTAACCCTGACCCTGATCCTGACCCCCACACTAACCCTTACACTGACCCTAAACCTAACCCTGACAATGACCATAACCTGACCCTGACAATAAACCTAACACTAACCCTGAAACTGAGCCTGACGCTGACTCTAACCCTGACCCTGATCCCCACACTAACCCTTACACTGACCCTAACCCTGACCCTGAGCTGACCCTGACTGTGAACCTAACCCTAACCCTGACACTGACCCTGAACCTGAACCTAACCCTAACCCTGACCATGGCCCTGACACAGACCCTAACCCTAGATCTGACCCTGACCTTAACCCCTAACCTCTAACCCAGCTGTGGGCAAACTACGTCCCACTGGCCGGATCCGGCCCGTTTGAAATGAATAAAACTATTGTAAAAAAGACCGTACCCTTTTATGTAATGATGTTTACTTTGAATTTATATTAGTTCACACAAACACTCCATCCATGCTTTTGTTCCGGCCCTCTGGTCCAGTTTAAGAACGCATTGTGGCCCTCGAGTCAAAAAGTTTGCCCACCCCTGCCCTAACCCCTAACCTGGGGTGTCTACCACCTGGGTTTTCCCAGAAGGCCCCGCGTGTGGCCTGGCAGTGGAAGGGGGACTGGAAAAGTTTTTTTGGGGGTGGGGTGTGACTGAGGACCGAGAAAACGTACCCAGAACACTTTTTGCGGACAGGAACCCTTAAAACCTAAACCCCGGGGACTTTGAAAGCCTAAACGAGGTGAGTATTCCGGGACAACAATGGAGGAATCATTTTATCTTTTTTTTTCCTTTAATTTTTTTTGAATTGAATGTATTGGGGGAGACATCGGTTAATAAAATGAAATGGAATGCAATAGGATAAAATGGAAGGTGTAAATACATAAGAAGCTTTGCCTTGTGGATGAAAAGGGGCCACATGCTAACCTGACCCACTCCTGGGAGGCCTGGACTGGCCTTGCAAACTCAGACACCTAAAGTGATCACCCAGGATGTTCTGAACTTAAAAAGACTTTTTAAAGTAGAAAGCAGTGTATAGTGAGTGGATAGTCACACCCTAGGCTGGGTATCTTCCCTGAGAGATCATCTTTGAACTTACTGGTATCTGAGCCTATTGTCTTTCTATACCTCTAGGAGCACATGTCCTTGGATTACTGCATGCCATGGTAACAAGTCACTTTCCTTTTTTCCAGTACCCTCGGAGAACAGCCCAGGGTCCCAGAGAGGAGATCACAAATTCCCTCATTGCTACTGTTGTATATTTTTTAAAAAGCAAGGGACACACGAATAAACAGGTGGAAAACAATCCTCTCCCTCTCCCTTCCACTGTCTTTTTAAACAACAACAACAAAATGGCCCTAGTCGGTGTTGCTCAGTGGATAGAGCATCAACCTGTGTACTGCTAAGCATCCTGGGTTCAATTCCGGTCAATGGCACATGCCTGGGTTGTGAGCAAGATCCCCAGTGTGGGGTGTGCAGGAGGCAGCTGACCGGTGATTCTCTCTCATTGTGGATGTTCTATCTCTCTCTCCCTCTCCCTCTCCCTCTCCCTTCCTCTCCAAAATCAATAAAGATATATTTTAAAACACACACACACACCAACAACACAAAGGTATTAATCCACCTTTGTGTAGTAAAAAGTATACTTGTACAATGTTTTGTACTTGTATTTTGTGCTATTCAAACGGGGAAGTTAAAACGCAGGATTGGGGGTGGCAGGGGAGGATAAAAGAGAGGGATTGACCTTTGCCCTTTCAAAATGGCAGCTGCCGCCCTAACTGATTTGACTCAGTGGACAGAGCATTGGCCTAAGGACTAAAGGGTCCCAGGTTCGATTCCAGTCAAGGGCATATACCTTGGTTGTGGGCATATCCCCAGTAGGAGGTGTGCAGGAGGCAGCTGATTGAGGTTTCTCTATCTTTGAGGTTTCTAATTCTCTATCCCTCTTCCTTCCACACTGTAAAAAAAAATCAATAAAATATATTTAAAAACAAAATGGCGGCTGCCAAGTCACTGGAGCCAAAATGGCGGGAACTATGCCAGGGTCACCCACATCACAGGACAGTGCATGAACACTAAGTTAGAGATCCACCTCATGTGCCGCATCAACCTGCCAGATGGCGAGATCTTCTGCAACTTCAAAGAGCTCTCCCGCGTGGTCCAGGAGATTGACGAGCAGGTGATCCGGGAACAGCAGCAGCAGCAGCAGCAAGAACATGGACTGAGGAAAGCCAGGGCCACAGTTTCAGAGGACCAGTCTGTTCCGTTTGTTCAGGCTGTGGACGTGGGCTTAAGAGACCAGAATTACCCCTGAACCTGCAGGATGTGTTTCTATGTCGTGGAAACTATTAGTGTTAACTTACCTACTTTTGTCTTCACCAGGCGCCGCCCTGGAATCTTCATCCTGTTCCATGAGAACCACTTTGGGTTCCTCTGGCTGTCGGCAAAATATTTCATCCTGTTCAGCAGAGTCCAGAACACCTTCCACAATGTGGAGGCACTATCCCCTCAGACCTTCCTGGAGATGCTCTCGACATTAAGTCCGGACCCCCTGGTAGGAGCAGCTTGCATGCACTTTGAAGATTTGACTTTCTGATCTGGTTTTTTAAAAAAACCCTCCTTTTAAAATTAAAAAAAGAAAACTTCTTAAAAACACACACACACAAAACCCTCCTTAGAAATGACATTGATCCAGCCTTTCGATGCTTTAGACGCTTCGGCAAGCCCATGTGGCCCAGCCGGGACTTGGTCTCTGGGCAGGGGCCTGACCATTCATCCAGAGAGGGAGCAGGCAGCTGGACCAGAGGGCCCAGCCCAAGCATGGCTTAAGAGCCCGTCCCGCCCTCTGCTGGTTGAGAAGCGCCAATGCAAGTCACCCTCCTGCAGCCACCTCTGGGGAAGGCAGAGACAGGTGCCTGGACTTGACCTGAGTGGGGAAGGACAAGCAAGGGGCATGCTGTCTACAAGAAGGCAGGGGCTGAAGGGTGCTCATGGATGCCGACGGACCATTCAAATCAAGAAGTGTCCGTGCGTGACTGCGGATGTACACACACAGACAAGCACATGCATACATACACCCACACCCACAACCACACCCACACCCACTCACCTACCCCACCCCCAACACACACACGGGAGCACAAGTTCTGCTAACAAGATTTCTAATGAGTGACCCACGTCTAGGAGATTTACTCTGGCTTTTTTTTTTCTTGTGGCTTGTCCGGGACCCACCCAAGCCTGTCTAAATATGTATTGTTCCCTCTTCAATCCAGAAAACAGCGATGCTGCCTTGCAAGTCATGGAGACAGAGCCCTGTGGTCCTCCTTGGGCATCTGCCCCATCTCCCAAGTCCTCCCCAAGTCCTGGAATTGCTTGGGCAGGCCAGTTGCACCCTCTACTGGTCCTGGAGCGCCAATGCAAGCCTCCTCCCCACCCCCCACCCGCACCCCCTTCCGCAACCTCCTCTGGGGAAGGCAGAGTCAGGTGTCTGGACCTCCCAGGTGTGGGCCGAGAAGTTGGGGGCAGTCTCGCCCCCGTGGGGTGGATGCAGCGACCTTGCGCTTCGTCTCAGGGCAGCGGGCTTTCCCGCTGTCTCCTTCCAGTTCACTGGTCTGGACGTCAAAGAGCACATAGGCGCGTTGGCTCAGGGCCACAGACGCGTTGTAGGCAGTCACCTGGGCATCGTCTATCTTGAACCACCGGCCGGTCGCGACTCGGATAGAGCAGAAGTAGTGGCCGCTGTGGCAGGTGCGTCTGGCGTGGAGCAGCACGGCGTAGAGACGGTACAGCAATGGGCCTGCGCCGCCAGCCAGGACAGGTAGTGCTGCAGGTCCAGGCGCTTGGGGTAGCACACTTCCTGCTCCGCCTTGCTGTCCGCCAGCACCGAGAAGTGCTTCAGCGTGAGCAGGGGGCGGGGGGGACAACACTCGTACAGGCGCAGCGTCTTTGTGGCCGGCACCAAGCAACAACCCAGCCAAGAGACAGCTGGTGCCACAAAAATCTTGTTAGTCGGGACACTAAACTCATCCTACAGTGACTACAGTTCATACTGTATTGCATATTGAAAAGTTTCCTGTTTCTACCAGAAAACACATTGATATTCTGTTAGGGTGTCAGCCCCCAAGTGTTTTCTATGTGTTGTAACCCTAATGACCTATCAGACTTTCATCCACTGGAGGTGGTTATTTCCATTTGTG
This sequence comes from Myotis pilosus, assembly GCA_036010255.1. Taxonomy (NCBI): domain Eukaryota; kingdom Metazoa; phylum Chordata; class Mammalia; order Chiroptera; family Vespertilionidae; genus Myotis; species Myotis pilosus. Next base: position 17,496 of record JASKON010000063.1, on the reverse strand, counting down.
GATTTTTAGCCAATCTCAGCAAATGGGTGTGGCCTAAGTAAGGGGAGTCCTATAAAAGGCTCATCTGTGCAGAGGACTCACATAACTTCTCCAGAGCAGACTGAGGGAAGTTGGAGCTGCCAGGTGAGTGAAGAGAATTCCTCCTGACCCTGATAGCGACAGAACTTACCGAGGTGGGAGCATTCATAGTAGACTCTGGTGAGTATGGAATTTAGAATGTATATGTTTTTATTTTTTTGAGTAAATATCTCCAAAAAAAGTGCCTACCTTATCTTATTACAAATATTTTCAATTTACCACTGCACTTGCTGGTATCTTCTCTAAGTAGAGAAGTAGATTTCTTAGTTAAATGAGATGACATCAATATTTTTAATACCTGGAATTGGAGCACTTTAATAGAGTGATATTTGGTATAATACATTATTTCATTATTTTTTAAATTTTATTTTAGAAATCGTTGGGGCCTGAAACTCGAAAAGCAAATGCGCAGTTCCTGGCATTCCTCATGGGCGGTACTTCCCTTTGATCCCATGCTGACCTGAGGCACTCCCGGCCCTCTGTCACTAAGGCGGGGAAGATGGAGGCAGAGTCGGTGTTGGGGAAGATGGAGGCAGCATCCCTGTCGGTCCAGGTCGAGTGGATAAAGAACTGGGAGAAATCAGGGAGAGGAGACCTGTTGGACTTATGTTGGCTTCTCAGCGAAAACAAGAGCCTTGGCAGTTCGGGTTACAGAGATTTCCAGCGAGCTCTCTGTGAGTTATCACACCATGTCATTCAAGGAAAATTGAAGCCTGAAAAGCAGCTGATGTTTTCAATGACAACAGCGAATTTCGTGAGGATATGCCGTCCATTCTTGCTGATGTCTTTTGCATGTTAGCTATCGAGACAACCGTTTTAGAAGAGAAAAGCAAGAGAGACTGCTTTATGCAATTGGTATTAGCGTGTTTGTATTTCGTCTCAGACACGATTCTAAAGGAATGCCTGGATCCAGAAACATTGGAATCATTAGGACTTATCAAACAATCACAGCAATTCCATCAAAGATGAGTTAAAATCAAGACGAAACTCTTTTATAAGCAGCAAAAGTTCAATTTGTTAAGAGAAGAGAATGAAGGCTATGCTAAGCTGATTGCTAAATTGGGGCAAGATTTATTGGGAAATATTACTAGTGATTTAATCTTAGAAAATATCAAATCTTTAATAGGATGCTTTAATCTAGATCCCAATAGGGTTTTGGGTGTCATTTTAGAAGTGTTTGAATGCAGACCAGAATATAATGACTTCTTTATATCTTTATTAGAATCTTATATGAATATCTGTGAACCGCAAACACTTTGTCATATACTTGGGTTCCAATTCAAGTTTTACCAGGAGCCAAACGGAGAGACTCCTTGGTCTTTGTACAGAGTTGCAGCAGTGCTCCTACAAGTTAATTTTATTTATTTAAATGATCTTTATGTACATCTTCTTCCAGCTGATAATTGCATTATGGATGAATATAAACGAGAAATGGTGGAAGCTCAGGAAATTCTTAGAAAACTTATGGTGGCTGTACTGTCTTCTGAAAAAGTTGATAAGCAAGAGAAGGCAAAGGAAAAGGAGGAGGAGAACGTAGAAAACGCCCCCGTCAACGAAAAACTTGGTTTGTTAGGAGCCTTATTAAAGATTGGCGATTGGCAGCATGCACAGAACATGAGGGATCTGATGCCTCCATACTATGCTGCTTCCCATGAGCTAATAGCTCTTGCTATTTGCAAGCTTATTCACGTAACTATTGAGCCTCTCTACCAAAGAGTTGGTGTTCCTCGAGGTGCTAAAGGCTCACCTGTGAATGCTTTGCCAAATAAGAGAGCACCAAAACAAGCAGAGAGCTTTGAGGATTTGAGGACAGATGTCTTCAATATGTTCTGTTACCTTAGCCCCCACCTTTCTTGGGATCCCATTTTATTTGCAAAAGTGGTGCACATAGGCAAATCCTTTATGAAGGAGTTTCAGTCTGATGGAAGGAAACAAGAACATAAAGAGAAAATGGAAGCAGCTGTAGGATTACACGCCTACGATCCCAGATCCAGTGACTCGTTACTACCTGAACCGCGCAGGCTTCGAGGCTCCAGACCCTCGCATACTTCTGCTCGTCTCCATAGCTGCCCAGAAATTCATCTCAGATATTGCCAACGACGCCCTTCAGCACTGCAAAACGAAGGGCACAGCCTCTCGCAGCTCCCGAAGCGAGAGCAAGGACCGCAAGTACACTCTAACCATGGAGGACTTGACCTCTGCCCTCAGCGAGTATGGCATCAATATGAAGAAGCGCACTATTTCACCTGAGCCACCCAACCAATATGTACTCGTCTGACCCCCCACCACCCCAACCCCCCACCCACACCCCAACCCACCCCCAACCCCCTTATCCCCACACTGGCCTGTTTTCATAATAAATTTTATTGTGGGGGGAAAAAATTCGTCATTACTGTCTAGTCTATTCTGATTGGCTAGTTCCTAACACAGCAGGGATTTTCAATTGGTTTACAAGCCCGTTTTCTACAGCCTGTGTTGGCTGCTTGGAGGACAGGGGCAGTTGGTGTGGCTTCCATTGTTCAGGATCTAGGGCGCCATGAGGGGCGACAGAGGCGGAGATCATGCTGGGCGCTTTGGTTCCGGAGGACTGAATACCAGGCATCGGGCGTAGGGCAGAGCCTCCTTCTGGAGAACCTTTCCTTGAGATCCTTTCGGTGAATGCCACCTGAAGGGCGGGCCAAGGGGGTCCTGCCTGGGGCATGAGCGCCCCGCCCCCCGCCCCCCCACCTGACCCCGAACCAGTGATGCTTCAATGGATCAGACTGATTGGGTTGACCAGGGTCGGGGCTGAAGAGCAAATAAATGTTGAAAAAATACTATTTTATTATATTTTATTTTATTACAGTTTATGATTTTATTTTATTATTTAGTTATATTTTATTACAGTTTATGGTTTTATTTTATATTTGATTACACTTTATGGTTTTATTTTATATTTTATTATATTTTATTGCGGTTTATGATTTTATGGGCCAGGCCCGGTCTTGGTCTCTGGGCGGCGGGCTGTCCATCCATCCAGAGAGTGAGCGGACGGGGGAGGGGGCAGTGGGGAGAAGAGGGGTGCTCTCCGATGCCATCCCACAGGGGAAATCCCCCAGTGCACCTGCGTGGCCCTGGAGGTACAAAATGGAGCACAATGTCCGGCACCATGATTTCTGCCGCGTGACCCGCACCTAGGAGATTTACTGTGGCTTTTTTCCTTGTGGCTTGTCCCGGGCCCACCCGAGCCTGTGTAAATATGCATTGTCCCCTCTTCAACCCAGAAAACGGGGATGCCGCCCCGCAAGGCGTGGCGCCGGAGCTGTTCCTATGCGGGCCTCCTTGGGCTCCTGCCCCATCTCCCAAGTCCTCCCCAAGCCCCGGGAATCACTTCGGCAGGCCGGTGGCGCCCTCTACTGGTCTTGGAGCAGTGACGCTTTCAGTCCTGGGGGTGGCTGATTGGTGGAGCGTGCGGGCGGCTGATTTGGCTCCGCCCACCACGCTCTCAGGCTATAAAAGAAAGCAGGATCCTCCAGGCAGAGTTTATCAGCCTTGGGCGTGTGGTCGTGGTCGTTGTTGTCGTCCTCGTTCTCGTTCTCGTTCTCCAAAGGAGCTTTCAGGGGAGAGATACTGCGAAGACCCGGTCCCAGGACATAGAAGCCGCTGAAGCACCTGGCTAGAACCTGGCTAGGCTGCTGATCAAGTGAACGTACTGTCTCCGTGTCACTACTTCTTCCCCGACTCCGTCCACACCTTTGGGAATCCTTGGGACTGGACCCCAACATCTGTTGCCCGCATAGGAACAGCTCCGGCAGAACGCGGGAAGTGAAGGACCGGTGTGCTTACACATGGGCTTTACCCGAGGCCGATTCCGGGCCCGCCATGGCCGACAAAGTCAACATGTCTCTGGACGACATAATTAGGCTGAACCGGAGCCAGCGGGGCGGCCACGGCCATGGCCATGGCCACAGCCACGGCCCGGCCACAGTGGGGGCAGGGACCTAGGCTGGGACCGAGGCTGGGCCGGCTCCCACGGAGGCCCCAGTGGCGGAACGCAGACCGCGGGCCGTTCAGGAACTGGGCGGGCCTTGGCCGAGGCAGGAACCGGCCGGTGCCCTACAGCAGGCCAAGACAGCTTCTCGATGAGTGGCAACACGACTGCTTCCGCAGGGGCTTTGGCAGGTGCGCCAGCCAGGTGACGGGGGGAAGTTGCTGCTGTCCAACCTGGACTTCGGGGTGTCCGATGCTGACATCCAGCAGCTTTTTGCGGAGTTCGGGCCTCTGAAGAAGGCTGGTGTCCACTACGACCACTCTGGCCGCAGCCTGGGAACAGCCCACGTGCACTTTGAGTGGAAGGCAGATGCCCTGAATGCCATGAAATAGTACAATGGCATCCCTTTGGATGGCAGCCCCCTCAACATCCAGCTCCTCACCTCACAGATAGACACACAGCGCAGGCCGGTACAGAGTGTCAACAGAGGCGGGATGACTACAAACCGAGGATCTGGAGGATTTGGCGGTGGCACAGGGGTAGCTGGGTTACAGGCAGGAACACCGGCTGCAATTGAAAGCAGCAGATCTCTGCGGAGGAGTTGGACGCCCAGCTGGATGCTTACAACGCGATGAGGGATTCCAAAATGTTGGACGCCCAGCTGGACGCTGACATTGCGATGAGGGACACCAAGCAGTTGGACGCCCAGCTGGACGCTTAGAGCGTGATGAGGGACACCAAAAAGTTGGACGTCCAGCAGGACTCTGACATCGCAATGAGGGACACCAAGCATTTGGATGCCCAGCTGGACGCTGACACCGCAATGAGGGACACCAAAAAGTTGGACGCCAGCAGGATGCATACAACTCGAACAGGGGCACCAAGCAGTTGGACGCTGCCCAGGTTGATGCTTACAGCGCGATGAGGGAAACCAAAAAGTTGGACGCCCAGCAGGATGCTGACAACTCATTGAGGGGTACCGAACAGGTGGACGCCCAGGTGGACACTTACAGCGCGATGAGGGACACCAAGCAGTTGGAGGCCAAGCTGGACGCTCACAATGCAATGAGTGTCACCGAGGAGTTGGACGCCCTGCTGGACTCTCACAACACGATGATGGACACTGAGGAGTTGGATGCCCAGCTGGACGCTTACAAAGCGATGATGGACACCGAGGAGTGGGATGCCCAGCTGAATGCTTACGACGCGATGATGGACACCAGCTAAAGCATGAGCAAATCAGTGCGTGTGTGGAGCTAGGCCTGGACGTCGTCTCTTGCTGATTCCCGAGGGTGGGCTGGAGGGGACCTGTGGCCGATTGTGGAATTGTTTCTTCTGTTTTAAAATAGGATTGAGAACTCATGTAAAGATTTTTCTTTAACTTTTATTTCATTAAAAAACTCTGAAAAAGACCTGTTTTGTACCTAGTCATATTGGGGATAAATTTTACTGGTTGCTGTTATGGAGGAAGTGGCATTTTCACGGTGGCCATAATAAGGGTTATTTATAAGGAGGTTTTTAAAATTTTTTATTTATTTTTTAACACAGAAACAAAAAAGGGGGTCCCTGCTGAATGTTGGAGAGTGTCTCCAGGAAGACCTGCTGGGATGGTGCCTCCACATTCCAGAAGGTGTTCTGGAATCTGCCTAACAGGAGGAAGTCTTTCTCCTCCAGCCTGATGAACCCGAAGTGGTTCTCATCGAACAGGATGAAGACTCCAGGGCCAGGGCAGCGCGCGAGGTTGGCAAGGCCATGTGAGGTAAGCATGTGCATGCCATAGAAACACATCCTGCAGGTTCGGGGGTAGTTCTGGATGTGGCTTCCTGGGTTCACGGCCGCAGGCAGAACAAATGGAACATGCTGCTCCTCCGGAACTGCTGCGGCGCTGGCTGGGCAGGGCTCTGCCAGCCATGGCCCTCGCTTTCCTCAGACCCATTTTCCTGCTGCTGCTGGTGCTGCTGCTGCTGCAGCTCCCAGATCACCTGCTCGTCAACCTTCTGGAGCACGCGGGAGAGCTCATGGAAGTTGTGGAAGATCTCGCCATCTTGCAGCTGGAAGCTGCACATGACGTGAATCTCTAACATCCAGCTTACGTATCCCATGACGCTCGTGATCCTGGCATACTTCCCATGGAAGCTGAGCAAGGCAATCATTGGGAGGCAGTCATAGAATCCGCATTGGAAGAGGCCTGGCCTGATGAGGTCGTCCGGGCAGCTCGGCGGGAGGTAGATGCGGCAGTAGGTCTGGCAGGGACGCGGCAGAGAGCAGTCCTCCAGCAGCACCAGCCCCAGTTGCCCCTGAAGCCGCCGTGTTGGTGAAGGCTTTCGGAGCTCTCTCTGGATCCACCAGATGAGGAACCTGTCCTTCTGAATCTGCATTCGGCGGCTGTAGACATACCTGCTGTCCATGTAGACTACCGTGGCTGATTTCCCCTCCGTGGGAAATCTTCAAGGGAAGGCCAGCGGACTGAAAGGTCCCAGGTTCGATTCCGGTCAAGGGCATGTACCTGGGTTGCGGGCACATCCCCAGTGGGAGATGTGCAGGAGGCAGCTGATTGATGTCTCTCTCATCGATGTTTCTAACTCTCTATCTCTCTCCCTTCCTCTCTGTAAAAAATCAATAAAATATATTTTTTTTAAAAAAGAAAACCCTGCCAAAACACACACACACACACACACACACACACACACACACACACACAACCCTCCTTAGAAATGACATTGATCCAGCCTTTCAATGCTTTAGACGCTTCGGCAAGCCCATGTAGCCGGGCCCGGACTTGGTCTCTGCACAGGGGCCTGACCATTTATCCAGAGAGGGAGCTGGATCAGAGGGCCCAGCCCAAGCATGGCATAAGAGCCCGTCCCGCCCTCTGCTGGTTGAGAAGCGCCAATGCAGGTCACCCTCCTGCAGCCACCTCTGGGGAAGGCAGAAACAGGTGCCTGGACTTGATCTGAGGGGGGGAAGGACAAGCAGGGGGCACGCTGTCTATGACAAGGCAGGGGCTGAAGGGTACTCATGGATGCCGACGGACCATTCAAACCACGAAATGTCTGTGCGTGACTGTGGACGTAAACACACAGACAAGCACACGCATACATACACCCACACCCACAACCACACCCACACCCACTCACCTACCCCACCCCCAACACACACACGGGAGCACAAGTTCTGCTAACAAGATTTCTAATGAGTGACCCACGTCTAGGAGATTTACTCTGGCTTTTTTTTTCTTGTGGCTTGTCTGGGACCCACCCAAGCCTGTCTAAATATGTATTGTTCCCTCTTCAATCCAGAAAACAGCGATGCTGCCTTGCAAGTCATGGAGACAGAGCCCTGTGGTCCTCCTTGGGCATCTGCCCCATCTCCCAAGTCCTCCCCAAGTCCTGGAATTGCTTGGGCAGGCCAGTTGCGCCCTCTACTGGTCCTGGAGCGCCAATGCAAGCCTCCTCTCCACCCCCCACCCGCACCCCCTTCCGCAACCTCCTCTGGGGAAGGCAGAGTCAGGTGTCTGGACCTCCCAGGTGTGGGCCGAGAAGTTGGGGGCAGTCTCGCCCCCGTGGGGTGGACGCAGCGACCTTGCGCTTCGTCTCAGGGCAGCGGGCTTTCCTGCTGTCTCCTTCCAGTTCACTGGTCTGGACGTCAAAGAGCACATAGGCGCGTTGGCTCAGGGCCGCAGACGCGTCGTAGGCAGTCACCTGGGCATCGTCTATCTTGAACCACCGGCCGGTCGCGACTCGGACAGAGCAGAAGTAGTGGCCGCTGTGGCAGGTGTGTCTGGCGTGGACCAGCACGGCATAGAGACTGTACAGCAGTGGGCCTGCGCCGCCAGCCAGGACAGGTAGTGCTGCAGGTCCAGGCGCTTGGGGTAGCACACTTCCTGCTCCGCCTTGCTGTCCGCCAGCACCGAGAAGTGCTTCAGCGTGAGCAGGGGGCGGGGGGGACAACACTCGTACAGGCGCAGCGTCTTTGTGGCCGGCACCAAGCAAAAAACCGGCCAAGAGACAGCTGGTGTCTCAAAAAACTTGTTAGTCGGGACACTAAACTCATCCTACAGTGACTACAGTTCATACTGTATTGCATATTGAAAAGTTTCCTGTTTCTACCAGAAAACACATTGATATTCTGTTAGGGTGTCAGCCCCCAAGTGTTTTCTATGTGTTGTAACCCTAATGACCTATCAGACTTTCATCCACTGGAGGTGGTTATTTCCATTTGTGGATTTTTAGCCAATCTCAGCAATTGGGTGTGGCCTAAGTAAGGGGAATCCTATAAAAGGCTCATCTGTGCAGAGGACTCACATAACTTCTCCAGAGCAGACTGAGGGAAGTTGGAGCTGCCAGGTGAGTGAAGAGAATTCCTCCTGACCCTGATAGCGACAGAACTTACTGAGGTGGGAGCATTCATAGTAGACTCTGGTGAGTATGGAATTTAGAATGTATATGTTTTTATTTTTTTGAGTAAATATCTCCAAAAAAAGTGCCTACTTTATCTTATTAAAAATATTTTCGATTTACCACTGCACTTGCTGGTATCTTCTCTAAGTAGAGAAGTAGATTTTTTAGTTAAATGAGATGACATCAATATTTTTAATACCTGGAATTGGAGCACTTTAATAGAGTGATATTTGGAATAATACATTATTTCATTATTTTTTAAATTTTATTTTAGAAATCGTTGGGGCCTGAAACTCGAAAAGCAAACGCGCAGTTCCTGGCATTCCTTGTGGGCGGTACTTCCCTTTGATCCCACGCTGACCTGAGGCACTCCCGGCCCTCTGTCACTAAGGCGGGGAAGATGGAGGCAGAGTCGGTGTTGGGGAAGATGGAGACAGCATCCCTGTCGGTCCAGGCCGAGTGCATAAAGAACTGGGAGAAATCAGGGAGAGGAGACCTGTTAGACTTAGGTTGGCTTCTCAGCAAAAACAAGACCCTTGGCAGTTCGGATTACAGAGATTTCCAGGGAGCTCTCTGTGAGTTATCACACCATGTCATTCAAGGAAAATTGAAGCCTGGAAAGCAGCTGATGTTTTCAATGACAACAGCGAATTTCGTGAGGATATGCCTTTCATTCTTGCTGATGTCTGTTGCATGTTAGATATTGAGACAACCGTTTTAGAAGAGAAGAGCAAGAGAGACTGCTTTATGCAATTGGTATTAGCGTGTTTGTATTTCATCTCAGACATGATTCTAAAGGAACACCTGGATCCAGAAACATAGGAATCATTAGGACTTATCAAACAATCACAGCAATTCGATCAAAGATGAGTTAAAATCAAGACGAAACTCTTTTATAAGCAGCAAAAGTTCAATTTGTTAAGAGAAGAGAATGAAGGCTATGCTAAGCTGATTGCTGAATTGGGGCAAGATTTATTGGGAAATATTACTAGTGATTTAATCTTAGAAAATATCAAATCTTTAATAGGATGCTTTAATCTAGATCCCAATAGGGTTTTGGGTGTCATTTTAGAAGTGTTTGAATGCAGACCAGAATATAATGACTTCTTTATATCTTTATTAGAATCTTATATGAATATGTGTGAACCGCAAACATTTTGTCATATACTTGGGTTCCAATTCAAGTTTTACCAGGAGCCGAACTGAGAGACTCCTTCGTCTTTGTACAGAGTTGCAGCAGTGCTCCTACAAGTTAATATTATTGATTTAAATGATCTTTATGTACATCTTCTTCCAGCTGATAATTGCATTATGGATGAATATAAATGAGAAATGGTGGAAGCTCAGGAAATTCTTAGAAAACTTACGGTGGCTGTACTGTCTTCTGAAAAAGTGGATAAGCAAGAGAAGGCAAAGGAAAAGGAGGAGGAGAAAGTAGAAAAGCCCCGGACAACCAAAAACTTGGTTTGTTAGGAGCCTTATTAAAGATTGGCGATTGGCAGCATGCACAGAACATGATGGATCTGATGCCTCCATACTATGCTGCTTTCCATAAGCTAATAGCTCTTGCTATTTGCAAGCTTATTCATGTAAATAGTGAGCCTCTCTACCGAAGAGTTGGCATTCCTCAAGGTGCTAAAGGCTCACCTGTGAATGCTTTGCCAAATATGAGAGCACCAAAACAAGCAGAGAGCTTTGAGGATTTGAGGACAGATGTCTTCAATATGTTCTGTTACCTTAGCCCCCACCTTTCTTGGGATCCCATTTTATTTGCAAAAGTGTTGCGCATAGGCAAATCCTTTATGAAGGAGTTTCAGTCTGATGGAAGGAAACAAGAACATAAAGAGAAAATGGAAGCAGCTGTAGGATTACACGCCTACGATCCCAGATCCAGTGACTCGTTACTATCTGAACCGCACGGGCTTTCAGGCTCCAGACCCTTGCATACTTCGGCTCGTCTCCATAGCTGCCCAGAAATTCATCTCGGATATTGCCAACGACTCCCTACAGCACTGCAAAACGAAGGGCACAGCCTCTCACAGCTCCCGAAGTGAGAGCAAGGACCGCAAGTACACTCTAACCATGGAGGACTTGACCTCTGCCCTCAGCGAGTATGGCATCAATGTGAAGAAGCGCACTATTTCACCTGAGCCACCCAACCAATATGTACTGGTCTGACCCCCCACCACCCCAACCCCCCACCCACACTCCAACCCACCCCCCAATCCCCCTTATCCCCACACCGGCCTGGTTTCATAATAAATTTTATTGTGGGAGGAAAAAAATTCGTCATTACTGTATAGTCTATTCTGATTGGCTAGTTCCTAACATAGCAGGGATTTTCAATTGGTTTTCAAGCCCGTTTTCTACGGCCAGTGTTGGCTGCTCGGAGGACAGGGGCGGTTGGTGTGGCTTCCATTGTTCAGGATCTAGGGCGCCATGAGGGGCGACAGAGGCCGAGGTCGTTCTGGGCGCTTTGGTTCTGGAGGACTGAATACCAGGCATCGGGCGCAGGGCGGAGCCTCCTTCAGGAGAACCTTTCCTTGAGATCCTTTCGGTGAATGCCACCTGAAGGGCGTGCCAAGCGGGTCCTGCCTGGGGCATGAGCCCCCCGCCCCCCGCCCCTCAACCTGACCCCGAACCAGTGACGCTTCAATGGATCAGACTGATTGGATTGACCAGGGGCGGGGCTGAAGAGCAAATAAATGTTGAAAAAATACTATTTTATTATATTTTATTGCAGTTTATGATTTTATTTTATTATTTAGTTATATTTTATTACAGTTTATGGTTTTATTTTATATTTGATTACACTTTATGGTTTTATTTTATATTTTATTATATTTTATTGCAGTTTATGATTTTATGGGCCAGGCCCAGTCTTGGTCTCTGGGCGGCGGGCTGCCCATCCATCCAGAGAGTGAGCGGACGGGGGAGGGGGCGGTGGGGAGAAGAGAGGTGCTCTCCGATGCCATCCCACAAAGGAAATCCCCCAGTGCGCCTGCGTGGCCCCGGAGGTACACAACGGAGCACAATGTCTGGCACCATGATTTCTGCCACGTGACCCCCGCCTAGGAGATTTACTGTGGCTTTTTTTCCTTGTGGCTTGTCCCGGGCCCACCCGAGCCTGTGTAAATATGCATTGTCCCCTCTTCAACCCAGAAAACGGGGATGCCGCCCCGCAAGGCGTGGACACGGAGGCACTGTGGGCCTCCTTGGGCTCCTGCCCCATCTCCCAAGTCCTCCCCAAGTCCCGGGAATCACTTCGGCGGGCCGGTGGCGCCCTCTACTGGTCTTGGAGCAGTGACGCTTTCAGTCCTGGGGGTGGCTGATTGGTGGAGCGGGCGGGCGGCTGATTTGGCTCCACCCACCACGCTCTCATGCTATAAAAGAAAGCAGGATCCTCCAGGCAGAGCTTCTCAGCCTTGGGCGTGTGGTCGTGGTGGTGGTCGTCATCCTTGTTCTCGTTCTCGTTCTCCAAAGGAGCTTTCAGGGGAGAGATACTGCGAAGCGGTCCCAGGACCTAGAAGCCGCTGAAGCACCTGGCTAGAACCTGGCTAGGCTGCTGATCAAGTGAAAGTGCTGTCTCCGTGTCACTACTTCTTCGCCGACTCTGTCCACACCTTTGGGAATCCTTGGGACTGGACCCCAACATCTGTTGCCCGCATAGGAACAGCTCCGGTGCCACGCGGGAAGTGAAGGACCGGTGTGCTTACGCACGGGCTTTATCCGAGGCCGATTCCGGCCCCGCCATGGCCGACAAAGTAAACATGTCTCTGGACGACATCATTAGGCTGAACCGGAGCCAGCGGGGCGGCCACGGCCATGGCCATGGCCACAGCCACGGCCCGGCCACAGTGGGGGCAGGGACCTAGGCTGGGACCGAGGCTGGGCCGGCTCCCACGGAGGCCCCAGTGGCGGAACGCAGACCGCGGGCCGTTCAGGAACTGGGCGGGCCTTGGCTGAGGCAGGAACTGGCCGGTTCCCTACAGCAGGCCAAGACAGCTTCTCGATGAGTGGCAACAAGATCGCTTCCGCAGGGGCTTTGGCAGGTGCGCCAGCCAGGTGATGGGGGAAGTTGCTGCTGTCCAACCTGGACTTTGGGGTGTCCGATGCTGACATCCAGCAGCTTTTTGTGGAGTTCGGGCCTCTGAAGAAGGCTGGTGTCCACTACGACTACTCTGGCCGCAGCCTGGGAACAGCCCACGTGCACTTTGAGTGGAAGGCAGATGCCCTGAATGCCATGAAATAGTACAATGGCATCCCTTTGGATGGCAGCCCCCTCAACATCCAGCTCCTCACCTCACAGATAGACACACAGCACAGGCCGGTACAGAGTGTCAACAGAGGCGGGATGACTACAAACCGAGGATCTGGAGGATTTGGCGGTGGCACTAGGAGAGGTGCCCACAGGGGCAGCCGGGTTACAGGCAGGAGCACCGGCCGCAATTGAAAGCAGCAGATCTCTGTGGAGGAGTTGGACGCCCAGCTGGATGCTTACAACTCGATGAGGGATTCCAAAATGTTGGACGTCCAGCAGGACGCTAACAACGCGATGAGGGACACCAAGCAGTTGGACGCCCAGCTGGATGCTGACATCACGATGAGGGACACCAAAAAGTTGGACGCCCAGCTGGACACTTACAGTGCGATGAGGGACACCAAAAAGTTGGATGTCCAGCAGGACTCTGACATCACAATGAGGGATACCAGGCAGTTGGACGCCCAGCTGGACGTTTACATCGTGATGAGGGACACCAAAAAGTTGGACGCCCAGCTGGATGCTTATGGTGCAATGAGGGACACCAAAGTGTTGTATGCCCAGCAGGATGCGTACAACTTGAACAGGGGCACCAAGCAGTTGGACGCTGCCCAGGTGGATGCTTACAGCGCGATGAGGGACACCAAAAAGTTGGATGCCCAGCAGGACGCTGACAACTCATTGAGGGACACCAAGCAGTTGGACGCCAAGTTGGATGCTCACAACGCAATGAGTGTTACCGAGGAGTTGGACGCCCTGCTGGACTCTTACAACACGATGATGGACACCGAGGAGTGGGATGCCCAGCTGAATGCTTACGACGCGATGATGGACACCAGCTAAAGCATGAGCAAATCAGTGCCTGTGTGGAGCTAGGCCTGGACGTCGTCTCTTGCTGATTTCCGAGGGCGGGCTGGAGGGGACCTGTGGCCGATTGTGGAATTGTTTCTTCTGTTTTAAAATAGGATTGAGAACTCATGTAAAGATTTTTCTTTAACTTTTATTTCATTAAAAAACTCTGAAAAAGACCTGTTTTGTACCTAGTCATATTGGGGATAAATTTTACTGGTTGCTGTTATGGAGGAGGTGGCATTTTCACCTTGGCCATAATAAGGAGGTTTATTTATAAGGAGGTTTTTTATTTTTTATTTATTTTTTAACAGAGAAACAAAAAAGGGGTTCCCTACTGAATGTTGGAGAGCGTCTCCAGGAAGGCCTGCTGGGATGGTGCCTCCACATTCCAGAAGGTGTTCTGGAATCTGCCTAACAGGAGGAAGTCTTTCTCCTCCAGCCTGATGAACCCGAAGTGGTTCTCATCGAACAGGATGAAGACTCCAGGGCCAGGGCGGCACGCGGGGTTGGCAAGGCCATGTGAGGTAAGCATGTGCATGCCATAGAAACACATCCTGCAGGTTCGGGGGTAGTTCTGAATGTGGCTTGCTGGGTTCACGGCCGCAGGCAGAACAAACGGAACAGGCTGCTCCTCCGGAACTGCTGTGGCACTGGCTGGGCAGGGCTCTGCCAGCCATGGCCCTCCCTTTCCTCAGTCCTGTTTTCCTGCTGCTGCTGGTGCTGCTGCTGCTGCAGCTGCTGGATCACCTGCTCGTCAATCTTCTGGAGCACACGGGAGAGCTCATGGAAGTTGTGGAAGATCTCGCCATCTCACAGCTGGACGCGGCACATGACGTGGATCTCTAACGTCCAGCTTACGTATCCCACAACCCTCGAGACCCTGGCATACTTCCCATGGAAGCTGAGCACGGCAATCGTTGGGAGGCAGTCATAGAATCCGCATTGGAAGAGGCCTGGCCTGATGAGGTTGTCCGGGCGGCTCGGCGGGAGGTAGACGCGGCAGTAGGTCTGGCAGGGACGCGGCAGAGAGCAGTCCTCCAGCAGCACCAGCCCCAGTTGCCCGGGAAGCCGACGCGTTGGTGAATCCTTTCGGAGGTCTCTCTGGATCCACCAGATGAGGAACCTGTCCTTCTGAATCTGCATTCGGCGCCTGTAGACATACCTGCTGTCTGTGTAGACTACCGTGGCTGATTTCCTCTCCGTGGGAAATCTTCAAGGGAAGGCCAGCAGCTCCAATCAGTGATGCACAAGCCATCCACTGCTACATTCAGCAGATATTGGCAGGGAAGATCTAGCTGCCACAATCCCAAAATGTGTCTGTATGGGAACATCTTCGCATAGACTTTGCGATGAGACATACCCCTCCCCTCCTGGCTCGGCAAGTTTTCAGGAAAGTCATACTCCTCTTGGCAGCGCCGGGCCCAGAGGCTGTCGACGTGCTGCACGATGTGGCGGAATTTGGTGCAAGCCTGGGCCAGCCTGGCCAGGTCGGTGCCGGGGAGTGAGGCGAAGATCTCCACCAGCATCTCCACAGGCAGGTCCTGCAGCGAGCAGTGCGGGGCCAGCATGGGGCTTGCGATTCCTCCACTGCCCGCACAGCACCGAGCTGCGGCGTCTGCCTCGAGGTGCTTTTCTGTTTGGGCCGATTTGCCCTCGGGCGCCCCCTTCTCAGCTGGGACCTGGCACTCCTGAAGACACTGCTTGCCTTCCGCTGCTGCCATCTCAGCTGGGCGCTGGCGCTTCTGAGGACATTGACATCCCCGCGAAGAGGCCAAGCTGCAGAGGCGAGCGCACTTCTCCATGCCTGCACGAGTAATAGCCAGCACTGTCCACCTATATCGTTTTTCAAAAAAGCCTCTCTCACCCTGCCCACTGTGGAGTTGGGTGTCTTATCAACAATGTCCTGGGCTTGTTTTAGGGTTACGGTTAGGGTTAGGGTTAGAGTTAGGTTTAGGGCTAGGGTTAGGGCTAGGGCTAGGGTTAGGGCTAGTGTAAGGGCTAGGGCTAGGGCTAGGGTCAGGTTCAGGGCTTGGGCTAGGGTTAGGGTTAGGGTTAGGGCTAGGGCTAGGGCTAGGGCTAGGGATATGGCTATGGCTAGGGCTAGGGCTAGGACTAGGGTTAGGGTTTGCGGGCTAGTGCTAGGGTTAGGGTTAGGGTTAGGGCTAGCGTTAGGGTTAGGGTTAGGGTTAAGGCCAGGGTTAGGGTTAGGTTTAGGGCATATTCCCAGTAGGAGGTGTGCAGGAGGCAGCTGATTGAAGTTTCTCTATCTTTGAGGTTTCTAATTCTCTATCCCTCTTCCTTCCACACTGTAAAAAAAATCAATAAAATACATTTAAAAACAAAATCGTGGCTGCCAAGTTACTGGAGCTAAAATGGTGGGAAGTATGGAGGGTCACCCACATCACAGGACAGTGCATGAACACTAAGTTAGAGATCCACCTCATGCGCTGCATCCACCTGCCAGACGGAGAGAACCTCCACAACTTTAAAGAGCTCTCCCGTGTGGTCCAGGAGATTGACAAGCAGGTGATCTGGGAGCAGCAGCAGTAGCAGCAAGAACGTGGGACTGAGGAAAGCCAGGGCCATGGCTGGCAGAGCCCTGCCCAGCCCGGCATCGGGTAGTCCAGGGCTGCAGCTTTGGAGGAGCAGCCTGTTCCGTTTCTTCTGCCTGTGGATGTGGCCTCGAGAGACCAGAATTACCCCCTGAACCTGCAGCATGTGTTTGTATGTCGTGGAAACCATTAGTGTTAACTTACCTATCTCTGTCTTCACCAGGCGCCGCCCTAGAGTCTTCATCCTGTTTGATGAGAACCACTTTGGCTTCCTCTGGCTGTCGGCAAAATACTTCATCCTGTTCGGCAGAGTCCACAACACCTTCCAGAATGTGGAGGCACCATCCCCGCAGGCCTTCCTGGAGATGCTCTCGTACATTTAGTCCGGACCCCTGGTAGGAGCAGCTTGCATGCACATTGATTTGACCTTCTGACTTGGCTTAAAAAAACAACAAAACAAAAAAACCCCTTCCTTTTAAAATTAAAAAACAACAACTTCTTAAAAAAAGAAAACCCTGCCAAAACACACACACACACACACACACACACACACACTCAAAACCCTCCTTAGAAATGACATTGATCCAGCCTTTCAATGCTTTAGACGCTTCGGCAAGCCCATGTGGCCAGGCCCGGACTTGGTCTCTGGACAGGGGCCTGATCATTCATCCAGAGAGGGAGCTGGATCAGAGGGCCCAGCCCAAGCATGGCATAAGAGCCCGTCCCGCCCTCTGCTGGTCGAGAAGCGCCAATGCAAGTCACCCTCCTGCAGCCACCTCTGGGGAAGGCAGAAACAGGTGCCTGGACTTGATCTGAGGGGGGGAAGGACAAGCAGGGGGCACGCTGTCTACGAGAAGGCAGGGGCTGAAGGGTACTCATGGATGCCGACGGACCATTCAAACCACGAAATGTCTGTGCGTGACTGTGGACGTAAACACACAGACAAGCACACGCATACATACACCCACACCCACAACCACACCCACACCCACTCACCTACCCCACCCCCAACACACACACGGGAGCACAAGTTCTGCTAACAAGATTTCTAATGAGTGACCCACGTCTAGGAGATTTACTCTGGCTTTTTTTTTTCTTGTGGCTTGTCCGGGACCCACCCAAGCCTGTCTAAATATGTATTGTTCCCTCTTCAATCCAGAAAACAGCGATGCTGCCTTGCAAGTCATGGAGACAGAGCCCTGTGGTCCTCCTTGGGCATCTGCCCCATCTCCCAAGTCCTCCCCAAGTCCTGGAATTGCTTGGGCAGGCCAGTTGCACCCTCTACTGGTCCTGGAGTGCCAATGCAAGCCTCCTCCCCACACCCCGCCTGCACCCACTTCCGCAACCTCCTCTGGGGAAGGCAGAGTCAGGTGTCTGGACCTC
>JASKON010000062.1:135000-331337 GCA_036010255.1 Myotis pilosus | reverse complement strand
CGTATGCTTGATCCTGTGCTTTTCCAAGACACAACAGGGAAGCAGGAGATGGGGGCCCTAATGGTCCATAGTCCTGTTTGTCAAACCTGGGTGAGAAGATCGCCGCCCTGAAAGCCCAGCAGAGCCATCACCCCCACCTTCCATTTCCCATGTCTGGACAGCCTCCACTTGTGGCTAAAGGCCACAGGAAGGAATGTTTGTCTTCCAACGGCCGACCGAGCAGGTGTCTGTATCTGAGTCCGCACAAGTCTTGGCTCCAGGCAGATGGTACAAGTACAGCTGATATGGGGTGGGCGGGCGGGGATGGAGGGCTGCAGGCAGGGGCTGAAACCCTGGAACCTGGGTGGTCTCTGTCAGCCTGTCTCTGGGTGTGGACACCTCAGGAAGGGGGTCTGGAAAGGGATTTTCCTGCCTGGGGAAGATTGAAAGGTGATGACTCAGTCTCCACCTTGGACCTGGGGAGGCCCCTGAGTCACCTGAACAGGGAAGGTTCCTGCAGGAGGAGGAACAGCCTGGGGCTGGTCAGGGGCTCCCTCTTGTGCTCTGCTGCCCTCCGGAGAGGCTGTGCGGGACCCTCTGCAGACTGAGACAGGAAGGAAATAAAAGCCCGAGCTGAGGGGGAGGCTGTGGGAGAGCGAGGGCTGGACTGGGGGGTGCCTTGAGGAGCAGGGTGTGCAGTTGCCCATGATGGCTGCTTGGGCCCCACCAGGCAAGCCTCTGGCCCCCAAGCTGCCTGGATCAGAGCAGGAAGAGTCGTGTTCCTGAGCTGGGGCGGGGGCTCACCCAGGGCCGGGGAGGGGGCTCAGCTGTTACGGGCGGTGGAATTCTGCTGTATGTGCAGTGGTTTCTTCTAGAAGGGCGTGGAGTTCAGAAAACAGTGGTTTTGTTCCCAGTGGGATGAAGGAGGGAGGCTGCTTTGACAGGGACTGGAAGGGGCCATGGAGACACGTCGGGTGGGAGGAGGGGGACTTGCCTCCTGTGCCGGAGGAGACCCTCAGAGCTGGCCCAGTGACTGTCCCCTCTCTCTGTCCAGCCCTGTCCCCTGCAGATCCCCCTCTCCCTCAGCTCTGCAGAGAGAGCCGCTCACCCAGGCTTTGAGGTCTCCCTGGGTGTCCATTCCTAGCGGGTGTGTTTCCCTTCAACAGATACAAGGACCAGCTCCAACAGAAGGCGGCGCTGGAGCAGCTGGGGCGCTCTTGACAACCGTGCGGGAGGCTCTGCAGCAGGAGCAGAGGACGAGCGCCATGGCCACCGAGGAGAACCAGAGGCTGCAGAGGGAGCTGGACAGGTAACCCCCAGGCCCCCTGCAGCGCCTCTGCCGGAATGTCAGTCAGACCCACTCACTCAGCACCCGCTGAACTGAGCTCAAGTGAGACCCCTGGTGATGGTGCATTTTTACCAACCCTGCCCTGGAAGCCGCTGGTGGGAACAAGGCAAGGGGGTCTCCAGCTGGTGGCTGGAAAGAAGGACTCGGCAGCTGGGATGGGGCGTTGTCTCGGTTTGGACAACCTCCCGTCCCACAGTTAGGATGCTGATGACTGTTGGGCAGGGGTAACTGCATCCTCTCACACCAGCGATCCCGTGAGGGAGGGGGCTTGGTCCTCAGCATTCACGCATTCCCATTTGTGAATTCACCTCCTGGCTGAAATGTACTGGTGACCCCCAAATCAGTGCCCGTGGCCTGTCATGGACGTGCCCAGAGTGGGAGATACTGGAGTCGCCTGATGTGCACATTTGCAGCTGAGGTTGAACAAGGCCTTTGACCCCAGACTTGTTTCAGCTCTCACCTACCAGCGTCCTCTTCATGGGCCACTGAGTGCCATGGTGTTCTAATTTGTGTGCTTTGGAGGCGATTTCGCTGTTTGAAATGGCCCCCAAATGGAGTGCTGAAGTGCTGTCTAGTGTTCCCAAGTGCAAGGCTGCGCTGGGCCTCACAGGGAATATTCGAGTGGCACACAAGGCTCATTCGGGTCCAGGTATGGTGCTGTTGGCTCTGAGTGTATTACACGAGGCGTCGTTATGTCTTGATGAGCTGACAAAATGTGACCAGAGACTCCCAGGAACCGGTGGGAACAATTTCAGTACTCACTAATTCAGGGTTCACGTGGTTGGGTAGAACATTATACTGTGAATCACAAGAATTGCCTGAGCTATTGTTATCCTTTAAAAATTCCACAGCAACAGAGGAGGAAACAGGCTCAGGGAGATTAAACAACTTGTTCAAGGTCAATGCTCCTAGTTAGTGACACAGGCAGGATTTGAATCCAAGTCTTGCCTCAACCCAGAGGCGTGACCATATGAACCCTTCCTTCCCACAGCACTGATTTAACATGTTGGGGAGCTGTAAACTCAGCTGCCTGCAGTGGCCGGGCAGGTCCAGCAGGTGGGGAAGGAGAGTCAACAATAGACCAGGCCCTGGTGGAGAATACACCCAGCTATGGAGGCTGTCAGCTGGGAGGCAGGCGGGGCTGCCAGGTCTTCCTTCTGTATGTTTTGTTCTGTTTTGTTTGTTTGCTTTTTTCCCTTTTTTTTTTCCCTGAGAAGAAGATATCTGAATGTTGATGGGTACCTTAAAATTTTGGAATGCTGATACAGTAATTGTTTTTTTGTTTTGTTTGTGTTTTTTATTAAATCTGCTTTTTTGGGCAGGACAGAGGAATGGGAGGACCTGGAGACATATTTGAGGGCCGGGGACCCTTAAACCCAACCTGCTAGTATTCACAGGACCACAATGGCGAATCTTTTTATCTTGCTCTGTTTCTTCTTTATGTTATTTTATTATTTTTAGTTGTCTTTATTGGAGAGACATCAATTAATAAAATCATACACACTTTAAAATGAAATAAAATAGAATAAAATAAGTAAATGTTAAAAAATTTTTAAAAAGCTGTGTGGGCCAAACTTCACACACCTGTATTCACATTGAGTCCATGAGCCTCTGGTCATATGAGCTTTTTTGGTATAATCTACCCCAAGGAATCCCAGGTAATGATGATGATGATGATTTAAGTGGATTTAGGTAACACTCCAGAATCTTCTATTTCATTTATCTCAGTAGTTGAAATTAGAAAGGTGCTTGGAATTGGGGAGAAGAGCTGGATATAGACATAGAGTCTTAGAGCAGTAATGTTCTGATTCGGTGTTTAAATGTTTGAATCAAAGAACCCTTTTTCCAAGTAGGCAGATGTTCCAAAGCCTCACATAGAAAGGACTTTTACAGGGATGCTCTGTTGCCGTGGTGTCCGAGCCTGCCTGTCGTTCTCCCCCAGCTGGCAGTGGGGTACCTGGGGGAGCCTCCTAGAACCCCAATGAACACAGTTTGAAAACTGCTGATTTTGTTCAACCCTTCATTAACACATGAAAAAAACTGAGGCCCAGAGAGGTTGCAGTTTTGATTAAGTTTGCACAACTGGGACAGAGCCTGGGAGTGCGCCTCAGCCCTTGGCCTTGTGTCTCTCCACCCCTAGGGCCAATTCCCTGCACCAGCAGCTGAAGGGGGAGCAAGAGGAGCTGCAGACCCACACTAAGAATCTGCAGACCTCCCTGAACGACACCCAGCTGCAGGTGAACTGCTGGCAGGCCTGGTACAAGGAGCTGAAGGGACAGCAGGAGGAGCTTCAGACTCACAGCAAAAAGCTGCAAACCTCCCTGAATAATACGCAGCTGGAGGTGACCCACTGGCAGGCCCAGTGTGCGAGGCTGAAGGCGGAGCAAGAGGAGCTGTACGCCCTCACCAAGGAGCTGCAGGTCAAAGCCAATGAGCTGCTCACAGACAACAAGGAGCTGCAAACCTCCCTGCAAGAAAGGCAGCTGGAGGTGAACCACTGGCAGACCCGGTACGATGGGCTGAAGGGGGAGCAAGAGGAGCTTCAGACTCACAGCAAGAAGCTGCAAACCTCCCTGAATAATATGCAGCTGGAGGTGAACCACTGGCAGGCCCTGTACGATGGGCTGAAGGTGGAGCAAGAGGAGATGCACACACTCACCAAGGAGCTGCAGACCCACACCAGTGAGCTGCTCACAGACAGCAAGGAGCTGAAAACCTCCCTGAACAACAGGCAGCTGGAGGTGAGCTGCTGGCATGCCCGGTGTGAGGAGCTGAAGGGACAGCAGGAGGAGCTTCAGACTCACAGCAAGAAGCTGCAAACCTCCCTGAACGACACCCAGCTGGAGGTGAACCACTGGCAGGCCCAGTGTGAGGGGCTGAAGGCAGAGCAAGAGGAGCTGTACGCCCTCACCAAGGAGCTGCAGGCCGACGCCAATAAGCTGCTTACAGAATACAAGGAGCTGCTCACAGACAACAAGG
Organism: Myotis pilosus; assembly: GCA_036010255.1. Classification (NCBI taxonomy): domain Eukaryota; kingdom Metazoa; phylum Chordata; class Mammalia; order Chiroptera; family Vespertilionidae; genus Myotis; species Myotis pilosus. The sequence continues at coordinate 327,031 of JASKON010000062.1, read as the reverse complement.
AGCTGCAACTGTCCCTTAATGACACGCAGCAGGAAGTGAACAGCTGGCAGGCCTGGTACCAGGAGCTGAAGGGGCAGCAGGAGGAGCTGCAGACCCACAGCAAGAAGCTGCAAACTTCCCTGAACAACACGCAGCTGGAGGTGAACCACTGGCAGGCCCGGTATGAGCAGCTGAAGGCAGAGCAAGAGGAGCTGTACGCCCTCACCAAGGAGCTGTACGCCCTCACCAATGAGCTGTACGCCCTCACCAGGGAGCTGCTCACAGACAAGAAGAATCTGCGAACCTCCCTGAAGGACACGCAGCGGGAGGTGAACCATTGGCAGGCCCGGTACGAGGGGCTGAAGGGGGAGCAGGACGAGCTGCAGACTCACAGCAAGAAGCTGCAAACCTCCCTGAACAACACGCAGCGGGAGGCGAACCGCTGGCAGGGCCAATACGAGGAGCTGAAGGGGGAGCAGGACGAGCTGCTCACAGACAACAAGAAGCTGCGAACCTCCCTGAACGACACCCAGCTGCAGGTGAACTGCTGGCAGAACCAGTGCAACTGGCTGAGGGAGGAGCTCCAGAGCACGGACATCTCGCTGACCGAGCTGGACAACCGCTTCCAGGTGAGGCCTGGGGCTGGAGGGCCTCAGGACCCTGGGTGGGCCTGTTCCCTGGGCTGACGCTGTGGGCTCAGCCAGGTGGGAATGGGTCCTCATTGGCATCTCTGCTCAAAGGGTGTGTGTGAATGTCACTCAGAGGCAGAGAGGAAGCCAGAGGCAGTTGACTGGGACGAACACCATGACTGGCAGGGGTGTGCTACAGAACACCTTTCACCTGATCTTTGCTTTTTGTCGGGCGGTGCATGGAAGCATCCAAGCACCGTTTCATCTCCATCCTCTCGACTGAGCACTCTGCTCTCTGTGTCATCTCATTTAATTCTCACAATGATCTTGTGAGCTGGGGTTCCCATCCTTGTCCCTCTGAAGTAGTGGGTTGGAACCCTGTTTGTCTGAAGCCAAAGCTTGGGACTTTCCTGCTACACCAACCACGATGATATTCTAGAGCAGGAGCTGGCCAGCCTCAGCCCAAAATTCAGGTCCAGCTTCACGCCTGTTTGTGTACAGACAACTTTCTAGTAGCCATATTCAAAAAGTAAAAGGAATCAGGTGGGATTAATGTAGGGGTCTGTTTTATTTAACCCTTATATCTAAAATATCACATGTAACCCCAAGAGCTTATCAATAAGATTTTTAAAAATAATATGATTTTTTATTGATTTCTTGAGAGAAACATCCATCAGCTGCCTCCTGCATGCCCTCTACTGGGGAATGGAGCCAGCAACCCAGGCATGTGCCTTGATCAGTGTGGGGCACAGCTACAGTGTTTGGACAGGTTCAAGCCTTGGACTGATGAAAGAGCACAGTCCTCTCATTGCCACGTGCAAGGCCCAGCTTGGAGGGCAGAGCCTTCCCAGCACAATTATAGCCAACAGCTATAGTGGTAAGCTTGAACCTATGGTCCAAACACGTGGCCCCACATGCCTGAGTGATAGAGTTCAGGTGCATGTAGTTGAGTAGGACTGAAACCCGCGAGAATGTTGTAAACATCTTGATCACGCCCTTACTTTGCCTCGTGGCATCTGCTATAAAATAAAGACACGGCTTGTGGGTGCTGGCGCTGTCTCTGTCAGACGAGCAGCATCCCACTGAGACCCAGCTTTCATTCTCTTGCTGTCTTTTCTTAATCCTTCACCGACCCCTCTCAGGGTCACTGAACCAGGCTGAGCTGGCCTGGCACATAAGGCACCCTGGGGCTGAGAATGCCATGGCCATGCCTGCTCACCACAGATCAGAAATTACACTGGTGATTTCTTAGTGAATGGGACACTCAACCTACTGAGCCACACACACACCAGGCAGCTTATTAGTGAGATACTTTACATTATTTTTAATTGTTATTAAGTCCTCAGAACCTATTATATATTTTGCACTTATGGCTCAGCTCAGACTGACTGCGTTTTCAGTGCTCAGCAGCCACACGTGGCCAGTGGCTGCCTGATTGGACGGTGCAGGGGCAGAAGGCTTGGCCATCGCCATGGCATTGGCCGTATTGGTCATGCCAGTTGACGTAGATAATACCAAAATGACCATCTTTGTGCACGTGGCCTTTTTCTCCTTTTGGAAGTAGATTCCCAGCAGTGGAATCACGGGAGCGTGTGGTGTTTGAGACATTGTCCATCTGTGTTTTAGCTGCTCTCCCGCCTCAAGGGCAACTTGGAGGGAGAAAACCGTCACCTGCAGAGCCAAATCCAAAGGTTGAAAGAGCAGAACCAGAGGCTTCTCCAGGAGGATGTGGAGGACAAGGACCAGCACCAGGAGGAGCAGCAGCAGTACGTGTGAGGGGTGTGGGCTGACGGACGCCCGTCAACAGAGGGGTCGTGGCTTCCAGCTCCATGACTAGACCGCACCATTCTGGGCAGCAGAGAACCCCCTGGGTGAATTGGTGTCCCAGGCAAGGGGACGGACCATCTTACCAGCACATCCTTCGCTCGTTTTCCCGGGAATGGTTCTAGATTTCTGCAAATAGGGGTGGTTGGCTTTGTTGGCTTTTCAGAGACACTGCCCCCTCCCTGCCAGACGCTTCTTAATCTTCTTTTGGGATCAAGTTCACTTTGAAAAATACGACAGTGATAAAGAGAGGCTCCTAGGGAAGGACTTCAGATCGCAGGCTGAGCCCTTTCTGTGTCGGTTTTTCCCTTAATGGGCTGCAGAGTGGGTTGTTGGTGCACAGTGGCTGTCCTCCCTCTGCGGACATTGCATTTGCCGACAGGCCTGGCCCTGCAAAGTGCACAGAACCAGTTACCTGGTCTCCAGGAACCAGTAGGAGTGATGGGATGTGAGCAGAGCTGTGTGCACACAGATGTTGAGGAGCTCCATGGAGGTAGAAGGAAGCATAGTGGTAGGAGTAAGGGTTCTGCTGCTGACATGGATGGGGAGAAGGCTAGCCAGTGTGTGTGTCGGGGGGATAGGGGCTGGACGTGAAGGTGGGGCTTGGCATGGTCTGGGTGCAGGGAAGGTGCAGGGAGTGGCAAGAAGGAAGGCTGGAGGAGGCAGCGCTCAGCTGTGGAAGGCTTCCATGCCCGGCTAATGAGTCGGATTCACTGGGAAGTGGGTGATTAAGGGATGCTGGTGTACAGGGCCTAGGAAGCTGCCAGAAATGAGGGCAGGAGGAAGAGCCTTGATGCTGGAAACCTTGTGGTTTGGAAGTCAAGTCACCTGAGATGCATCTTGTGGGTCCAGGGTGGTCTTCACCCCTCGGTGCTGTGCTGCTGGGACTGTCCTTCCTTGCGATCGGGAATGGCTGGCCAGTGTGGGACAGAGGGACATGGCCACAGTGACCATTGGGTCACTGTCCCAGCTCCCCAGGGTGACGATTCTGCTCACTGTTCTCCCGGATTCGTCTACTCATCTACAGGGGACTCAACACCATCCAAGGATGGTTGACATGGAAAACCGCACTGTACTTTTGGAGTAGAAGTGAGAGTTTGTAGCCTGAAGTGGGCTCTCTATAACGCAGCTGCTAAAAATTACCAGCAGAGCTTGGGCAGGTGCAAACTAGAAGAGTAGGGACCTGGTACCCTGGGGGATGATCTGATGACGGTTTTGCATTAGAAAGTGTTTGTAGGAGGTCAGAGAGTGGGCAGGCTTCCTGAGCCTGCTCCAAGCGGAGTCTTCCCCAGCCCTGGGATAGCTGGGCCATGAGTTTGTGGGGCTAGGGGACGGCTGTGGGAACAGAATAACACAGACTAGAAGAACAGAGTCTGAAACGAGGGTGCTGGGAGCAGAGCAGGTTCATGGCCAGGGACCCAGTGGTTTGCAAGCAATCACTTCTCACTGGTGCTCACTTTGCGGTGAACTCGCGGGAAAGCCCTTGGATTAGGGGGCCTGCACACCTTCTTGACTGAAGGAGCCCGAGCAGCTGCCTCGATGCCGAGGACTCATTTTCAAGCAGGGAAAGTAGGGGTCTGAGCTGTCAAGGCCACATGGGTGAGGAGAGGCAGGAACTGGACAGGCGCCGGCGACCCAGTGGGGGGCGCTGTGTAGCGAGCACTGCGTGCATGGCTCCTGGACCAGTGATGGCGAACCTTTAGAGCTCAGCGTGTCAGCATTTTGAAAAACCCTAACTTAACTCTGGTGCTGTGTCACATATAGAAATTTTTTGATATTTACAACCATAGTAAAACAAATACTTGTATTGTTGATATTCATTTCATATATTTGAATGCCATTTAACAAAGAAAAATCAACCAAAAAAATGAGTTGTCATAGGTTCGCCATCACTGTCCTAGACAGACAACAGGAAAGCATGCCATGCCCATTTCTTCAGAAAGGCCAGGCTCCCTCTCCCAGGAGCAGGGGTGTCCTCTGGCAGCCCAAGGTTTAAGAGGTGTCTCTCTGGTCCTTTCTGTGTTTTTAAAAATGTGAACTGACTTCCCATGTTTAGGAATTAAGAGATTGTGCTTCAGAGCCGGGGCTTCTGGATCCTTCGGGAAAAGCTGTCAGAAGCTCCGCCACATGGGGAGCGGCGCTTCGTTTGCAGGCCCCACGTTAGGTCCCAGGTGACACCAAGTGCTCAGCCTCAACGCAGCCCCCACTCCTCCCTCAGGTCCTCCCAGGCCGCTTTGCTCCTGATATTCTCTGTCTGGCCCCCAAAGGCTTTGAGTTTGCTTCACTAGAAGTGTTAGCAGAAGCCCAACATTGGAGTGGGTCCAGGTCGGAGGTCTGACTTTGCTAAACTGACCTTTTTAACCTGATGTCCGTCTAAGTCACTGAGAGCAGTCCCCTCCCACCACTAAAGGTATCATTGGTCTGCCCCGCAGGAGCTAGCCTAGCCCTGGGTCTGACCCAAGTGCCCAAAGTCCTGAGCTGACATGGCTGGAACCCTTGGGGTTTCCCAGCTTGAGTGTCAGATGGTTCGGGGTCTCTCTCCTGAGGTGACGTACAGCCTAACCCTAGGTGTTCAGCCGTCTCCTCGACGTGTTAGGCTCCTGGACCCATGTCACATGCGTTCATCCCCATATTCCCAACTCAGGGGTCATGGTGGTCATGAGCACTGTGATGTCTGAGTCCCAGAAACACACTGACTCCTTATGGGCCAGGTCCCAGGCAGGGGTGATGAGTCAATTTATGTGTTTTATTTTAAAAAACAGACTGTTTTTCTCTCTCCTCTGTTAGAGACAAATTAAATGCCTTACAGAGACAAAATGAAAAACTGGAAGAAAAAAGCATGGCTCAGCACAGGTTCCATGATCCAGCGCCAAAGAAGTGAGTTGATTTAAGCGTCAGTAGCTTACACACAGGACAGAAAGCTTGCTTATTTGCGAGTGGGGGAAGCTGTAGCATCTAGAGCAGTGGCCAGTTTGTTGGGCCCGTACCTTCTGCTGTATGTCAGGTCCCTGTGTGCAGGTCCCTCCCAGCATGGAAAGAATTTAGAGTTTTTCAGTCCCACCCTCAGTACTCAGGATTATCCTATGAGGGATGGCGAATGCTGCTGGCCAGGAGCCTGTTTAAGGGCAGAGTCTGTGCTTTTAGAGCCACTAAAGCAGGCATATCAGCTTTTGTCTCAAGATTGCCGGACTTAGAAAATCATGCTTCTGTTTTGGGAAGGAAGCTTGGGGCAGATGCCTGGACCAGCACCCCCGTCTTCAAGCACAGGAAACTTTTTTCTGCCCTCCATTCCTCTGGGTTCACTGGACCCCCCAGGGCAGGTTCACAAACACGTTCCCTTCCCCAGAGAGCAGCAGCCCGGTGGTAGACCGATTTGACCCCCGAGACTGCCGGCCTCCATCCAGCAGGGCTCCCCCTGGGCCTGGGCCTGAGCCCAGGAGCAGGGCCTTCCCATTGTCCTGTCTCAGCCCAGCCTTGAGGTCAAGTCACCATGAGTCCCGCATGGCCTCTCTGTAGAAATCACAGAATTTCAGAACCTCCGCCTGACCCTTCTGTTGACAAGGAAATTGAGGCACCAATGAGGAAATTGAGTGGCTTGTGTAAGCACAGTGCTGTTTCGTGGCAGAGCCAGGACCAGAACCCAGCTGTGGTCCTTGTTACATTAGAATGCTTCATTTCCTGTTAGCTGCAATGAATTACCTTTTACATTCACTATTTTCATTTAGTTACTTATTTTTCCAATCCTCACCTGAGGATATTTTTCCCATTGACATTTAGAGAGAGTAGTGGGGAGGGAGGAAGGGAAAGGGGAAATGAGAGAGGGAGGCAGGGAAGGAAGGAGGGAGAGAAATAGAGGGAGAGATAGAGAGAGAAGGAGAGAGAGGGAGACATCTATGTGAGAGAGACACATCAATTGGTGTCCATCTTCATACACCTTGACCGGGGCTGGAGATCAAACCTGCAACCCAGGTATGTGCCCTTGTTGGGGGATCAAACCCACCACCCATCAGTGCTCAGGCCGACGCTCAACCACCAGGCAACACCACCCAGGGCTCACTCTTTGTAATTCAAACTGCCCACTCTCCTGCCCTTTTCCCCTCACCCAGATTCCTCAATGATGAGAATGGGCAGAGAATGCCATCCAATTTCATGTATTATTACACCTAGCAGAAAATGAGGAGGTCCCTGACTCTTTCTGAAAATGGCGTTTTGGTGGAATTTTGCCCACCAGCATGACTAGGTCAGCACAGCACCACTTCCTGCACTTGGCACAGTAATCAAGAGCTGAGAGCTGGGTTTGAAATTCTGTTTTCCCGAGGGGCTAGTGTGGGTTCCTGCCATTTGAAGGCTTCTACCACTCCTGGGTCTGTGCAAATTAACTGCACATTGTGTGCCACCTCCTGAGCCCAGGTGGGATGAGCATGGTGATGGCAAAGAGCACCCTCATTCTGAACCAGATTAAGCGCCACCTTCTCAGGTTGGTGATGGAAATCCCAGCTCGAGTAGGGCACCCAGACACCTGCTGGAAGGGAAGTGAGGGTTGGTTGTGTCCTAAAAACCTACTTCTTACAGGAAAAAGCACTGGATTGGAGCCAAAGTCTTAGTCAAACTCATCAAACTAAAGAAAGGGGGATCCAGAGAACGACCAAAGTCAACCCCACAGAGGCCTCCCTGGCCGCTGGGGTCCTCAGACCAGGCCTCGCCCAGTACTTCTCAGCCTCTTCAATCGCAGCTGGAACCCCTCGAGGCCACCCCATGCTGCTCAAAGTTGACAGAAGAGCAAGACACCTGCAGGGGGCTCAGGGGAAAAGGTAGGAAGGGCTTACCTGGCTGCAGGCGGGAAGTGAAGGGGTGAGGATCTCAGGTCTCCCTCATAGATGGGAGAACCAAGGAGACTGCATGCTAGGTGTGTACACACGTGTGCGAGTGTGTGTGTGTGTGTGTGTGTGTGTGTGTGTGTGTGTGTGTGTGTAGAAGCCTGAAGGGGGCATGCTACACACACCACATCTGTCTCCTTTGGTATGTGAACACCCAAGAAGGAAATATAAACCCCCGTCAGTGTGGCTGTACTTTCTCCCAGAACAATTCAGGTCCTTTAGCATGAGGAGCCTCACAAATCATGGACACTGTGGTAGGGACTCAAATATCCAGAGCTGATCTCCACACAGTTCCCACAGAGATAGCTCCACAGCGGATGTTTCCTCCAGGCCTACAATAGGCCATTTCTGTAGGGAGATCCACGGTGCATTTAACACGTGATGGACAGCTGCAAGGTCTTCAGCGAGGCCTCCTGTGGCTCTGATCTTCCTGTCACTGTGACAAGCGGGTCCAGTTTTCTTCTCTGACTTGATCTGGCCTTGAGTCCTACCACCACGGGGTGCACTGCACCTCATCATTCAGAGTTGTCATGTGGAATTGCCAGAGCTTTTGAAGTGGATTCCTACTTGCATGTGCTGTATGTATTTCATTGAATCTAAGAGGCTGTCAGACAAGGGTGCTCACATAAGAAGAAGATAAATGGGTTGTGGCAGTGACGATTTTGTCACAGTTGCCACCTGGCCGACAGTGACTGTGAGACAGGCTCGAAACTACATCCTGATTTCAGAGATGTTCAGGTTTGGGAGAGGGGGAAAGTGCATCTTACATGCCTTAAACATGGCTTAGTTTTCAATTTACTTTTAAATATCATGTTCTACAAGACTTACCTATAAACCTGCCAAACGTGCACCCTGAGAATTTAAATTTTATGAAGGACACCAGGACTTCCTGAAGACCAGCCTGGACTGAGACTCATGCCCTCTCAGGGGCAGCCATGACAGCACCAGGGCCCATGACAAGCCGCCTCTTGAGTGTGACCTGTGCACACGCCTTTCTGGGTGACATTCACCACTTCAGGACCTGGTGTGTCCCTCGAAACCCAAAAAACACAATGTGTACATGCATCCATACTAGTGTTTGGGGACTAATGCTTGCATTCCAAGTCTTTACAGGAGGTGAATTAGGTAAAATCCTCACATGCAGGGAAATGATAATAAACTTATTAACATTTATCTAGAGGTATCTGTTGCCTCTGGTTTTCATACAGGATACATAATTTTTTTCACACTCACACCTCCCCTTGTGTTATTGTCTAAGTTGACTTAATTAACGATAATCAGCCTAATTGACTTAGCAAAACTTTCAGAGAAAAGATGCTTGACTGCCCAGGCTGGTTTTTCTCAGTGGTTAGAGCATCATCTCTCAGAGAGTCCAGGGTTTGATTCTGGTCAAGGGCAAGTACCTGAGTTTCAAACTCAATGCCTGGCCCGATCGAGGTGTGTGGGTGGCACCCAATCAATGTGTCTCTCTCACGAAGATGTTTTTCTCTCTGACTCTGCACCTCCCTTCCACTCTCTGAAAAAAATATCCTCATGTGAGGATTAACAAAACAAAAAAATAGGAGAAGTAAGATGGCTGCCTACAGATGTGCAGGCTGCTAGATAGTGTGAGAGTGAGAGAATGAAAGGAGAGTGCCTGGATGTGTAGGGAGTGTCAGTATTTGTGAGTGAGAGACAGCTATACTCCAAGGGACTGTTGGGAACTGGCGGACTGGCCGCCCATGATTGGGCAGACTCTACTGCAGCTGAAATCTCTTCTGGTAGTGGCCGGCTCTGCCGCAGAGGCCATGCCATCTTGAAGGGGAGATGGTTGTGATCGGAGTCTGACTGTGATTGGAACCCCAGCCTTACCCTCAACTGGGTTAGATCTCGGATGCCTCCCGGGACCTTAAAACCAAGACTTCCAGGGACCAGTTATCTCAGCTGCAAATCTAGGAATTCCAGATCTCCAACCTTCCTGACCACTGGCACCTGGAAGGTCTTCTCAGGGGGAAACAAATACGCAAATTCACGGACAAGCCCTGTGCCTTCTCACAGAGCAGAAGGAACCGCTGAATCAAAGAGCACTCACCCGGAACTGGCAAAGTAAACACAGCTGGCATTGCCTAAAGAAACTCAGTGCAGGAGACAGAGAGCTACATAACCAGAAACCCTGAGAGGGAGATCACAGGGAGACAAAGAAACAACCCGCATACGAAAGAAAGGAGGACTAACCAGAAAAGGAAATAAATGAAATGGAGGCAAGCAATATGACAGAGAAAGAATTCAGAGAAGTGGTCATAAGGTCACTGAAAAGGATGGAAGACACATTCAACAATATGTGTAGGAACCAAGAAGAAATGAAGAAGAAGCAAGAAGAAATGAAAAAATGACATCGCCGCAATAAAGAACTCAATAGAAAGCATCACCAGTACACTAGAAGAAGCGAGGACCACATCAGTGAGCTAGACAAGGTAGGAAAAATACCCAAGCAGAGCAGCATCTAGACAAGAAACTAAAAAAACAGGACGAGAGCCTAAGGGAACTTTGGGACAACACGAAATGAAACAATATCCACGTAATAGGGGTGCCAGAAGAAGAGGAAACTGAACAAGGAATAGAGAATCTGTTTGAAGAAATAATGACAGAAAACTTCCCTGATATCGGAAGAAAAAGCTCACATGGTCCAGAAAGCTCACACAGTCCCAAACAAAATGAACCCCAAAAGATTGATAACAAAACACATTATAATTAAATTGGCAAACACCAACTACAAAGTAAGAATGTTAAAGGCTGCCAGAGAGAGACAGAAAGTTCCCTAGAAAGGATCTGCCATCAGACTATTGACTGATTTCTCAACAGAAACACATCTGGCCAGAAGGGAATGGAATGAAATATACAAAGTCATGCAAAGAAGGGCCTGAATCCAAGAATACTGTATCCAGCAAGGCTATCAATTAAAATTGAGGGTGAAATCAGGATCTTCACAGACAAAAAAGGACTCAGGGAGTTTATTACCCCCAAACCAACAATGCAAGAAATGCTGAAGGGTCTGCTATAAAAAGAAGAAATAGGAAGGGAAGAAGGAACACAGGCATAAAGAATAAAAATGGTGACAAACAAGTACCTGTCAATAATCACTTTAAATGTAAATGGATCAAATGCCCCAATCAAAAGACATAGGGTAGCTGAGTAGATAAGAAAACATAACCCATATATCTCCTGTCTACAGGAAACTCATCTTAGAACGAAGAACTCACACAGACTGATGGTGAAAGGTTGGAAAAGGGTTTTTTTCAGGCGAATGGAAATGAAAAAAAAAGCTGGGGTAGCAATACTTATATCTGACATATTAGACCTCAAGGTGAAGGCCATAACAAGAGATAAGGAAGTCCACTTCATAATACTAAAGGGAGCAATTCAGCAAGAAGATATAACTCTGGTAAACATATAGGCTCCCAATAGAGGAGCACCCAAATACATAACAAAACTTCTGGAGGATATCAAGGGAGAGATTGACAGCAATACAGTCATAGTAAGGGGACTTTAGTACCCCACTCACACCACTGGACAAATCCCCTAAACAAAAAGTCAGCAAAGAAACAGCAATCCTAAATGACTCACTAGATCAGATGGAATTGACATCTTCAGAACATTACACCCCAAAGCCACAGAATATACATTCTTCTCAAGTGCACATGGGCCATTTTCAAAGATAGACCACGTATTGGGGCACAGGTAAAGTTTTTTTCAAATTCAAGAAGATAGAAATATCAAGCATCTTCTCAGATCACAATGGCAAAAAACTAGAAATCAACTACAATAAAAACAATTAAAAAATCAAACACTTGGAGGCTAAATAGCATGCTTTTAAATAATAATTGGGTTACCAAAGAGATCAAAGAAGTAAAAAGCATCATGGCAACAAATGACAATGAAAACACAACATCCAAAATCTATAGGACACAGTGAAGGCAGTGTTGAGAGGGAAGTTCATAGCTTTGCAGGCCTATCTCAAAAAACAAGAAAAAATGGTAATTATCTAACCCTACAACTCAAAGAATTAGAGAGCAACAAGAAAATCCCAGTGTAAGCAGAAGAAAGGAAATAATAAAGATCAGCATGGAGATAAATGACATAGAGACCAAAAAAAAAAAAACAAAAACAAACCAATAATAAAGTTCAACAAAACCAAATGCTAGTTCTTTGAAAGGATAAACAAGATTGATGAACCTCTATCCAGGCTCATTAAGAAGCAAAGAGACAGGGCCCAAATAAAATTAGAAATGAAAGAGGCAAAGTAACAACCAATCCCACAGAAATACAAATGATTATTAAAAAGTACTATGAACAACTCTATTCCAACAAAGTGGACTACCTAGATGAAATAGACATATTCTTCGAAAAATACAATCTCCCAAAACTCAATCAAGAAGAATCAAAAAACCTGAATAGGCCAATGACTACCGAAGAAATTGAAGCAGTGAGCAAAAATCTTCCAGCAAACAAAAGCCCTGGTCCAGATGACTTTACAGGGGAGTTCTACCAAGCATTCAAAGAAGAACTTAAACCTATCTTCCACAGACTATTTCAAAAAATTCAAGAGGCAGGCACACTTCCAAGCTCTTCCTATGAAGCCAGCATTACCCTAATTCCAAAACCTGGCAAAGACACCACAAAAAAAGAGAACTACAGGCCAATATCCTTGATAAACATAGATGCTAAAATCCTCAACAAAATTCTAGCAAATCGAATTGAGCATTGCATTATAAAGATCATACACCATGACGAAGTTGGATTTATTCCGAGGATGCAAGGATTGTACAATATCTGCAAATCAATAAATGTGATACATCACATAAACAAACTGAGAGACAAAAATCACATAATCATATCAATCAATGCAGAAAAAGCATTTGACAAAATCCAACACCCTTTCTTGATACAAGCTCTCAGCAAAGTGGAATAGAGGGACCATACCTCAACATAATAAAAACCTTAAATGACAAACCTGCAGCCAACATCAAACTCAATGGGCAAAAACTAAACTCGTTTCCCCTATAAACGGGAGGAAGACAGGGATGCCCACTCTCACCACTCCTGTTTGAAATAGTACTGGAAGTGTTAGCCATAGTGATCAGACAAGAAATAAAAAGCATCCAACTGGAAAAGAAGAAGTAAAACTGTCCTGTTACAATACATAAAAAACCCCAAAGACTCCATTAAAAAACTACTGTACCTAATAAGTGAATTTGGCAAAGTAGCAGGATATAAAGTTAACACCCAGAAATCTATGGTCTTTTTATACACTAATAATGAACTCACAGAGCAGCGAAAAAAACAATCCCATTTACCATTGCACCAAAAAAAAAATAAGATACTTAGGAATAAACTTAACTGAGGACATAAAAGACCTGTACTCAGAAAACTACACAACATTGAAATAAGAGAGAGGAAGACATGTACAAATGGAAGAATATGCCATGTTCATTGATTGGTAGAATCAACATCATTAAAATGCCCATACTACCCAAAGCAATCTATAAATTCAATGCAATCCCCATTAAAATACCAATGGCATACTTCAAAGATCTAGAACAAACTCTCCAAAAATTCATCTAGAATAAAAAAAGACCCCAAATAGCTGCAGCGATCTTGAGAGAGAACAATGTAGGAGGGATCACAATACCAGATAGCAAGATATACTACAAAGCCACTGTTCTCAAAACTGCCTGGTCCTGGCACCAGAACAAACATATAGACCAGTGGAACAGAACAGAGAACCCAGAAATCAACACAAGCCAGTATGCTCAATTAATGTTTGACAAAGGAGGCAAGAGCATACAATGGAGACAAGAGAGTCTCTTCAATAAATGGTATTGGGAAAACTGGACAGATACTTGCAAAAAAACAGAAACTAGACCACCAACTTACACCATACACAAAAGTAAACTCAAAATGGATAAAGGATTTTAAGATAGGAAACCATAAAAATCTTAGAAGAAGCAATAGGCAGCAAAATAGCAGACATTTGTGGTAGCAATATAGTTACTGATACAGCACCTAGGGCAACGGAAACTAAAGAGAATAAACAAATGGGACTATATCAAAATAAAAAGCTTCTGCACAGCAAAAAACCCAAAACTATCTATAAAACAACTAGAAAGCCCACTGCATGGGAGAACGTATTTGCCAATGTTATCACCGATAATGGTTTAATCTCCAACATCTACAGGGAACTCATACAACTTAACAAAAGGAAGATAAATAATCCAATAAAAAGTGGACAAAGTACCTGAGTAGACACTTTTCAGTAGGGGACATTCAGAAAGCCAAGAGACATATGAAAACATGCTCCAAGTCACTAATCATCAGAGAGATGCAAATCGAAACGACAACGAGGTACCATCTCGCACCGGTCAGACTGGCTATCATCAACAAATCAACAAACAACAAATACTGGCGAGGATGTGGAGAAAAAGGAACCCTCCTGCACTGCTGGTGGGAATGCAAACTGGTGCAGCCATTGTGGAAGACAGTATGGAGTTTCCTCAAAACGTTAAAAATGGAACTCCCATTTGACCCAGTGATCCCACTTCTAGGAATATATCCCAAGAAACCAAAAACACCAACCAGAAAGGATATATGTACCCCTATGTTCACAGCAGCACAATTTACCATAGCTAAGGTTTAGAAACAGCCTAAATTCCCATCAGCATATGAATGGATTAGAAAACTGTGGTAAATCTGCACAATGGAATACTATGCTGCTGTAAAAAAAAGGAGTTCTTACCATTTGCAACAGTATGGATGGACCTGGAGAGCATTGTGCTAAGTGAAATAAGCCAGTCAATGAAAGAAAAATACCACATGATCTCACTCATTTATGGATAATAAAGAACATTATAAACTGGTGAACAAAAATAGATACAAAGGCAGACTGGCATGGAACACACTGTCAAACTACAGTGGGAAGGCTGGGGAGGGTTGGTGGAGGAGGTAAGGGATCAACCGAAGGACTTGTATGCATGCATATAAGCATAAACAATGGACTCAAGATACTGGGGGGTAGGGGAGGCCAGAGGAAGGTCAATGGGGAAAAAAGGAAACATGTACTACTCTTTGTAATGCTTTAAGCCAGTGGTCGGCAAACTGCGGCTCCGCGGGCCGCAGCTCACGAGCCACATGCTGCTCTTTGGCCCCTTTGGTGTGGCTCTTCCAAAAATACTAGCTCTTTCACAAAATACCGACTTCTGTGCATGGGCCACAAAGTCTCAATCGCACTGTATGTGCATGCCTGCACGTGGTGTTTTGTGAAGGAGCCACACTCGGCAGGCGGGTGGGGGAGGAGAGGGGGGGCAGGGAACTGCGTGTGATTCGCCTGCCGCAGTTTGCCGACCATAGCTTTAAGCAACAAAATAAAATTGTTTTTAAAAAAGATAAACAACTGTTTGGATCCATAAATGAGCAGGTCAGTGGTAGATATTAGTAACGGCAGCCATGTAATGGGGGCTCTTTCTAGGCTCAGCACCTTTTAGCTAGTTTCACACTTTACATCTCTCCTTTAGTTCCAACTTCCAAGTGAGGCAGGTATGATTCCTATCTCCTTTTCAGGGCTGGGAAAGTGAGGCTTGACAAGGATAAGCACTTGCCCAGAGAATAAGGGGTGGGGTGGGATCTGAACCTGGTAATGACAGATTACAGAGCCTGAACTCTTAACCACGGTGAGCACTGCCTGCAGTTGAGGCTGCTTTGGTCCCTGAAGGTGCTGACCAAGCCTGGGGCACCAGCATTGCATATTGCAGTAATGGCTAACCTATGACATGCGAACTCATTTTTTTTGGTTGATTTTTCTTTGTTAAATGGAATTTAAATATATAAAATAAATATCAAAATATAAGTCTTTGTTTTACTATGCTTGCAAATATCAAAAAATTTCTAAATGTGACATGGCACCAGAGTTAAGTTTGGGTTTTTCAAAATGCTGACAGGCAGAGCTCAAAAGGTTCACCATCACTGGTAGTGGGTTCCTTCTCCTGTGGTGTGAACTGTGGCCACCAGGTGGTGCTGTGGAGAGAGAAATAACAGTGGACCTGCTATGAACTTGAATCCTAAGTCATAAATCGGAAAGTCAGTTATGCTCATGTAAATGACATGTTCAGGAAGTTAGGCCAATTGTCTGCTCTGATGAGAATCCATAATTTAAAGGTCATGAAGTGTAAGTTTGCAGTAGAAGATGTGTAGGGATCTAAAGGGAAATAATTTTTGATGTTGACAGTATTTTGGTCTGAAAAAGAGGAATTTCAAACTCATCCTTCCATACGAGGCTGTTTGACATGCACAAGGACTATCAGTGAGCAGTTCAGGTGGCCTGTCCCATTGCAGCAGCCAGAAGCACACCAGGAAGTGTCCCAAGGTGTTTGAACAGGAGCAGGAGTTAGTTGTGTGAGAGCCAAGTTGCCAGGGAGCTTGTCACTTGGGTGGAGGATTAAGAAAAACTGGGTCCTAAACCAATACACATTCTTATTTAATAATTTAACACGTTGAAATTGAAAAATAGTCTAAGGCATTGGCTCCTAGAGCAATATAGAATCCTCCTCACGTGCTAAGTAAAGCCTGGGCACAAGGATGCCACTAAATTAATTAAGTGGGGCCAGAGCATAATGGTTCACCGAGTCCTGATTCTCATTGTGCCGTGGGTATTGTTTCCAACTCTCCTGGGCAGGACAGGACTCTAATTTCCCAAGAACATTCAGCTAACGCAGTCATTTGTTATTCATTTCATTTATTTGCTGTTTTGTTTTGTTTTTCCTTCCTCTTGGGTTATCCGGGGGATCACAATTTAGCAACTTGGCGCATAGAGTCGCTTTTGCAGAAGCGGAAGTGAGGGCAAGGCCAAGTCTCCATCAGCCCGGCTGGCTTTCTGTAAACGCCTGAGGTTCTGGACCTCCTCTGACATCAGACCTGCTTCTCACTAGCCCCTCCCTTTCTCAGACAGTGGGGATTTCTAATCCATCAGTGTCTTCACAATGTACCTGCCTTCATATCTGAAATTCAAAAAAACAAACAGAAAAACAGTAGCTAAAGGCCAGATGACCCATAGTGGACCCCTCCTCCTGACCCAAATTCCAAGCCAAGCTTAAAGTAGCCAACCTGGATTCTGACTTTAAAGGAGACCAGTTGTCCCAGCCTCTGGACCTGACTCCAGCACAGCACAGTGTTAGGGGAGGCTTGGGGCATCCACACCCAGGTCCCTGGGCCAGGGTGTCTGTGCTAAGTGAGGCCCTGGGCCCAGTGCCACCCCCTCTCTCACACCTGCAGGCTTGTAAACCATGCCCCTGAGCAGCACAGAACTCATTAGCAGTTGCTATGCTTCTGAAACTGTGCGGCCCCTGTCAAGTGAGTTTTTTAAGACTCACTTTTGGGCAACTAACTTTAAATCTGCTGCCCTTGTCTCCACCTTCCGAGTCAGAGCACAGAATCTTGGCTTTTGCGGAGCAGTCCCTTTTTAGATGTGTTCTGTGTTTTGAAGAATTTACTGCTCCAATCAGCATCTCAAATAATCGGATCAATGTTGCCCAGCCAGGGATCAGCCCAAAGTGACGTTTAAGGACCATGCTGAGGTCCTCTGACGTCTTGGATGCTACTGTGAGGGCAGCAGTGGACAGACAGGACATCAGCTCAAAGTCACCGTCAGCCGGGAGCACTGGTCCACAGAAGCCTTTAGCTACTGCATTGTTTTCTGTCTTCAGCCATCCTCGTACCATCTCCATGATTTTGCAAAGTCTATTTCATCTGAGTGATACTTGCATACTTTCCCTTGAATTGATTTGCAGTTTACACTTTATTTTAAAAGATTGTTATCCGTACTGTAAATGGAAAACCACTATCATATAAACACAAGGTCACCATAAAAGTAAAGGGGTGACTCTCGCACTGCTCCTGTCAGTTAATGTGGCACTGACTTTGTCGCATGCATCCCTCTGATTCCTGGGCTGCCTTGAGCTGGTCCCCCGCCTGCCTGCCCAGCATGCTGTTGGAAACACGCTCTCTCTGCCCTGGCTGCTGTCTGGCGCCTCCGCCTCCCCGCTGCTCCTCACTCTGACTTCACGCAGTGGACGCCTGCCAGATTCTTCCACCAGACTTGAATCTTGCTTCTCATCAAGGTTATCTTTCAGAATCCATATCTCCCCTTGATTTCAATTGCAAGGCTTGGGTGCTTAAAACTTCCCCGTGAGTCCAGACACTGGGTGGCTGAGGGGCAAGGGCAGCATGTCCTGGGAGAGTGTGGAGGGCCCAGAATCCCCACAGTGGGCGTGGCTCTAGGACCATAGCCCTCCCGCTGCCTGGAGCAGGACACTGTGCAAAACAGCCTTGTCCTGATGCTCTGAGGAACTCCAACCGCATTCGTTTTTCATTTGTATTTGGAGAGCCATCCCCTTTCCTACTACAAGGCAGTCCAAGGACTTTTAGGTGTGTTTTTCCTCCCAATGTTGCTGTTTTTATTGGGGTTTTATTTAACTTACACAAAAGTATGTGTTCACAGTAGAAAATTCAGAGATTGCCAAACATACAAGGTAAAAATCATTCTTGCAGTCAGTCACCATGAGAGATGAAGACTTCCTAAACAGATGGCTGTTAGGGTGGCAATGAACTTCTTTCTCAAATCATAAGGGAAGCCCGTTGGCAGCGTGCACATCCTGGACCTTGAGGGCCTGGCCCACAGGTCGGGAGTGGTCCTGAGCAGCCACAGGCCAGGTCTACTCACTAGTGATCAGGGATTGAGGGACACGGCAGGGGGGCCCAGTAGTTAACATGTTGGACTTTTACCAACATTTTGTTGAGCTTCCTGAGCTCACCCTTTATTTCCTCCCGGCTGCTGGGGGCTCGCACCGTGAGCCATGGTTAGAGCCAGGGCTGGCATCCTGGGGCCTCCAACTCAGGCTGCCGCCAGGGCCCCCCCTTAGACCACAGCCCGTGAGGCACACAGCCCCGCTTTTGTCCCTGGGCTCCCTGGCCCTGCTGCCTCTGCTTTTAGGCCTCAGTGTGATCACCCCACCTTGGCATGGGATTGTGCAGCCCCATTTCTCACTGTCCTTCTCTGCCCCAATACCAAAGGGAGTGGCCCCACCCAGAGGCAGCATGGCCACACTCCAGGAGATGACTCCGCTGACCCAGCCACCAAGCCCCGGCCATCAGAGCTGGACTCCGGGGCCTGTTCATCCTCAGCCATCACTACAGCTCCTTCCAGCTCCACCTCCACCTCCCGGCACCCAGGCTGCACCCACGGTGAGTCACGGGTCCCTTCAGAACCAAGAGGGATGAGCATCTCAGCCTAGGTCCTTTGCAAAGACCCTGGCTCACAGGGGCAGGGGGTACCTCTCAGACTGAGAGGTGGTCAGCAGGTGGGTGATGCTGTGGACAGGTTGGCATCCCACACACAAGGTCCAGAGCTCAGCGCTGCCTACAGCTGTGCAACTTTGGGAGGGTAACTCAGCCATCTGGATGGCTGGGCCTGAGCCCTGGGACCCACATCACTGCTCAGGAATTGGTGGCAACAAGAGGCTCCTGAACGGAGGTGAACCAGCGTTTGGGCTAAAATCAGGCAACATTGGAGGTTTATTCTCCAGGGAGGAGACTTGACAGGGTCCCTGCCCTGGAGGCCAGTTCATGGCGAGGAGGGCAGGTGTCCTAGACTGAAAAACAAGGGGATTCGGGGAGGATTGACAGGTTGGGTGCCTCCCAGATGCCAGTAGCCCTGCGTGCTCGCACCTTAGATGGGAAATTATGGTCCTCTTCAAGGCATCTGATTAGCAGGAGACACTCCCAGCAAGGCAGTCGGGTCATATCTTCCAAGGGGGAGCCCATGAGAGGTCAGGGTCCCCAGACACCTGAGGAGTGCCTGCAACACCAGAGACAAACCAACGTGAGAGCAACACGGTCAGCAGGCATTGGGCACAGAGACAAAAGCTTTAAAAAGCTCATCATGACAGCAGAGTAAGCCACTTTGCACGGTGCAACCAGGGCAGGATGCTATGAAAAGGAGCATCTGGGGATGAGCACTGGGAAATTTAAAATGTGCAACAGACCGGAGAAATACAGCTTAAAACTTTAAAAGACATTCTGCTTATGACCTAGAGATGACAGCATCTGAGGACAGCAGAAGAGCTGGAAATGGCCGCCCCGGAGGTGTTAGAAACTGACAAGAAGAGAAGGGGTTATGATTTTTCATCATCCTACCTCCCACTGGACCCTGGAAGCTATGACAAGCATAACTGTGATTTGACAAGCCCAGCAAAGACAGACATAGTCCTTGCTCTCAAAGCTGCCTGGCTCAGCTTCAGGACCTGGCCCTTTGTTTACAAATCAGGAGCACCCCTGGGAGAAGGTGAGGTGAGTGAGCACAGGGAAGGAGGCAGTCCCTCTGTGCTCCTGGCCAGACACTGAAATGGCAGCCACTGACCGTTGGGTGTCAGGGGCACTGTGCCCTATGCAGCTGGGACGGGCTCGCTCTGTGTTCCTTGTGGGCACTCAGCAGTTGGCCCAGTCTCCCAGGCTCTGCAGAGCAGAAGCCCTGCCTGGGCTCCAGCAGGAGCCGGGAGCACCACCTCCCCTGGGCCTGCCAGCAGGCTGTGTGGCTCTAGGCCCGGCCCTTCAGGCTAACCCTCCGGCTACCTCAACCTGGATCCCCCCTTAACCAGAGCCCAGGCCTGTTCAGATGCCTGCGGAGCCTGCCCCAGGACTCCCCATACTGCACGCCCAGCACTGCCCACGGCGATTCCTGGCAGCCCAGTGCTCATGCTCAGGGGGACCTAGAACTGTCTGCAAAATGTAGAACCTGGTGTCCGTTTGGAGGGGACCCACGGCTTCTGTCAGAGAGCAGCTGGCAGGCCTGAGGCACAGGCATCCTAGTCCTTCTCAGGGAAGAGCAGTGACTGGTGGCCCATGGATTCCCGAAGTTGCTGGTGAGGAGCTGCTGGTGCAGGCTCACTCTCTAGGGAACCTGCCTCCTCCATCAGGTGGTGGTTCTTTCCTTTACCTTCCTCCAACACACCCCCCATCCCCCCGCCAGATATGAGGAAAGGACAGTTCACCACAGCTCACAGGCCAGATTATGAAGACAGGTAAGTTAACTCACTAAGAACATGCGAAGAAGACCGTTCACCCAGCCGAAGCATGAGGAGAATCAGTTCACTCTGCAAGACCTCTGGGAACAATTCACTCAGCCACACATGAGGAGAGGACAGTTCACCACAACTCACTAGCCAGGATATGAGGACAGGTAGTTTAATTCACAAAGAGCATGAGAAGAAGACCGTTCACCTGGCCAGAGGACAAGGAGAATCAGTTAACTATGCAAGAGCTCTGGGAACAATTCACTCAGCCACACATGAGGAGAAAACAGTTCAACACAGCTCACTAGCCAGGATATGAGGATAGGTAATTTAACTCACCAAGAGCATGAGAAGAAGACACTAAACCTCGCCAGAGCATGAGGAGAATCAGTTCACTCTGCGAGAGCTCTGGGAACAGTTCACTCAGCCAGACATGAGGAAATGACAGACCACCACAGCTCACAAGCCAGGATATGAGGGCAGGTAAGTTAACTCACCAAGTGCTTGAGAAGACGACAGTTCACCCAGCCAGAGCATGAGGAGAATCAGTTCACTCTCCAAGAAATCTGGGAACAATTCAATCGGCCAGACATGAAGACAGGACAGTTCACCACAGCTCACTAGCCAGGCCATGAGAGGCTAGTACACTCAACAGGAACATGAGAGGAAGAAGTTCATCCAACCAGAGCATGAGTAAAATCAGTTCACGATACAGGAGCTCTGGAAAAGATCACTCAGCCAGACATGAGGAAAGGAGAGACCACCACAGCTCAGTAGCCAGGATATGACGAGAGGTAAGTTAACTCAGCAAGAGCATATGAAGACAACAATTCACACAGCAAGAAAATGAGAATAAGTTCACTCTGCAAGAGCTCTGGGAACACTTCATTCAAACAGACATGAGGAAAAGACAGTTCACCACAACTCATTAGCCAAGATATGAAGACAGGTAAGGTAACTTACCAAGAGCATGAGAAGAAGACCGTTCACCCAGCAAGAGCATGAGGAGAATCAATTCACTCTGCAAGAGCTCTGGGAACAATTCACTCGGCCAGATATGAGAAGAGGACAGTTCACCACAGCACACTAGTTGGAACATGACCAGCTAGTTCACTCACCACGTACATGAGAGGATGACAGTTCACCCGGCCGCAGCTAGTTCACTCACCATGTACATGAGAGGAAGACAGTTCACCCGGCCGCAGCATGAGTAGAATCAGTTCACTCTCCAAGAGCTCTGGGAACAGTTCACTCAGCCAGACATGAGGAAATGACAGACACCTACAGCTCAAAAGCCAGGATATGACGACAGGTAAGTTCACTCACCAAGAGATTATCTAGATTACAATTCACCTGGCCAGAGCATGAGGAGAAGAAGTTCACTCTGCAAGAGCTCTGGCAACATTTCACTCGGCCAGACCTGAGGAGAGGATAGTTCACCACAGCACACTAGACAGGCATTGACAAGCTAGTTCACTCATCAAGAACGTGAGGGGAAGACAGTTCACCAAGCCAGAGCATGAGGAGAATCAGTTCACTTTGCAAGAGCTCTGGGAACAGTTCACTCGACCAGACAGGAGAGGACAGTTCACCACAGCTCAATAGCCAGGATATGACAACAGGTAAGTTAATTCACCAAGAGCATGAGAAAAAGACAGTAAACCTGGCCAGAGCATGAGGAGAATCAGTTCACTCTGCAAGAGCTCTGGGAACAATTCACTCCGCCAGACATGAGGAGAAGACAGTTCACTATAACTCACTAGCTAGGATATGACAACAGGTAAGTTAACTCACCAACAGCATGAGAAGAAGACCGTTCACACAGCCAGAGCATGAGAAGAACAAGTTCATTCTGCAAGAGCTCTGGGAACAATTCACTCGGCCAGACTTGAGGAGGGGACATTTCACCACAGCTCTCTATTCAGGATATGACGACAGGTAAGTTAACTCACCAAGAGTTTCTGAAAAGTACAATTCACCCAGTCAGAGCATGAGGAGAAGAAGTTCCTCAACAAGAGCTCTAGGACCTGTTTACTCAGCCAGACATGAGGGAAAGACATTTAACCAGAACTCACTAGCCAGGATATGAAGACAGGTGAGTTAACTCACCAAGAGCATGAGAAGAAGACCGTTCACCCAGCCAGAGCCTGAGGAGAATCAGTTCACTCTGCAAGAGCTCTGGGAACAATTCACTCTGCCAGACATGAGGAGAGGACAGGTAACCACAGCTCACTATGCCAGGATATGAGGACAGGTAAGTTAACTTACTAAGAACATGAGAAGAAGACAGTAAACCTGGCCAGAGCATGAGGAGAATCAGTTCACCTTGCAAGAGTTCTGGGAACAATTCACTCGTCCAGAAGAGGAGAGGGCAGTTCACCAGAGCACACTAACCAGGCCATGACAAGCTAGTTCACTCACCAGGAACATTAGAGGAAGACAGTTCACCTGACCAGAGCATGAGGAGAATCAGTTCCATCTGCAAGAGCTCTGGGAAAAGTTCACTCAGCCACACATGAGGAAAGGACAGAGCACCAGAGCTCACTAGCCAGGATATGAGGACAGGTGTGTTAACTCACCAAGAGCTTGAGAAGACAAGAGTTCACCTAGCCAGAGCATGAGGGGAATCAGTTCACTCTGCAGGAGCTCAGGGAACATTTCACTCAGCCACACATGAACAGAGGACAGTTCACCACAGCTCACAATTGAAGGTATGAGGACAGGTAAGTTAATTCACCAAGAGCATTAGAAGAAGACAGTGAACCTGGCCAGAGCATGAGGAGATTCAGTTCGCTCTGCAAGAGCTCTGGGAACAATTCAGTCTGCCAGACATGAGGGGAATACAGTTCACCACAGCTCACTAGCCAGGATATGACTACAGCTAAGTTAACTCACCAAGAGCATGAGAAGAAGACCGTTCACCCAAGCAGAGTATGAGGAGAATCAGTTCACTCTGCAAGATCTCTGGGAACAATTCACACTACCAGACATGAGAGGACAGTTCACCACAGCAAACTAGTCAGGCCATGAACAGCTACTTCACTCACCAAGAACATGAGAGGAAGATAATTCCCCGGGCCAGCGCATGTGGAGAATCAGTCACTCTCCAAGAGATCTGGGAATAATTCACTCAGCCAGACATGAGGAAATAACAGACCACCGAGCTCACAAGTCAGCATGTGAAGATAGGTAAGTTAACACACCAAGATCACCAGGAGAAGACAGTTCACCTGGACAGAGCATGAGGAGAATCAGTTCACTCTGCTAGAGCTCTGGGAACAATTCAATTGGTCAGACATAAGGAGAGGACAGTTCACCACAGCACACTAGCCATGCCATGAGGAAATTATAGTTATTTCACCAAGAACATGAGAAGACAGTTCATCTGGCCAGAGCATGAGGAGAATCGGATCACTTTGCAAGAGCTCCGGGATCAAATCACTCCGTCAGACATGAGGAGAGGACAGTTCACCACACCTCACTAGCCAGGATAGGAGGACAGGTAAGGTAACTCACCAACAGCATGAAAAGAAGAAAGTAAACCTAGCCAGGGCATGAGGACAATCAGTTGACTCTGCAAGAGCTATGGGAACAATTCACTCGTCCAGACATGAGGAGAGGACAGTTAACCACAGCTCACTAGCCTTTTGATGAGAAGCTAGTTCAATCACACGAATATGAGAGGAAGAGAGTTCACCCAGCAAGAGCATTAAAAGAATCAGTTCACTCTGCAAGAGCTCTGGGAAATGTTAACTAAGCCAGATATAAGAAAAGGAGAGACCACAACAGCTCACTAGACAGGATATGTGGACAGGTAAGTTAACTCACCAAGAGCATTAGAAGAAGACAATAAACATGGCCAGAGCACGAGGAGA
Organism: Myotis pilosus; assembly: GCA_036010255.1. Taxonomy (NCBI): domain Eukaryota; kingdom Metazoa; phylum Chordata; class Mammalia; order Chiroptera; family Vespertilionidae; genus Myotis; species Myotis pilosus. Next base: position 302,753 of record JASKON010000062.1, on the reverse strand, counting down.
ATAAGTTCACTATGCAACAGCTCTGGTAACAGTTCACTCAGCCAGACATAAGGAAATTACACTTCGCCACAACTCACTAGCCTGGATATGAAGACAGGAAGGTTAAATCACCAAGAGCATGAGAAGAACACCCTTCACCCAGCTATAGCATGAGGAGAATCAGTTCACTCTGCATGAGCTCTGGGAACATTTCACTCCACCAGACATGAGGAAAGGGCAGTTCACCACAGCTCACTAGCCAGGATAGGACAAAAGGTAAGTTAACTACCCAAGAGCATGACAAGAAGACCATTCACCCATGCAGAACATGATGAGAAATAGTTCACTCTGCAAAAGCTCTGGGAACAGTTTGTTCTGGAAGACATGAGGATAGGACACTTCACCACAGCTCACTAGCCAGGATATGAGGACAGGTAAGTTAACTCACTAAGAGCATAAGAAGAAGACAGTAAACCTGGACAGAGCATGAGGAGAAGAAGTTCACTCTGCAAGAGCTCTGGGAACAATTCAATCAGCAAGACATGAGGAGAGGAGAGTTCAGCACAGCACACTGCCAGGCCATGAAAAACAGGTTCACTCATCAAGAACGTGAGAGGAAGACAGTTCACCCAGCCAGGGCATGAGGAGATACAGTTCACTCTGCAAGAGCTCTGGGAACAATTCACTCTGCCAGACATGAGGAGAGGACAGCTCACCACAGCTCACTAGCCAGGATATGAGGACAGGTAAGTTAACTCACTCAGAGCATGAGAAGAAGACAGTAAACCTGGAATGAGAATGGGTAGAATCAGTTCACTCTGCGAGACCTCTGGCTACAATTCACTCAGCCAGACATGTGGATAGGACAGTTCACCACAGCACACTAGCCAGGCCATGACAAGCTAGTTCACTAATCAAGAACATGAGACGAAGACAGTCCACCCAGCCAAAGCATGAGGAGAATAGGTTTACTCTGCAAGAGCTCTGGGAACAATTCACTCCACCGGATTGAGGAGAAGACAGTTCACCACAGCTCACTAGCCAGGATATGACAACAGGTAAGTTAACTCACCAAGATCATGAGAAACAGACTGACGACCTTGCCAGAGCATGAGGAGAATCAGGTCACTCCGCGAGACCTCTGGGAACAATTCACTCGTCCAGACATGAGGAGAGGACAGTTCACTACAGGTCACTAGCCAGCATATGAGGACAGCAAAGTTAACTCACCAAGAGCATGAGAAGAAGACAGTAAACCTGGAAAGAGCATGAGGACAATCAGTTCACTCCGCAAGAGCTCTATGAACAATTCACTCTTCCAGACATAAGGAGAGGACAGTTCAACACAACTCATTAGCCAAGATGTGAAGACAGGTAAGTTAACTTACGAAGAACATGAGAAGAAGACCATTCACCCAGTAGGAGCATGCGGAGAATAAATTCACTCTTCAAGAGCTCTGGGAACAATTCACTCGGCCAGACATGAGGAGAGGACAGTTCACCACAGGTCACTAGCCAGCATATGAGGACAGCTAAGTTAACTCACTAAGAGCAGGAGAAGAAGACAATAAACCTGGAAAGAGCATGAGGAGAATCAGTTCACACTGAAAGAACTCTGGGAACAATTCACTCGGCCAAACATAAGGAGAGGACAGTTCACCAAAGCACGCTAGCCAAACATTGACAAGCTAGTTGACTCACCAGGAACATGAGAGGAAGACAGTTCACCCGGCCAAAGCATGAGGAGAATCAGTTCACTCTGCAAGAGCTCTGGGAAAAGTTCACTCAGACAGACATCAGGAAAGGACAGACCACCAGAGCTCACTAGACAGGATATGTGGACAGGTGAGTTAAATCACCAAGAGCTTATGAAGACGACAGTTCACCCGGCCAGAGCATGACCAGAATCAGTTCACTCTGCAAGAGTTCTGGGAACAACACACTCAGCGACACATGAGGAGAGGACAGTTCACCACAGCTCAGTAGCCAGGATATGACGACAGGTAAGTTAAATCACCAAGAGCATGAGAAGAAGACCGTACACCCAGCCAGAGCATGAGGAAAATCAGTTTCCTCTTCAAGAGCTCTGGGAACAATTCACTCGTCCAGACATGAGGAGAGGACAGTTCACCACAGCTCACTAGCCAGGATATTAAGACAGGTAAGTTAACTCAACAAGAGCATGAGAAGAAGACCGTACACCCAGCCAGAGCATGAGGAGAATCAGTTCACTCTGCAAGAGCTCTGGGAACAGTTCACTCAGCCAGACATGAGGTGAGGACAGTTCACCACAACTCATCAGCCAAGATATGAAGACAGGTAAGTTAACAAGAGCATGAGAAGAGGACCGTTCACCCAGCAGGAGCATGAGGAGAATCAATTCACTCTGAAAGAGCTCTGGGAACAATTCACTCAGCCAGACATGAGGAAATAACAGACCACCGAAATCACAAGCCAGGATATGACAATAGGTAAGTTATCGCACCAAGATCATGAGGTGAAGACAGTTCACCTGGACAGAGGATGAGGAGAATCAGTTCACTCTGCAAGAGCTATGGGAACAGTTCAAACGGCCAGACATGAGGGGAGGACAGTTGACCACAGCACACTACTCAGGCCATGACAATCTAGTTCATTCACCAAGAACATGAGAGGAAGACAGTTCCCCCGGCCAGAACATGAGGAGAATCAGTCCACACTGCAAGAGCTCTGGGAACAGTTCCCTCAGCCAGTCATGAGGAAATGACAGACCACCACAGCTCACACACCAGTATATGATGACAGGTACGTTAACTCACTAAGAGCTTATGAAGACGACAGTTCACTGGGCCACAGCATGAGAAGAATTAGTTCACTCTGCAAGAGCTCTGGGAACAATTCACTCGGCCAGACATGAGGAGAGGGCATTTCACCACAGCACACTAGCCAGTCCATGAGGAAAGTATAGTTAATTCACAGAGAAAATGAGAAGACCATTCTACTGGCCAGAGCATGAGGAGAATCGGATCACTTTGCAAGAGCTCTGGGAACATTTCACTCCGTCAGACATGAGGAGAGGACAGTTCACCACACCTCACTAGCCAGGATATGACAACAGGTAAGTTAACTCACCAAGAGCATGAGAAGAAGACAGTAAATCTGGAAAGAGCATGAGGACAATCAGTTCAATCCGCAAGAGCTCTATGAACAATTCACTCTTCCAGACATGAGGAGAGGACAGTTCAACACAATTCATTAGCCAAGATGTGAAGACAGGTAAGTTAACTCACGAAGAACATGAGAAGAAGACCATTCACCCAGCAGGAGCATGGGGAGAATAAATTCACTCTTCAAGAGCTCTGGGAACAATTCACTCGGTCAGACATGAGGAGAGGACAGTTCACCACAGCACACTATTCAGGCCATGACAAGCTAGTTCACTCACCAAGAACATGAGAGGAAGACAGTCCAGCCAGCCAGGGCATGAGGAGAATCAGTTCACTCTGCAAGTGCTATGGTAACAATACACTCAGCAACACATGAGGAGAGGACAGTTTACCACAGCTCACTAGCCAGGATATGACAACAGGTAAGTTAATTCACCAAGAGCATGAGAAGAAGACAGTAAACATGACCAGAGCGTGAGGACAATCAGATCACTCTGCAAAAGCTCTGGGAACAATTCACTCCACCGGATTGAGGAGAAGACAGTTCACCACAGCTCACTAGCCAGGATATGACAACACGTAAGTTAACTCACCAAGATCATGAGAAGCAGACTGTAGACCTTGCCAGAGCATGAGGAGAATCAGGTCACTCCGCGAGACCTCTGGGAACAATTCACTCGTCCAGACATGAGGAGAGGACAGTTCACCACAGGTCACTAGCCAGCATATGAGGACAGCTAAGTTAACTCACTAAGAGCAGGAGAAGAAGACAATAAACCTGGAAAGAGCATGAGGAGAATCAGTTCACTCTGAAAGAACTCTGGGAACAATTCACTCGGCCAAACATAAGGAGAGGACAGTTCACCACAGCACACTAGCCAAACATTGACAAGCTAGTTGACTCACCAGGAACATGAGAGGAAGACAGTTCACCCGGCCAAAGCATGAGGAGAATCAGTTCACTCTGCAAGAGCTCTGGGAAAAGTTCACTCAGACAGACATCAGGAAAGGACAGACCACCAGAGCTCACTAGACAGGATATGTGGACAGGTGAGTTAAATCACCAAGAGCTTATGAAGACGACAGTTCACCCGGCCAGAGCATGACCAGAATCAGTTCACTCTGCAAGAGTTCTGGGAACAACACACTCAGCGACACATGAGGAGAGGACAGTTCACCACAGCTCACTAGCCAGGATATGACGACAGGTAAGTTAAATCACCAAGAGCATGAGAAGAAGACCGTTCACCCAGCCAGAGCTAGAGGAAAATCAGTTTCCTCTTCAAGAGCTCTGGGAACAATTCACTCGTCCAGACATGAGGAGAGGACAGTTCACCACAGCTCACTAGCCAGGATATTAAGACAGGTGAGTTAACTCAACAAGAGCATGAGAAGAAGACCGTTCACCCAGCAGGAGCATGAGGAGAATCAATTCACTCTGAAAGAGCTCTGGGAACAATTCACTCAGCCAGACATGAGGAAATAACAGACCACCGAGCTCACAAGCCAGGATATGACAATAGGTAAGTTATCGCACCAAGATCATGAGGTGAAGACAGTTCACCTGGACAGAGGATGAGGAGAATCAGTTCACTCTGCAAGAGCTATGGGAACAGTTCAAACGGCCAGACATGAGGGGAGGACAGTTGACCACAGCACACTACTCAGGCCATGACAATCTAGTTCATTTACCAAGAACATGAGAGGAAGATAGTTCTCCCGGCCAGAACCTGAGGAGAATCAGTCCACACTGCAAGAGCTCTGGGAACAGTTCCCTCAGCCAGTCATGAGGAAATGACAGACCACCACAGCTCACACACCAGTATATGATGACAGGTACGTTAACTCACTAAGAGCTTATGAAGACGACAGTTCACTGGGCCACAGCATGAGAAGAATTAGTTCACTCTGCAAGAGCTCTGGGAACAATTCACTCGGCCAGACATGAGGAGAGGGCATTTCACCACAGCACACTAGCCAGTCCATGAGGAAAGTATAGTTAATTCACAAAGAACATGAGAAGACCGTTCTACTGGCCAGAGCATGAGGAGAATCGGATCACTTTGCAAGAGCTCTGGGAACGTTTCACTCCGTCAGACATGAGGAGAGGACAGTTCACCACAGCTCACTAGCCAGGATATGACAACAGGTAAGTTAACTCACCAAGAGCATGAGAAGAAGACAGTAAACCTGGAAAGAGCATGAGGACAATCAGTTCACTCTGCAAGAGCTCTACAAACAATTCACTCTTCCAGACATGAGGAGAGGACAGTTCAACACAACTCATTAGCCAAGATGTGAAGACAGGTAAGTTAACTCATGAAGAACATGAGAAGAAGACCATTCACCCAGCAGGAGCATGGGGAGAATAAATTCACTCTTCAAGAGCTCTGGGAACAATTCACTCGGCCAGACATGAGGAGAGGACAGTTCACCACAGCACACTATTCAGGCCATGACAAGCTAGTTCACTCACCAAGAACATGAGAGGAAGACAGTCCAGCCAGCCAGGGCATGAAGAGAATCAGTTAACTCTGCAAGTACTCTGGTAACAATACACTCAGCAACACATGAGGAGAGGACAGTTTACCACAGCTCACTAGCCAGGATATGAGGACAGGTAAGTTAATTCACAAAGAGCATGAGAAGAAGACAGTAAACCTGGCCAGAGCGTGAGGAGAATCAGATCACTCTGCAAGAGCTCTGGGAACAATTCACTCCACTGGATTGAGGAGAAGACAGTTCACCACAGCTCACTAGCCAGGATATGACAACAGGTAAGTTAACTCACCAAGAGCAGGAGAAGCAGACTATAGACCTTGCCAGAGCATGAGGAGAATCAGGTCACTCCACGAGACCTCTGGGAACAGTTCACTCGTCCAGACATGAGGAGAGGACAGTTCACCACAGGTCACTAGCCAGCATATGAGGACAGCTAAGTTAACTCACTAAGAGCAGGAGAAGAAGACAGTAAACCTGGAAAGAGCATGAGGAGAATCAGTTCACTCTGAAAGAGCCTTGGGAACAATTCACTCGGCCAGACATGAGGAGAGGACAGTTCACCACAGCACACTAGCCAGGCGATGACAAGCTAGTTCCTCATCAAGAACATGAGAGTAAGACAGTCCACCCAGCCGAAGCATGAGGAGAATCAGTTCACTCTGCAAGAGCTCTGGGACCTTTTCACTCAACCAAACATGAGGAAAGGACAGTTCACCTCAGCTCACTAGCCAGGATATGAAGACAGGTAAGGTAACTCACCAAGAGCATAAGAAGAAGACCATTCACCAAGGCAAAGCATGAGGAGAAAGTTCACTCTGCAAGAGCTCTGGGAAAAATTCACTCCGCGAGAAATGAGGAGAGGACACTTCGCCACAGCTCAATCCAGGATATGAGGACAGGTAAGTTAACTGATAAGAGAATGAGAAGAAGACAGTAAACCTGGAAAGAGCATGAGAAGATTAATTTCACTCTGCAAGAGCTCTGGGAACAATTCACTCGGCCAGACATGAGGAAAGGACAGTTAACCACAGCACACTAGCCAGGCCTTGACAAGCTAGTTCACTCATCAAGAACATAAGAAGAAGACAGTCCACTCAGCCAAAGCATGAGGAGAATCAGTTCACTGTGCAAGAGCTCTGGGAACAATTCACTCTGCCAGACATGAGGAGAAGACAAGTCACCACAGCTCACTAGCCAGGATATGATAACAGGTAAGTTAACTCACCAAGAGCATTAGAAGAAGACTGTAGATCTAGCCAGAGCATGAGGAGAATCAGTTTACTCTGCAAGAGCTCTCGGAACAGTTCACTCTGCCAGACATGAGGAGAAGACAGGTCAAGACAGCTCACTATCCAGGATATGACAACAGGTAAGTTAACTCAACAAGTGCATTAGAAGAAGACTGTAGATCTAGACAGAGCATGAGGAGAATCAGTTCACTCTGCAAGAGCTCTGGGAACAGTTCACTCAGCAAGATCTGAGGAAAGGACAGTTCACCAAAACTCAGTATCCAAGATATGAAGACAGGTAAGTTAACTCACCAAGAGCATGAGAAGAAGACTGTTCACCCAGCAGGAGAATGAGGAGAATCAGTTCACTCTGCAAGAGTTCTGGGAACAATTCAATCAGCCAGACATGAGGAGAGGACAGTTCACCACAGCACACTAGCCAGGCCATGACAAGCTGGTTCACTCACCAGGAACATGAGTGGAAGACAGTTCACCCAGCCAGAATATGAGGAAAATATGGTCACTCTGCAAGAGCTCTGGGAAAAGTTCACTCAGCCAGACATGAGGAAAGGACAGACAACCACAACTCACTAGACCGGATATATGGACAGGTAATTAACACTCTAAGAGCTTATGAAGACATCAGTTCACCCGGCCAGAGCATGAGCTGAATCAGTTCACTCTGCAAGAGCTGTGGGAACAAAATACTCAGCCACACATGGGGAGAGAACAGTTCACCACAGCTCACTAGCCAGGATATTAGTACAGGTAAGTTAACTCCCCAAGAGCATGAGAAGAAGACAGTAAACATGGCAGGAGCATGAGGAGAATAAGTTCACTCTGCAAGAGTTCTGGGAACAGTTCACTCAGGCAGACATGGGGAAATGACAGGTCGCCACAGCTCACTAGCCAGGATATGAAGACAGGTAGGTTAACTCACAAGAGCATGAGAAGAAGGCCGTTCACCCACCCATAGCATGAGGAGAATCAGTTTCCTCTGCAAGAGCTCTCGGAACAGTTCACTCCGCCAGACATGAGGAGAGGACATTTCACCACAGCTCACTAGTCAGGATATGACGACAGGTAAGTTAGGTCACCAAGAGCATGAGAAAAAGACCATTCATCCAGGCAGAGCATGAGGAGAATCAATTCACTCTGCAAGATCTCTGGGAACAATTCACTCTGCCAGACATGAGGAGAGGACACTTCACAACATCTGACTAACCAGAATATGAGGACAGTTAAGTTAACTCACTAAGAGCATGAAAAGAATACAGTAAACCTGGAAAGACCATGAGGAGAATCAGTTCACTCTGCAAGAGCTCTGGGAACAATTCCCTGGCCAGACGTGAGGAGAGAACAGTTCACCACAGCACTATAGCCAGGCTATGAGAAGCTAGGCCACTCATCAAGAACATGAGAGGAAGACAGTCCACCCTGCCAACGCATGAGGAGAATTAGTTCACTCTGCAAGAGCTCTAGGAACAATACACTCATACAAACATGAGGAGAGGACAGTTCACCACAGCTCTCTAGCCAGGATATGAGGAAAGGTAAGTTAATTCACCAAGAGCATGAGAAGACAGTAAAGCTGGCTAGAGCATGAGGAGAATCAGTTCACTCTCCAAGATCTCTGGGAACAATTCACTCCAACAGACATGATGAGAAGACAGCTCACTAGCCAGGATATGACAACAGGTAAGTTAACTCACCAAGAGCATGATATGAAGACTGTAGATCTAGCCAGAGCATGAGGAGAATTAGTTCACTCTGCAAGAGCTTTGGGAACAATTCACTCGTCCAGACATGAGGAGAGGACAGTTCACCACAGCTCACTAGCCAGGATATGAATACAGGTAAGTTAACTCTCGAAGAGCATCAGAAGAAGACCGTTCACCCAGCCAGAACATGAGCAGAATCAGTTCACTGTGAAAGAGCTCTGGGAACAGTTCACTCAGCCAGACATGAGGAAAGGACTGTTAACCAAAACTCATTAGCCAAGATATGAAAACAGGTAAGTTAACTCACCAAGAGCATGAGAAGAAGACCGTTCACCCAGGAGGAGCATGAGGAGAATCAGTTCATTCTGCAAAAGCTCTGGGAAAAGTTCACTAAGCCAGACATGAGGAAAGGAGAGACCACCACAGCTCACTAGACAGGATATGTGGACAGGTAAGTCAACTCTCCAAGAGCTTATGAAGACGACAGTTCACCCAGCCAGAGCATGAGCAGAATCAGTTCACTCTGCTAGAGCTCTGGGAACAATACACTCAGCCACACATGAGGAGAGGACAGTTCACCTCAGCTCACTAGCAAGGGTATGAGTACAGGTAAGTTGACTCACAAGAGCATGAGAAGAAGACAGTAAACCTGGCCAGAGCATGAGGAGAAAAAGTTTATTCTGCAATAGCTCTGGGAACAGTTCACTCAGCCAGACCTGAGGAAATTACAGTTCGCCACAGCTCACTAGCCTGGATATGAAGACAGGTAGTTTAAATCACCAAGAGCATGATAAGAAGACCCGTCACCCAGCCATAGCATGAGGAGAATCAGTTCACTCTGGAAGAGCTCTGTGAAGAGTTCATTCCGCCAGACATGAGAAGAGGACAGTTCACCATAGCTCACTAGCCAGGATATGAGGACAGATAAGTTAACTCACTAAGAGCATGACAAGAAGACAGTAAACCTGGAAAGAGCATGAGGAGGTTCAGTTCACTCTGCAAGAGCTCTGGGAACAATTAACTTGGCCGGACCTGAGGAGGGGACAGTTCACCACAGCATGCTAGCCAGGCATTGACAAGCTAGTTCACTCATCAACAACATGAGAGGAAGACAGTTCACCCAGCCAGAGCATGAGGAGAATCAGTTCACTCTGCAAGAGCTCTAGGAACAATTCACTTGGCCAGACATGAGAAGAGGACAGTTCACCACAGCACACTATTCGGGCCATGACCAGATAGTTCACTCACCAAGACCATGAGAGGAAGACAGTTCACCCAGCCAGAGCTTGAGGAGAATCAGTTCATTCTACAAGAGCTCTGGGAACAATTAACTCAGCCAGACATGAGGAGAGGCGTTCACCACAGCACAATAGCCAGGCCATCACAAGCTAGTACACTCATCAAGAATATGAGAGGAAGACAGTCCACCCATCCAAAGCAGGAGGATAATCAGTTCACTCTGCAAGTGCTATGGGAACAATTCACTCCGCCAGACATGAGGAGAAGACAGTTCATCTCAGCTCTCCAGCCAGGATATGACAACAGGTATGTTAACTCACCAAGAGCATGAAAGAAGACTGTAGATCTAGCCAGAGCATTAGGAGAATCAGTTCACTCTGCAAGAGCTCTGGGAACAATTCACTCGTCCAGACATCAGGAGAGAACAGTTCTCCACAGCTCACTAGCCAGGATATGAAGAGAGGTAAGGTAACTCACCAAGAGCATGAGATGAAGACCGTTCAACCAGCCAGAGCATGAGGAGAATCTCTTCACTCTGCATGAGCTCTGGGAACAGTTTACTCAGCCAGATATGAAGAAAGGACAGTTCTCCACAACTCATTATCCAAGATATGAAGACAGGTAAGTTAACTCACCAAGAGCATGAGAACAAGACCATTCACCCAGTAGGAGCATGAGGAGAATCAATTCACTCTGAAAGAGCTCTGCGAAAAATTCACTGTGCCTGACTTAGGGAGAGGACAGTTCACCACAGCATGCTAGCCAGGCATTGACAAGCTAGTTCACTCATCACGAACATGAGAGGAAGACAGTTCACCCGGCCAGAGCATGAGGAGACTCAGTTCACTCTGCAAAATCTCTGGGAACAATTCACACTACCAAACATGAGGGGAGGACAGTTCACCACAGCACACTAATCAGGCCATGACAATATAGTTCATTCACCAAGAACATGAGAGGAAGACAGTTCCCCCAGCCAGAGCATGAAGAGAATCAGTTCACACTGCAAGAGCCCTGGGAACAGTTCCCTCAAAGAGTCATGAGGAAATGACAGACCACCACAGCTCACAAACCAGGATATGATGACAGGTGCGTTAACTCACTAAGAGCTTATGAAGATGATAGTTCACTGGGCCAGAGCCTGAGGAGTATTAGTTCACTCTGCAAGAGCTCTGGTAACAATTCTTCTGGTGAGACATGAGGAGAGGTCATTTCACCACAGCACACTAGCCAGGATATGAGGACAGGTAAGTTAATTCACCAAGAGCATGAGAAGAAGACCGTGCACACAGCGATAGCATGAGGAGAATCAGTTCACTCTGCAAGAGGTCTGGGATCAATTCATTCGGCCGGTACTGATGAGAGGTCAGTTCACCACAGCTCTATAGCCAGGCTAAGAGGACAGGTAAGTTAACTCACCAAGAGCATGAAAGGGAGAAAGTAAACCTGGCAAGAGCATGAGAGAATCAGTTCACTCTGCAAGAGCTCTGGGAACAGTTCATTCAGCCAGACATGAGGAAATCACAGACCACCAAAGCTCAAAAGCCAGAATATGATGACGGGTAAGTTAACTCACCAAGAGCTTATGAAGATTACAATTCAACTGGCCAGAGCATGAGGAGAAGAAGTTCACTCTGCAAGAGCTCTGGGACCTGTTCACTCAGCCAAACATGAGGAGAGGTCATTTCACCACAGCACACTAGACAGGACATGAAGACAGGTAAGTTAACTCACCAAGAACATGAGAAGACTTTTCACCCAGCCAGAGCATGAGGAGAATCAGTTCACTTTGCAAGAACCCTGGGAACAATTCACTTGGCCAGACATGAGGAGAGGACAGTTCACCACAGTACACGATCCAGGCCATGAGAATGTAGTTCACTCATCAAGAACATGAGAGGAAGACAGTTCAGCCAGTCAGAGCATGAGGATAATCAGTTCACTCTGCAAGAGCTCTGGAAAAGTTGACTCAGCCAGACATGAGGAAAGGACAGACCACAACAGTTCACTAGACAGGATATGAGGAAGGTAAGTTAACGCATGAAGAGCTTTAGAAGACAGTTCACCCGGCCAGAGCATGAGGACAATCAGTTCACTCTGTAAGAGCTGTGGGAACAATTCACTCAGCGAGACATGAGGAGAGGACATTTCACCACAGCACACTAGCCAGGCCATGACAAGCTAGTTCACTCATCACGAACATGAGAAGAAAACAGTCCATCCAGCAAGAGCATGAGCAGAATAAGTTCACTCTGGAAGAGCTCTGGGAACAATTCACTCGGCCAGACCTGAGGAGGGGACATTACTCCACAGCTCTCTAGCCACGATATGAGGACAGGTAAGTTAACTCACCAAGAGCTTGAGAAGATGATAGTACACCCGGCCAGAGCATGAGGAGAATCAGTTCACTCTGCAAGAACTCTGGGAACAGTTCACTCAGCCAGACATGAGGAAATGACAAACCACCGCAGCTTAAAGCCAGGATATGATGACAGGTAAATTAACTCACCAAGAGCTTATGAAGATTACAATTCACCTGGCCAGAGCCTGAGGAGAAGTTCCTCTGCAAGAACTTGGGATCTGTTCACTCAGCCAGATATGAGGAAAGGAAAGTTCACCAGAACTCACTAGCCAGGGTATGAAGACAGGTAAGTTAACTCACCAAGAGCATGAGAAGAAGACTGTTCACCCAGGCAGAACATGAGGAGAATCAGTTCACTCTGCAAGAGCTCTGGAACAATTCCCTCGGCCTACATGAGGAGAGGACAGTTCACCACAGCACACTATCCAGGCCATGAGAAGCTAGTTCACTCAGCAGGAACATTAAAGGAAGACAGTTCCCCCGATCAGAGCATGAGTAGAATAAGTTCACGCTGCAAGAGCTCTGGGAACAATACACTCAGGAACACATGAGGAGAGGACACTTCACCACAGCTCACTTGCCAGGATATGAAGACAGGAAAGTTAACTTACTAAGAGCATGAGAAGAAGACAGTAAACCTGGCCAGAGCATGAGGAGAAAAAGTTCACTCTGCAAGATCTCTGGGAACAGTTCATTCCGCCAGACATGAGGAAATTACTGTTCGCCACAGCTCAGTAGCCTGGATAGGAAGACAGGTAGGTTAACTCACCAAGAGCATGAGAAGAAGAGCCTTCACCCAGCCATAGCATGAGGAGAATTAGTTCACTCTGAAAATGCTCTGGGAATAGTTCACTCCGCCAGACATGAGGAGAGGACACTTCACCACAGCTCACTAGCCAGGATATGAGGACAGGGAAGTTAACTCACTAAGAGCTTGACAAGAAGGCAGTAACCTGGAAAGAGCATGAGGAGAATTAGTTCACTCTGCAAGAGCTCTGGGAACAATTCAATCGGCCCGACATGAGGAGGGAGAGTTCACCCCAGCACACTGCCAGGCCATGATAAGCTACTTCACTCATCAAGAACGTTAGAGGAAGACAGTTCACTGAGCCAGTGCATGAGGAGAATCAGTTACAATGCAAGTGCTATGGGAACAATTCACTCGGCTAGACATGAGGAGAGGACAGTTCACCAAAGCACACTATCCAGGCCATGAGAAGCTAGTTCACTCAGCAGGAACATTAGAGGAAGACAGTTCCCCGGACCCGAGTATGAAGAGAATAAGTTCACTCTGCAAGAGCTCTGGCAACAATTCACTCGGCCACACATGAGGAGAGGACACGTCACCACAGCACAATAGCCAGGCCATGACAAGCTAGTTCACTCATCAAAAACATGAGAGGAAGACAGTCCACCCAGCCAAAGCATGAGGAGAATCAGTTTACTCTGCAAGAGCTCTGGGAACAATAATTTCATCCACACATGAGGAGTGGACAGTTCACCACAGCTCACTAGTCAGGATATGAGGACAGGTAAGTTAATTCACCAAGAGAATGAGAAGAAGACAGTAAACCTGGACAGAGCATGAGGAGAATTCAGTTCACTCTGCAAGAGCTCTGGAAACAATTCACTCCCCCAGACATGAGGAGAAGACAGTTCACCACAGGTCACTAGCCAGCATATGAGGACAGCTAAGTTAACTCACTAAGAGCAGGAGAAGAAGACAATAAACCTGGAAAGAGCATGAGGAGAATCAGTTCACTCTGAAAGAACTCTGGGAACAATTCACTCGGCCAAACATAAGGAGAGGACAGTTCACCACAGCACACTAGCCAAACATTGACAAGCTAGTTGACTCACCAGGAACATGAGAGGAAGACAGTTCACCCGGCCAAAGCATGAGGAGAATCAGTTCACTCTGCAAGAGCTCTGGGAAAAGTTCACTCAGACAGACATCAGGAAAGGACAGACCACCAGAGCTCACTAGACAGGATATGTGGACAGGTGAGTTAAATCACCAAGAGCTTATGAAGACGACAGTTCACCCGGCCAGAGCATGACCAGAATCAGTTCACTCTGCAAGAGTTCTGGGAACAACACACTCAGCGACACATGAGGAGAGGACAGTTCACCACAGCTCACTAGCCAGGATATGATGACAGGTAAGTTAAATCACCAAGAGCATGAGAAGAAGACCGTTCACCCAGCAGGAGCATGAGGAGAATCAATTCACTCTGAAAGAGCTCTGGGAACAATTCACTCCGCCAGACATGAGGAGAGGACAGTTCACCACAGCTCACTAGCCACGATAAGATGACAGGTAAGTTAACACATCAAGAGCATGAGAAGAAGACTGTTCACCCAGCCAGAGCATGAGGAGAATCAGTTCACTCTGCAAGAGCTCTGGGAACAATTCACTTGGCCAGCAATGAGTAGAGGACAGTTCACCACAGCACACTAGCCAGGCCATGAAAAGCTTGTTCACTCATCAAGAACCAGAGAGGAAGATATTTCACCCAGCCAGAACATGAGGAGAATCAATTCACTCTGCAAGAGCTCTTGGAACAAATCACTCAGCCAGACATGAGGATAGGACAGTTAACCACAGCTCACTAGCCAGGCCATTAAAAGCTAGTTCACTCACCAAGAATATGAGAGAAAATGACAGACCATCCACAGCTCACAAGCCAGTATATGAGGACAGGTAAGTCAACTCACCAAGACCTTATGAAGATGACAGTTCACCGTCCAGAGCATGAGGAGTAGAAGTTCAATCTGCAAGAGCTCTGGGACCCATTCACTCAGCCAGATATAAGCAGAGGACAGTTCACCACAGCTCACTAGCCAGGATACGAAGACAGGTAAGATAACTCACCCAGAGCATGAGAAGAAGACTGTTCACCCAGCTAGAGCATGAGGAGAATCAATTCACTCTGCAAGAGCTCCGGGAACAATTCACTCAGCCAGACATGAGGAGAGGGCAGTTCACCACAGTACACTAGCCAGGCCATTACAAGCTAGTTCACTCATCAAGAACATGAGAGGATGACAGTCCACCCAGCAAGAGCATGAGCAGAATCAGTTCACTCTGCAAGAGCTCTGGGAACAATACACTCACCCACACATGAGGAGAGGACAGTTCACCACAGCTCACTAGCCAGTTATGAGGACAGGGAAGTTAATTCACCAAGAGCATGAGAAGAAGACCATTCACCCAACCAGAGCATTAGGAGAATCAGTTCACTCTGCAAGAGCTCTTCGAACTGTTCACTCAGCCAGCCAAGACGAAAGGACAGTTCACCACAGCTCACTAGCCAGGCCATGACAAGCTAGTTCACTTATCAGGAACATGAGAGGAAGACAGTTCACACTGCCACAGCATGAGGAGAATCAATTCACTCTGTAAGAGCTCTGGGAACAATTCTCAAGGCCAGACATGAGGAGAGGACAGTTCACCAAAGCACACTATTCAGGCCATGACAAGCTTGTTCAATTACCAGGAACAAGATAGGAAGACAGTTCCCACGGCCAGATCATGAGAAGAATCAGTTCATGCTGCAAGAGCTATGGGAACAATTCACTCGTCCAGACATGATGAGAGGACATTTCCCCACAACTCACTAACCAAGATATGAAGACAGGTAAGTTAATTCACCATGAGCAAGAGCGGAAGACAGTAAACCTGGCCAGAGCATGAGGAGAATCAGTTCACTCTGCAAGGGCTCTGGGAACAATTCACTCCGCCAGAAATGAGGAGAACACAGTTCACTACAGCTCACTAGCCAGGATATGAGGACAGGTAAGTTAAGTCACCAAGAGCTTGAGAAAACAACAGTACAGCCGGCCAGAGCATGAGGAGAATCAGTTAACTCTGCAAGAGCTCTGGGAACAGTTCGCCGAGCCAGACATGAAATGACAGACCACCACAGCTTAAAAGCCAGGATATGATGACAGGTAAGTTGACGCACCAAGAGCTTCTGAAGATTACAATTCATCCACCCAGAGCATGATGAGAAGTAGTTCCTCTGCAAGAGCTCTGGGACCTTTTCACTCAGCCAGACATGAGGAAAGGACAGTTCACCACAACTCACTAGCCAGGATATGAAGACAGGTAAGTTAACTCACCAAGAGCATGAGAAGATGACCATTCACCCAGCCAGAGCATGAGGAGAATCAATTCACTATCGAAGAGCTTTGGGAACAATTCACTCGGCCAGACATGAGGAGAGGACAGTTCACCAGAGCACACTATTCAGGCCATGACAATGTAGTTCACCCATCAAGAACGTGAGAGGAAGACAGTTCACCACAGCTCACTAGCCAGGTCCTGACAAGCTAGTTCACTCACCAGGAACATTAGAGGAAGACAGTTCACCTGTCCAGAGCAAGAGGAGAATCAGTTCACTCTGCAAGAGCTCTGGGCAGACATGAGGAAAGGACAGACCACCACAGCTCACTAGCCAGCATATGAGGACAGGTACGTTAACTCACCAAGAGCTTCAGAAAGAGACTGTTCAAGCAGCCAGAGCATGAGGAGAATCAGTTCACTCTGCAAGAGCTCTGGGAACAATACACTCAGCCACACATGAAGAGAGGACAGTTCACCACAACTCTCTAGTCAGGATATGAGGACAGGTAAGTTAACTCAACAAGAGCTTATGAACGACAATTCACCCGGCCAGAGCATGAGGAGAAGAAGTTCACTCTGCAAAAGCTCTGCGAAGAGTTCACTTGGCCAGTCATGAGGAGAGGACAGTTCACCACAGCTCACTAGCTGGATACAAGGACAGGTAAGTTAACTAACCAAGAGCATGAGAAGACGATAGTTCACCCTGCCAGAGCATGAGGAGAATCAGTTCACTCTGCAAGAGCTGTGGGAGCAATTCACTTGGACAGCAATGATGAGAGGACAGTTCACCACAGCACCCTAGCCAGGCCATGAAAAGCTTGTCCACTCATCAAGAACCAGAGAGGAAGATATTTCACCCAGCCAGAGCATGAGGAGAATCAGTTCAGTCTGTAAGCCTCTGGAAACAGTTCACTAGGCCAGAAATGAGGAGAGGACAGTTCACCTCAGCTCTCTAGCCAGGCCATGAGGACAGGTAAATTACCTCACCACGATCATGAGAAGACATCAGTTCACCCACCCCTGATCATGAGGAGAATCAGTTCACTCAGCAAGAGCTCTGGAAACAGTTCACTCAGCCAGAGCGTGAGAGGAGGACAGTCCACCCCACCAGGGCATGAAGAGAGGACAGTTCACCACTGCTTACTTGGCCAGGGCATGAGGACAAGATTTTTCACTCGCCCACAGCATGAAGGAAAGACATTTCCCCCGACTCGAGAATGAGGAGAATCAGTTCACTAAGCCAACATTCTGGCAACAGTTTACTGGGTCAGAGCATGATGAGATGAAAATTCACCTCAGCTCACTTGGCCAGAGCACGAGGAGGAGACAGTTCACTAGGCCAGTGCACTGGGAACAGTTCAGTCAACCAGAGCATGAGAGGAGGACCGTCCAGTCCACCAGAGCATGAGGAGTGGACAGTTCACCACAACTCACTCATCCAGGACATGAGGACCAAATAGATCTCTCGCCCAAATCATGAGGGGAAGACAGTTCACCCGGCTAGAACATGAGGATTATCAGTTCACTCAGCAAAAGTTCTGAAAACATTTCACTAGGCCAGAACATGAGGAGAAGACATTTCACCACAGCTCACTTGGCCAGAGCACTGAGAACAGTTCACTCAGCCAGAGCTCTCTGAACAGTTCACTTGGCCAGACCATGAGGGGAGTACAGTTGACTCCACCATAGTATGAGGAGAGGACAGTTCACCACAGGTCACTCGGCCAGGGCATGAGGACAAGATAGTTCACATGCCCAGAGCATGAGGAAAGACAGTTCACCTGGCCAGAGCATGAGGAGAATCTGTTCACTCAGCCAGAGTTGATTGAACAGTTTACCCGGCCCGAGTGTGAGGAGAGGACAATTCACTCTACTGGAGCATGAGGGGAGGACAGGTTACCACAGATCACTCAGCTAGGGCATGAGGACAAGACAGTTCACTCACCCAGAGCATGAGCAGAAGACAATTCACCTGGCCAGAGCATGAGGAGAAGACAATTCACCTGGCTAGAGCATGAGGAGAAGACAGTTCACTCAGCCAGAGTTCTGGGAACAGTTCACTTGGCCGGAGCCCGAGGGGATTACAGTTCACCACAGCTCACTCAGGCAGAGCATGAGGAGAAGACAGTTCACCACAGCTCACTTGGCCAAAGCATAAGCAGAAGACAGTTCATTTGGCCAGATCACTGGGAACAGTTCACTCAGCCAGAGCTCTGGAACCAGATCACTCTGCCAGAGTGTGAGTGTGGGACAGTTCACTCCACCAGAGCATGAGGGGAGGACAGTTCACCACAGCTCACTCAGCCAGGCCATGAGGACATGATATTTCACTTGCCCAGAGCATGAAAGGAAGACAGTTCACCCAGCCCAGGTGCAGGAGGGATATTCACCAGTTCATTTGTCCAGAGCACTGGGAACAGTTCACTCAGACAGAGCATGAGGAGAAGACAGTTCACTTGGCAAGAGCATGAGGAGAAGACAGTTCACTCAGCAAGAGTATGAGGAGAAGACAGTTCACCCAGCCAGAGCACCGGGGGGGTGGGGGGTGGGCAGGGGGTGGATAGTTCAACACAGCTCACTCGGCCAAAGCACTAGTGGAAGACAGTTCACTTGGCCAGAGAATGAGGGAGGGCAGTTTACCACAGTTAAGTCAGCCAGCGCATGAGTGGAAGACAGTTTAATTGTCCAGGGCAGGAGGCGAAGACAGTTCACTCAGCCAGAGTTCTGAGAACAGTTCACTCTGCCAGAGCATGAGGGGAGGACAGTTCACCACAGCTCACTCGGCCAGAGCATTAGGAGAAGGCAGTTCACTGGGCCAGAGCATGAGGGGAAGATAGTTCACCACAGTTCACTTGGCCAGAGCATGAGGGGAAGATAGTTCACCACAGTTCACTTGGCCAGAGCACGATGGAGGACAATTTACCCCGCCAGAGAACTAGAGAGGAAGGGGTTTTGGGTGGCTGGGTAAAAAAGGTGAAGGGATTAAGAAGTAAAAATTGGTATTTACAATATATGCATGGATATGGAAAGTATAGCAAAGTGAATAGAGTCACTAATAACTATGTATGGTTCCAGGTGGCTACTGGATTTATCAGGGGGAACTCTTTGTAAAGTATATGATTATGTGACCTATACTGTATACCTGAAACTAATAGAAAATAATACTGAATGTAAACTATAATCTATAATAAAAGCACAATATGCTAATTAGTCCAGACAGCTGAACAACCTTCTGGACATCATTCCCGATGTCCCTCCGGATAAAGCCTGCCAGTTAGGGGCAATCAGGCAGGTAGGCAGTGTTGTTAGGGGCGATCAGGCAGGCAGAGTGGTTAGGGATGATGAGGCAGGCAGGTGAGTGGTTAGGGGCAATCAGGAAGTCAGGTGAGTGGTTAGGGGCGATGAGGCAGGCAGGCAATGTGGTTAGGGGTGATGAGGCAGGCAGCAAGTGGATAGGGGCGATGAGGCAGGAAGGCAAGTGGTTAGGGGTGATCAGGCAGGCAGGTGAGTGATTAGGGGTGATGAGGCAGTCAGAGGCAGTTAGGGGTGATCAGGCAGGCAGCCAGGTGAGCACTTAGGAGCCAGTGGTCCCAGATTGTGAGACAAATGTCCGACTGCTGGATCAGGTCTAAACTAGCTGTTGGACATCTCCCTAGGGGTCCCAGATTGCGAGAGGGTACAGGCTGGGTTGAGCCCCCCCCTTCACCGCCTCCCCCCTGCCCCGTGCATTAATTTTGTGCACTGGGCCTCTAGTTTAAAAAATAAAAGAATAAAAATTAAAACAAAATTTTAAAAAGGAAGATACATTATTTTATGTATCATTAAAAAAAATACTTCTACCTAATCAAACTGACATGCTATAGGTTATTTTTTAAAATCTTGATTTCATTGTTAAAATGTGGAAAATAATATAAAGAATAGCAAGTTCTGAGTGCTGTTCACATATTATTACAGTCAATTTTCATGACTGTCCTGTACAATTGTGACTACTAATGAATGCATCTGTTTTATGGTTAAGGAAACTAAGGCTCACTTAAGTTCGTTGTATAGGTCAGGGTCAACAAATGTGTTTTTTAAAGTCAATATCTTAGGCTTATGTTTTTTTCCAGTACAACTCACTCTTTCTTGTAGTATGAAAGCAAATGATGGTATGCAAATGAATAGGTGTGGTTGTGTAAGGGCAGTGGGCACTGTAGGGACAGTGTAAGGACAGCTTAAACCAGCCCCAGCAGTGACCGGATGCTTGCTTATCTATAATCAGTCTAGCCCTCGCTTGCTACACCGTGCAGACCCACATACTGGAACAATAAGTTTGCAGAGGTTTTGAATGGAAACCAAGTACCTAGGTGTTGGTAGCTGGAGTCAGCTAGGGGACTGTTATAACTTACTTTTCAGCAAAATAGCTTTTAGAAAAAACCACACATAGACTCAGAAGCAAGAAACAGAATCTGGGGATATATGTAACTGGGTTTAGCAGAATAGATTTTGCTCAGCTTTGTTTACTGATCCCCTGAGCCAGCAGCACTGCTGTTGGAATAAAGGTGAATTTCTGCATCTCCCGAGTGCTTGGTGGTCTATTTTACCATCTTTGGTTACTTTGCCATAACAGTTGTGTTTTAATAAAACTTTATTTATGGTCACTGACATTTGAATTTCACAAAATCTCCATGAGTTGTGAAATATTAGTTTCAAATTTTCAGCCATTTAAGTATATAAAAATTATTGTTAGCTTGTAGGTCATACAAAAACTGGTGACAGTCCATACTGGCCTTAGATTTCTCCCCTGAACCATAAGCCTTAGCCCTGGTTTAGAGTCATCTGGAGTCAGGGTTTTAATCCAGATATATTTCCACAAACAGGTTTTTATCTCCACCATATTGTGCTGTGTAGAATAAGGAGAGCTGATTGTTAACTTATTTAAAATACAATACCACCCCCCCATCCCCGCAAAAAAAAGAACAAAAAAAAAGAACAAACAACCTTGTACTAAATAATATGTGCCTTAATTATGAAGTTTATAAAGTTTTTCAAGGAAGGTCTAATTTTAATTTTCTCTGAACTTACTTTTTAGCTCAGTGTTAATTATAATTTGAGGAGGCATTTTGGCTTTTGAACTGACAGCTTGAAAATGTAGTTTTTTTGTTTTTTTTAAATATATTTTATTGATTTTTTACAGAGAAGAAGGGAGAGGGATAGTTAGAAACATCGATGAGAGAGATCAATCAGCTGCCTCCTGCACGCCCCCTACTGGGGATGTGCCCGCAACCAAGGTACATGCCCTTGACTGGAATCGAACCTGGGACCCTTCAGTCTGCAGGCCGACGCTCTATCCACTGAGCCAAACCGGTTCGGCAAAAATGTAGTTTTAAAAAGTGAAACAAACATGCATGTGGTATAAAGAATTGACTTCAAAAGTGTATAAAATAAAAAGTGAAGTCTTTTGGCTCCCTTGTCCCTTTTTATCTCATAATTCTTCCCACAGATAACCATTGTTAGTAGCTTCTTGGGCCTTCTCCTGACGTGGACTATATGATTACAATAATGCGTTTGTCCTGGTCCATTTTTCTCTGCATACTTGCTTTTTCAGTTAGATCTTAGCGAACTCTCATTATCAATTCATCTGTCAATACATTATTTTTAGTGGATGCATAGTATTCTATTGTGTATGTACTCCTGAAGTGTTGTTATGTATTTAACCATGTTCCCATTTTTGGATTAGAGTTATTTCCAGGTTTTTCAGTTATTACTCAAGGTAGTTCATTGAATAGTGCTGTAAGTCTATCATACTTCTTCTGTATTTCTGCAGGATAAGGTCATAGAGATGAAGACACTGCATCAAAGGAAATGTGCATTTTTGATACATTACTGTTTTTCTTTCATGAAATTTCAAATAAATTATGTGCTAGAGAAAAGAATATCCACAGAGAACAACATTACTAGAGGGAAATGGACTCCATCTGCTCCCTGTAATTTTCTATTTATTTGTTGTTTTTTGTTTGGTGAGGGAATAGGTCAGGTTTCCTCTTCAAAAGAGTTGGTAGATAATTTATACATTGTGACAGTGAGGTTTGGGGCTTCAGGTCTCCTTTGACTTCCATTTAAAGAACAGTCATGACTTTTCCTTAAAAACATTAAGAAATGTGCTTGAGGCCTGGTCAGGATTCTATGATGGGAAGCAACAGTGATTTGTGAAAACTGTAGTTAATTTCTAAGGGAGGATACTTAATAGCATACATGTTAATTGATGCCACTAATTTTGAGTATTGACTCTGTTCCAGATTCTGTACTAAGCCTTTTATATGAATTATCTTTTTGAATGTGCACAGTGACATTAGAAGGCTGGAACTATTCTCATCCCTATATTCAGATGAAGAAACTGAGGTTCAGAGAGGCCCAGAGACTAGGCTTTGAACTCGGCACTGATTGCAAAACTCCCATCTTTCTTTTTTTTAAAATATATTTTATTGATTTTTTTACAGAGAGGAAGGGAGAGAGATAGAGAGTTAGAAACATTGATGAGAGAGAAGCATCGATCAGCTGCCTCCTGCACATCCCCCACTGGGGATGTGCCCGCAACCCAGGTACATGCCCTTGACCGGAATCGAACCTGGGACCCTTCAGTCCGCAGGCCGACACTCTATCCACTGAGCCAACCCGGTTTTGGCCCATCTTTCTTTTTTAAAATACATTTCTATTGATTTCAGAGAGGAAGGGAGAGAGAGAAAAAAACATCATTAATGAGAGAGAATCATAGATCGACTGCCTCCTGCACGCCCCCCACTGGGGATCGAGTCTGCAACTCAAGCATATGCCCTGACTGGGAATTGAACTGTGACCTCCTGGTTCATAGGTTGACACTCAACCACTGAGTCATGCTTGCTGGGCCAAATTTCCCATTCTTGATCACCAGGTACAGTATTTTCTATCACTAGTTGTACGTAGAGCTTGGGAAGTATGTCTCAGCGCTGCGGCTGATGCAATAGTGTGAGCACACTCCACCATGACATGCTTCCTCGGCACACCAGGAAGTAGCAACGCCCGCCTGAATGAACTCCTAGAGCAGCCGTGGGCAAACTACGGCCCGCGGGCTGGATCTGGCCGTTTGAAATGAATAAAACTATTGAAAAAAAAGACCATATCCTTTTATTTAATGATGTTTACTTTGAATTTATATTAGTTCACACAAACACTCCATCCATGCTTTTGTTCCGGCCCTCCGGTCCAGTTTAAGAACCCAATGTGGCCCTCAAGTCAAAAAGTTTGCCCACCCCTGTCCTAGAGCCACGTGCACAGTACCCCAGCCTTTCAGCCATTGGTCACCTGTAGCAACGTGTCTCCCTCTGATTGGTCCCCTCATGCTATATATACCTCTGTAGTTCCACAATAAAATGGATCTGCGTCACTGAACCTGGTCTCCGGAGTCATGCATGCAGACGCCCTAGCGCATTGGGACTCCGTCGTCCTCACCCCGAGGGACCCCCTGCTTCATCTGGCACCCAAACGTGGGGCCCCCCAAACGGCTGGACGGGTGAGCGACCCTCTACAGTAAAATGGGAAACCTACCCCCTTCGGCGAGAGCGCCACAAGTGTGCGCACTCCACGCCTTACTGCAGAGTAGGCGAGTTAAGGACTCTGAAAAGGAACTCCAAACTCATTGGGAATATCTATTACAGTCCAATCCGTGGTTAATCGAGGCCCCCATTTGGGACCCCTCCACTTGGGAGAAGGCCTTGAAAAGGATTCGATCCGCTGAGGTCCACAAGGAAAAACTGTTACCCTCTTCTCTGACACCGGCCATCTTAGCTATTCTGGCTTGCCTGTCCGGCGCTCCGGCCTGAACCGCCACTCCCAGTAACCACAGCCTTTTCAGCCACAGTGAAGGATGAGCCTCCCCCTAAGCTTCCCTTGCCACTTTACAATCCCCCGGTCACTACCACCACTCCCTCGGCACCTAAGGGTCCCCCAAAGGCCGACCCTTGGGAAGTATCTACCACCAACAGAGCTCAGAAGGAAGCAGAACAAATGAAACTAAAACAGGGGAAGCCGCTACCTCAGCCAAAACAGCGCAGGGAAGGAAGCCAAGCGCAGGTCCCCCACAGCAGACAGAATTTTTACATAGAGTCAGGGAAGCGGTGGACCATAAGGTTACTCACGCCCAGGCAGCGGAAGCCCTTACCAGGGAGCTCGTCTGGGAGGGGGCTAATACTGAGTGCCACCAGGCAATTGCTCCGGTTAAAGCAGGCAGTATCGATGAATGGGTGCTTACCTGTCGAGATGTAGGCAGTAAGTCGGCTGCCACCCATGCGGCAGCGCTGGCCGCTCATATCAATCTAGGAGAACAATCGGGAGGACAGAAAGGAGCATGCTATGAGTGTAAAGGGATTGGCCATTTTGCAAAGGAAGAGAAAACAGGGACGGGAAGGGAAAAAACCCGCTCCGTTTGCCCCCGCTGTAGAAAGGGACTGCAGATCCAATAAGGATAAAGATGGCAAGCCACTGCCAACTTTAAACGAGAAGAGGGGCAGCTCTCAGCCCCGCCAGTAAGAGTGCAGCCGACCCAAGGAGTATATTGGACGCTACCTCTTACACAGAGCAAGGCGCTCCTGACCTTAATGGTCGAGGGAGAGAGAATAGAAGGGCTAGCAGATACTGGGGCAGAGGTGTCGGTTATTCAAGAGGAGAGGCGGAGTTCCAAATGGCCGACCACTTCCGGTCCGCTAGTTCAGGGAGTCAGCGGCTACAAGAGGGCTGCGCAAGCTGCCAGGGGACTCTCCTGGGTGGACTCACATGGGAACACGGGGACTTTTGCCCCCTCTTCATGACTGGCATCCCCCACACTTGGTGGGGCCGAGACATCCTTGAGGCGGTCAATGCAATCATATACACTGCACCGCCCCCCCCCAATCCTAGGGGTCACTGTTCACCCACTGGCGCCACAGCCAATAAAGTTATCATGGGACACCACCAAACCCATATGGGTAGAACAGTGGCCTTTACCACAAGAGGAATTACTTGCCCTTAAGCAATTAGTACAAGAACAACTAGATGCTGGACATGTTGAACCCTCTCTCAGCCCTCACAATACACCAGTCTTTGTCATACAAAAGAAAGATAAAGTAAAATGGAGATTTCTACAGGACCTTAGAGCTGTAAATAGACACATGAAAAAACTAGGCACTCTACAACCAGGTCTGCCTCACCCCTCGGCTATTGCAAGGGGAGCACATATAAAAATCATAGATATTAAAGACTGCTTTTTCTCTATCCCGTTGCACCCGGAGGACAGGCCCTACTTTGCCTTTTCAGTGCCCTCTACCAACTATCAACTATCGGCAGATAGATACCAATGGAAGGTACTCCCCCAGGGCATGAAGAACAGCCCTACCATGTGCCAGGCTTATGTTGGAGTGACAACCAAACCTCTAGCCAAACAATGCTTTATCACTCATTACATGGATGATATCCTTATTGCCCATAGGGACTCTATATGGCTAGAGGCATGCTACCAAACACTTATTAGCAACCTACGAGCTTTTAACCTCCATATAGCTCCCGAAAAGGTCCAGACCATTCCTCCATACTCCTTTTTAGGATATAAAATACATGAACAAATAGTACCCATAGCTCCTTAGCTTGCAATTCCTGATACCATATCCCTACATGCGCTACAGGAACTATGTGGCCAGATTAATTGGGTTAGGAACAGTTTATCAATCTCCACCGGGGCCCTAGGCCCCCTCTTCCAATTGCTTGAAGGAGACACAGACCCCCTTAGTACCCGCTCTCCAACCCTCAAGGCCAAAGAGGTCTTAAAAGCTGTCAACCAGGCTCTAAGGGAGCTAGAGCTACACAGAATAGACTTGACCCAGCCAATCCAAGCGATAGTACTGGCCACCATTGGGACTCCTACAGGAGTACTATTTCAGGAGAGTCCTCTTTATTTGGTACATTTGGCCTACAGCCAGCTCGCTAAAATAACGCCCCCAACAGCGGCCTATGCCCTCATAGGACGGAAGCTCAGGCAGGCTTTGCTTACCCTATATGGAAAAGAACCTGACACTTTCATACTTCCTTATACGCAGGAACAAATCTCTCATCTATTAACCACAGATCTAGAAACACAGTTACTTCTCCTAAACTACCCAGGGCAGGTAGATAATCACCTACCCAATCATAGGCTCCTCCAAACCCTCCAAAAGGTACCGTTAGAGGCACTAGGTCTGATACGCCCCTCTAGTAAACCTATCCCTGGGGCACCCTGCACCTTCACTGACGCAGGGAAGCATTACTGTGCAGCAATAATAAAGTCCCCTAAAACTTCCACCAAACCCACTTATCTTAGATATACTTATCAAGGCTCAGCACAAGTAGGAGAACTCAGAGCTATAATATACGCCCTTCTCTACTGTCAAAATAGTCCAGTCAATTTATTCTCAGATAGTGCTTACGCGGTGCATACGGCAAAAAATATAGGGTATTCCACCTTAAGAGTTAAAGATACCCCGCTAGATCAGAGCCTCCAACTCCTAAAGGACATCCTAGAGAACCGTAAACAGCCCTGGTATATCCAACACTTACAGTCTCATACTGGCCTACCAGGCCCACTTTCCCTAGGCAACGCAGAAGCGGACAAGCTAGTTCTTACCCTACAACCCATAGAAGAGGCCAGACTCCTACACACAAAATTTCATATGTCAGCCTCCTCTCTCCATAAGCTCTTCCCCCATCTGCCCCTAGCTCAGTGCAAGCAACCCAGAGGGGCCAATCCCCGAGGACTACAGCCCAATGCCATATGGCAAGCGGATGTCACACATGTCCCAGCATTTGGCAAATTGAAATATGTCCACACAGTCATAGATACTTGCTCAGGAGCTACGTTCACCCAGGCCCAAACGGGGGAAAAAGCCAAACATAGCATTGCCACCTTCAAGGCTGCCTTTCTCATCCTTGGATTCCCATGGGAGGTAAAAACTGACAATGGGCCATGCTACACCAGCACTCTATTTCAAGACCTCTTCAAATCACACGACATCAAGCATACCATGGGCATCCCCTATAACCCCCTGGGACAGGCAATTATTGAAAGACTACACAGGGAACTCAAGGCCCAACTGATTAAAGAAAAAGGGGGAGTGATAGGGAGAAATCCTCGTACACTGCTAACCCAAGCCTTAACTACCCTCAATTATTTTCATTTTGATGAGCATGGCTTAACCCCTATGTATAAACACTGGGGAGGACTCCGGGACATACCAACACCTCTTCCTTTGGTCCGGTGGAGAGACCCACTCACTGGAGCCTGGAAAGGCCCCAACCCACTCTTAACCCAAGGGAGAGGGTTTGCTTGTATTTTTCCAGAAGGCGACAAAAGTCCCACGTGGATCCCTGCTCGTGACGTCAAACCCTACACCATCAGCGATGAGCCATAGATCACCACCATCGCCCCCCGTGGAGGAAATGGAGGACCTGACCATAGAAGAGAACCAGCCCCAATGGTGGAGACGACCTAGACACCGATGAGCCCACCCAATCACCTGGGGTGACATCAAGGCTCAACAAGACCAAGCCGCGCGCATGGCACCAGAGGGGAACCCGTCGGCAGGAACGTTATTCTTATTAATGTGTGCTATCATCACAGCTAATAGCACGGGTGCGCACAGATAAGAACTGTGGACTGTGATACCTCACCCTGGCGTTCTCATGCCAGTTGGTGTAGACAGTACCCAGTTTCCAGTGGCACATGCCTCTGCTACTCCTTTTACCCATCTATAAGGCCACCCTTCTATATCTTTCTGAGTAGTGACAACTCCTTTGCTTTGGCGCTAATTAAAAAGAAAGGGGGAGATGTACGTAGAGCTCGGGAAGTATGTCTCAGCGTGGCGATTGATGCAATGGTGTGAGCACACTCTACCATGACATGCTTCCTCGGCACACCAGGAAGTAGCAATGCCTGCCTGAATGAACTCCTAGAGCCACGTGCACAGTACCCCAGCCTTTCAGCCATTGGTCGCCTGTAGCAACGTGTCTCCCTCTGATTGGTCCCCTCATGCTATATATACCCCTGTAGTTCCACAATAAAACAGATCTGCATCACTGAACCTGGTCTCCAGAGTCATGCATGCAGACACCCTAGCGCATTGGGGCTCCATCGTCCTCACCCCCAAGGGACCCCCTGCTTCAAATATTTACCATATTTTGTTGATTTTATTTATTTATTATTATTTTTAAAATATATATATTTTTTTACTTCAGAGAGGAAGGGACATAGAGAGAGAGAAACATCAATAATGAGAGAGAATCATTGATCGACTGCCTCCTGCAAACCTCACACTGGGGATTGAGCCTGCAACCCAGGCATATAACTAGGTTTCAGAGCAGACTGTGACTTCCTAGTTCATTGATTGATACTCAACTACTGAGCAACACTAGCTAGGCATATGTTGTTGATTTGCAAATGTGCAATAGGCCACATTTAAAATCATTTGAAATCCAAATACAGTGCTAATAATAACGCACATGGCCTTCATCTACTCTGTGTAGGACAAGGGTCCGCAAACTTGCTGTGTAAAGGGTTTGATAGCAAATGGTTTGGGCTCTGTAGACAATCCCATCTTGGTCATAACTACTCAACTCTGCCATTGTAACATGCAAGTAGCCAAAGACAATGTGTAAATGAATGTACATGTCTGCCTTCCAGTGAAACAGTAATTGTGGACACCAAACATTAATTATGGACACCAAAATGTTAATTTCATATTATGTTTATGTATCAAAAATATTCTTTTCATTGTTTCCTAACCTTTAAAAAGTGAATAAAAATAATTCTTATCTCATGTGACATATATAAACAAGCAATAGTCCAGATTTCACCCACTGAGTATAACATCCTGACACCTGGTATGCAGATAATATAATGACATACCCTCCTTTATGACATCTATAAAAATTATTTCCTTCTTTAATATAAAACATTTAATAAAATAAGTCAAAAATTAAAAGCTCAGATATTCTACATGATGATGAGAAAACCAGTGACCTAATGAAAAATTCTGGCTCTCGACAGTGACTTGGTCAGAATGCAGAAGTGTCCTGTGTTGAAGTTATTCTGCAGGGACAGACTGTCAGGAAGCAATGCTGGGTGGATGAACTAACCCACACTACTGAGCACAGCAGGATGGCAGCAAGGAGCCCAGGGTGGCCTCCTGGTACTGCACAGAGGCGCCACCAGGTGGCGCAGCAGCAGCAAACGCGCCTGGCAGGCCATCCTGGAAGATCTGGCCACAGGCTCCCACGTGGGTGAGGGGGCCAAGCCTGGGGACCGCAAGTCACAGGACCCGCTGGCTTCCTGGCTTGCGCTGCTGCCTCGCCTGGGTCCACCAGGGTCCCGCAGGCGGAGGAGCCGTTGGAGGCCGAGCCCAGCTGGTGTGGATGCCACCCCTGCCACCAGACCAAATGCATCTGCCTGGAGTCCAGGCCACCATTCTGCAGGCACTCCTCTCCTACATGTGGACAAGATCCACTTGCTCATCTGAGGGAGGAGCTGGAGCTGAAGCTGGTGAGGGGCAGTGCTGGGCCAGACCACCTTTCTCAATGTCACCAAGGTGAGTGCCCTCCTGCTCACCTGCCCAGAGACGCCTGCATAAAAGCCTAGTCGAACCCTGCCCCCCACGCCCTCCTCTGTGCAACTGAGTGCGGGTTACAGTCTACTGGCACCTCCCAGGTGCTGGGACTTGGAGTGTCCCACGTGGTGGTGGCTGTTGTTGGGGGGAAGGGCTCATTCCAAGGGTGAACTTGGGCTTGTCAGGTATTTAAAACACTTGGAGGATTGGGGTTTCCCTGGGTCTTGCTCTGTGGGGGCAGCCAAGGAGTCGCTTTCCTGAAGAATGGGACTTGGAGAGCCCCTGGGTCCTGGGAGAAAGCAGGAGAGTGGAGAGGCTCCATCAAGTCGCCACCTGGGACCAAGAGCCCCAGTGAGAGACCAATAGCCCCAGTGTGGGCACCTTCCGTATGCAGGGCTGGTCCCCTGTCATTCTGGGGCAGGTTGCATGTGCTCCCTGGACCTGGAGGAGTGGTGGCTGCTGAGCTGACAGGAGGCAGCTGGGGACAGAGTTCCAGCCAGACCCCAGCAGGGCCCCCTGTCTATTAAGCCAGGCAGTGAGGGGTCCTGCATCTCCAGGGCTTGTGTCTCAAGACAGGGGACAAGACGGATCTGTAGTCCCCAGAAAGTTAACTACCTCGTCAAATACAGTGTGTGTATATATGTGAGTGTGTGTGTGTGTGTGTGTGTGTGTGTGTTGGGGGCGGGGGGAGCTGAGGGGTGTGGGAGACTGTGGAGAGGAGAGCTGAGAGAAGGGAATGGGCAGGGGCAGAGCTTATTCCAGCCCCTAGGATTGTGAGTCTAGGAGAGAAGTCATCACGTGAGCCCATTAACAACTTGGTATTTATTCAGCAGTGACTTCAGTGCAAGGATGATAATTAAATAGTGGTTGGTTGGTTGGTTGGGTGGTTGGGTGGGAGGTTGGTTGGTTTGGTCTCAGAAGAAATAAGTGGTAGAGACAATCATCAGTCTTTCCTTAGAGCCCAGCAGTGGTCTGATGTATCTTGGCTGGTAGGGCCTGTCCTCCTCAGGCTGAGTTTGGAAGTGTTCTGCGAGAGATGGCAGCTCTTCTCCCACCTGTGAGCTGAGGCTGGCATCCTTGCTGCCTAGCAGGCTGGCAGTCCAACGGGCTTAGTGGCACGAATGATTCACACACAGCTCCCTTTTTCACTGGAGAGAATAGGTGACATGTGGCTCTCAGTCCTTGCACTAAGCTAATGTCAGGATGGGGCAGACCCTACATGGAAGTATTTCAGCTTCACAAACCATTTGAGTGAGTTAAATAACACCTATTATGTTTGTTTGTTTTTAACTTTTAAGGCAGAAGATACAGCCACAATTTAATTTGATGTTTACAAGAGTTGATTTTTACCCAAAGAAAATTAATTGGCTTCAGCTGCAATTGATGTTTTAAAAAGATAATGCTAAGTTTACTATTTTGGGTTGTAAGACAGTTACTAAGAAATGTTTAATAGTATCTACCAAACTGTTATAGGATAAGTTTTATAGAGATTGTATATTTTTGAAATGAGGAGTATTATAAAAATGTGTTTACATTTTATAAAGTTTTGTACCATGAAGTTTAATCCAAGGAAAAGCTTATTATTGCTGTGATATTTAGGAAGATTGTAGAAATCTGAACCTACAATTACTTTTTTAAGACTTTGTAGAAACCTTAAGAGGTCTAATTTTACCCTCATCCTATAGATGCAGCTAGGAGACCCAGAAAGGGTAAGTGAAATCTCCAAGACCACAAGCTAATTAATAGCAGAGATCAAATGAGAACCCAGGGCCAGTGCTCCTTCTACTTTTCCTGTCGGCCTCTGTAGACCCAGTTGAGGTTAGAACCATAGAGCTGTGACTTAGGAGATTTTAATTCTTGAAAAATATTTTATGTATACATATGCTCCTCTTATGAGTCTTGATAGTATTATTTAATTACTAGATGCCAGCTGCATGAATTCATGCACATTGAAAGGAAATTAATTAGAAGAAATATTTTAATATCGCTATTCGCCCCTTCTCTATAATAGAAGTGTCAATCATATTCAAGATCATCAATGACAGATGGAAACATATGCGACTGGTGCCAGTGAGAGCCGTATTTTATAGAGAGGAAATCCAGGCACAGAGACTCAAGGTCAACTGCCTGGTTGTAGAGTTAATACAAATCAGGGCTGGAAGTTAATCCCATGTGTCTCTAATACAGCGGTTCTCAACCTGTGGGTCGCAACCCCTTTAGAGGTCGAATGACCCTTTCACAGGGGTCACCTAAGACCATCCTGCACATCAGATATTTACATTACAATTCATAACAGTAACAACATTACATTTATGAAGTAGCAATGAAAATAACTTTATGGTTGGGTCACAACATGTGAAACTGTATTTAAAGGGCCAGAAGGTTGAGAACCACTGCCGAACAAGTTCTGTCTTTGAATGTTAGGCTCTGCTGCCTTCTAGAGCTTAGAATGGGGGATGCGTACCCATTAGGACGGGCTCGATACTATTGTAGTAACAAACAGCCCCAAAGCTTCCTGAAAATGAAACGAAAACTTCTCTTGCAAACCTTCGCCTCACCTCCTCTGTTGCCTTTAGGAACAAAACAGGCCCAGGATTCGGAATCCTCTCAGCTCAGCCACACCAACCAAAACCTTACATGGCGGCATTGCAGCCTGTCACCCTCTTTCACCCCTCCACACTGTGCGTCACCCACCAGAGACTTACTGTTTTGGATTCTGCAACCTGGCCTGCAGGACCGGACTGCGACAACACCTGAGGCTGGAGGGTAAATGGGTGAGGCTGAGTTGAACTCTGTAAGCAAAACGAAGTCTCACAGACACACAGGCCTCAATCCCGGCTGTTGCAGCTCATCAAGGCTCAGACACACCCCTGCACAGCGGGGACACTATGCCTGATGCCTCGTCCTAACCGGACTCTGAGTGTTGGAGCCTCAGTCCATGTTAACAGAACAGAGAGCTCAAATGACCATGAGGAGAAAGAAGCAGAAAGTCAATAGCACCTAATAATGTGCTGGTCCTGTGCTTTCATTGGCTAAACCTGGCCATCATTAGGCGCATTGCCCTTTGGGTAACATACTGTTCCAGGCCACACAGGTGGCATCAGGATCCCAGTCACTCACAGACCATTGCTAATATTGGTTCTGAGGTGCCTGAACGGTGTTGGGAAACAACAATTTCAGATTTTGGGAGATGGTCACAGGTTTCTGGGAAGTGTTATCTGCAACTGATCTCTTGTTTTGAGATATTTTTTAGATTTAGTGAAGCTCAGTATCATTACTGAGGTGAAAAGTATTATTTCAATTATTCCTGAAGTCTACAAATGTAAAAGAATTTTTAAAAAATTATTTTAGTGCGAATTTTAGAGAGAGAGGAAATGAGACAGAGAAATACCAAACGGCTGCCTCCTGCATTCTCCCCAACCAACCCTCTGGGCATCCAGCCAGGCAACGTGGCTTGTGCCCTCACCAGGAATGGAACTGGCAACCTGCCCGTGCATGGGATGATGCTCAACCAACTGAGCCATCCTAGCTGCCATATTTTTTATCTTTAACATAAAACCATCCTATTATTAAGAGAAAAACCAGGTTGTGAGAGAATATCCGTATAGCATCCTGTTCATTTAAAAACAAAATTTGGCCGAAACCGGTTTGGCTCAGTGGATAGAGCATCGGCCTGCGGACTGATGGGTCCCGGGTTCGATTCTGGTCAAGGGCATGTACCTGGGTTGCGGGCACATCCCCAGTGGGGGATGTGCAGGAGGCAGCTGATCGTTGTTTCTCTCTCATCGATGTTTCTAGCTCTCTATCTTTCTTCCTTCCTCTCTGTAAAAAATCAATAAAATAACTTTAAAAAAATAAAAAAATAAAAACAACATTTGAAAGGATATATAGTCCCACAAGTTGACATCTCATACACTCTTAGGCTGTCTGTAGTCAGTACACGCTGTGATGCCATGGAGCTCACAGTCACTGAATGTTTACTGCATGTGCCAGGCCCAGGGGTCAATGTTTCACCTGCATTATTATTTCATTTAATTCTCTCCATAACCTGAGATGGTTTGACCATCTAATTTATACAGAGTTAATCAAGGTTCAGAGACTCAAGGTCAACTGCCTGCTTTAGAGTTAATACAAGGCAGGGCTGTTAATCAAACTCCTGTGTCTCCAATAAAAGAGTTTGGCTTCTAATGTTACTTCTGCCACCTCCTATCTTCACAATGTGAATATTCCCTCATAGTCTGCTTTATCTCTTAATTATGTGATATTTTAAAGTTAAAGGTATAACAAATTCCTGGCTATAGTGGTTCATTTGGTTGAGTGTGTTCTCCTTCATGGAAAGATCACCAATTTTATTCCCAGTGAGGGCTTGCAGGGATTGGGAGCTCCACGCTTGGTAGGGGACATGCAGGAGGCAGCTGATTGGAGTTTCTCTCTCTCCCTCACCCTACTTCTATCCCTAAAAGTCCATTGATTTATGTCCTCTTAGAATTGTAGTCTTCAGAAATAATTGAAATAATACTTGTCACCCAAGGGAGGATTATGAGCTTCACAGTATGTGAAATATGAGATAAGTTGCAGAGAACATGCCCCAGAAAGCTGTGACCTGCCACCAAAACCCAAAATTGCCTAACGCTGGTTGGTTTTGCCAATGAAAGCCCAAGACAGGCAAATTATATGGGTGCTCCTTGGTTTGGGCATGACTTCTGGTGTCTCTTATCTGATGGTCATTTTGACGTCTTTGGTCTGGCCAGGGAGTCAGAGGCTCCAGCAGTAGGAGTCATAAGTAGGAGGAGGCCTAAGCAGTGGTCTGAGGCTTGTTGAGTGAAAATAGGCTGGAATCAGTGCCTTGTGTCTTCCAGACTCCTCTCTACTACAGAGTTCAACTCAGCCTCACTCAATTTAAATACCCAGCTTTGGGTGAGGGCATCTGTCCAGGCCTTCAGCTGAAGTCCCAGCATCCAGAACAGTGAGTCACTGGTGGGTGACACACAGTGGGATGGGGTGGAAGAAGGTGACAGGCTGAAAAACACCGTGAATAGACATGATGGTATAACTGATCAGGGAGGATTCAAGAAACCTGGGCCTGTTTCGTGTGTAAATGCAAAGATGAGGCAGTTTTACATGAGCAGTTTTACTTTCATTCCCAAGAAACTGGGGTCATCCCTGGTGATGAACAAAAGAAGAACATTCCTCTTCCTATTATGAACTTCTCCATCTTAGTTTGTGGTACTTCCATACCTCCAGCTGCTACAACCAAACCTTCATGTCATCTCTGACTTTTTCCATTCTCTCATCCTCAAACATAGAAAGTCCAAGTGGACATGCCTAAAACACAGATCCAGAATCTAACTGTTCCTTCCACCTGCACGGACATCAAACTGTCACCATCATACTCTTTATGACTATCACAGATGCTTCCTTCCTGGTCTTTCTACCAACTCCTACACACCCATAGTGATCATCATGCTGCAGCTACAGGGAGTCAAATATGACCTGACTCTCATGCCTCACTGCTCCAATCTCCCATTGCTCCCATCACCTGCATATCAGACAACCATGTTGTCACAAAGCTCCTCTAGACCTGACTCCTGTCCCATTATTACCTGTTCCCATTCAAAAGAAAAGCATACCTGCAGGTCCCTGAACCAGCTCAGGCTTCACTCCAAGCCTTTGCACATTGTGCAACCAATGCTGGAAGGACCTCCTATATCTCATTTCATTGTTTAGCATAATCAAGGTCCAATTCGTACACCCCTAGACATGGACTTGGAATTCTGGGCTTGGTGTTACTTTAGGTCCCCAGGTCCAAGGGTTACTCAAATGGCAGGACAGACCCAGGACACCACGACCTCAGAGGCCATGAGAGTGTGAGGCCCTGAAATAAGCTCCACAGATCAGTATCCCTTAAAGACTCTGCACTTGCAGGATCTGTGAAAAGAGAACGGTCTGTTGAGAGCCTGGCAACCATGGCCAGGATGCACGGGCTCATGCTGCTCAGTGCCATTGCCCAGCCGAGAGCCAGGTGACCTGAGGATGGTCTGCATTACCTCAGGGCCTTGGTCCTCAGTGCACACTCTTGCCAAGTCCATTGTCTTTCAAAGGACTGGGAATCTAATGTACCCCCTTCAGGTGTGTGAGATGATTCTCTTACCATTGTGAACACTGGCCAAGTCTGGGTGGATGTTTACCTGTTAAGGAAAGATCAGGGCCATTTGCTTTTAGTAGTTTGATAAATATCTACCACCTCCTTTACTCTCAAATCTTTAAGACACTCTCACCCACCAGAGGCTCACTTGGCTCAGCAGCCAGCAACCCTCCTGCTGGGCAGATAATCAGCCTGTGCAGAGGTCGCCCCACTCCCTCCCGGGGCAGCTCAATGGCGGAAGTACTTATTATAGGTAATAGTTTCCACCTTCCTTGATCATTAATTTTCTTGGAGCAAATGCCAACTCCTAGATCAGATCCCACAATCACCAATAAAACAGAGCTTAGTCCATTCCACACTAACCATCGGACAGAGTGGCCACCAGCCTGGATATGGACTAGTGAGTGCCTCAGAGTCACGCACAAGGAACCAGCACCAACTCCACCTGGCAACTGCTCTGGGCTTTTGCCGGCCCACACCCACCTGCCCAGCTGCCACCGTGGCTCCCAGCCTTGACACCTGAGAGCAATGGGGCACAGGAACCACCTGAACCTGAAAGAGCCCCACCTCAACACCTGGCTGGAGGGTGCAGAGACCACAGGGGCTTGTCCAGGCCCAAAGCTTCTCCTGGCTGCTTTGGTTTTAGTTTCAGGGAGCACACTGACGTCATCATTCCTTGTGGGTGATTGTGTAGCTCACCCCATTTCCGCACCTGCTACACTGACAGTAACAGCACCTCCCCTGTGTCATCTCAGCCATGTCGTGCTCTGCCCTCATGAAACCCTGGCTTCTGGTCACTACGGGGTCCCTGGGCTGTGCGGGTGTTCACGTGTGCGGACTGACTGGGGGAATAAAACAAACATATTGGTTTTAGAGACCGAGATAAATGGGGAGAGTGAGAGAAAGATCAATTTGCTGTTCCACCAATTCTATACATTCTTTGGTTGATTCTTGTTGTCCTGACCGGGGATGGAACATGCACCCTAGGCATTATAGAGCTGAGGCTCTGACCCACTGTTCTATCCATGCATGAACACATATATGTGGGACTTTAAGTCAAGTAACCCACTAACATGCTGAGGAATAGAGATATACAAAAACCACCATGATAATAGGTATGATGGAAGGCAAGAATAGGATTCATGGGGTTTTATAAGTGTTTCCTTTAAATGGGTATATTTCAGATAACCGATTACAAAGGCGGAATATGCCCTTGAAACAGTTATTCCATATGCCAACGAAGAAGCACTGAGGAGGGGAGGAGGAACCTGTGTTCAGGGATGCAGGCATGTATGGAACCACCAAAAGCATATGTTTAAAAAATGTACATTTAAATCAATTGTACTTTAGAAAAACTTTTAATAATGTATAAAAATTGCCACTGCCCTTTTATTTTACTGAGTAATTATAAAAGGTCTTGAGCATATTTATTGCTACTGTATCAGTATGTTGGAAATAAAATATATGATGTTCTACTGAAATAATCTTATCATGTCCATGTTCAGTGCTACATTTTGGCAGTTTGACACTGACGATGATGAGAATATTTACACCAGGGAAAATGACAAATACTACAAACCTAGACTTCACTTAATGTATTATTGAAAGCTTAGACTTAAAAAAGAATGATGGGGAATGTAAGCAATGCAGATTAAACATATATTTATATGGTACAAGTTTATTTCAATGTACATATGATAAAAAATGAGGAAAACAATTTTGCTTCCAGTATTCAAAACCCATAGTTCCATACAGCAAAGAAGTCACTGGAGTCATTGAGGAATGAGTGAAAGACAAACATATGTGTTAGATACTGTGCTGCCCTTCTATTGGTTACAATAGTAAACCCATTTAAAAATAGGTAAACCATTCTGAACAGACCTTTAAACAAAGGAGATAAACACATTGTAAATAAGTGCGTGAAAAAAATGATCACCATCACAAATTCTTAGGGAAAAGGAATTAAATGAAAGTGGGCTAACATTATACTCATTTCCAGAGCTTGTATTTAAAAAATTGACCATTGTGATTGCTCTCAGTCTACGGAAGCACTGGGATTGTCATTACTGTGGGTAGTGGGAAGGCAAAAAGAACTACCATTTTAGACCACAGTTCCACATCTCTTAAAATGCAAAACATTCACCTACACTGCAACAGTTTGATAAGGAAAACATATAACTATATAAAGAAATGAATGCAAATATTCCCAGCAGATTTATTTCTATTACCTCAAACCTGAAAAATTAAAATCATAGAATGATCAATAGATAAAGTGGTTATCCATAGAACATTGTGGGGTGCGGTTATGGTGTTTTGGCCACGTTCAAGCCTCAGACTAATGAAAGGATAGGGTCCTCTCATTGCCACGTGCAA
Source organism: Myotis pilosus (assembly GCA_036010255.1). Lineage (NCBI taxonomy): Eukaryota > Metazoa > Chordata > Mammalia > Chiroptera > Vespertilionidae > Myotis > Myotis pilosus. The sequence continues at coordinate 264,309 of JASKON010000062.1, read as the reverse complement.
GTCTCAGCTGGAGGGCAGGGCCCTCCCAGCACAATCATAGCCAACGGCTGTGGTTGTAAGCTTGAACCTGTGGTCCGAACACGTAACCCCACGTGCCTTGTGGTAGAGTTGAGTGAGGTTGGAACTCGTGAGAATGCTGTAAACAACATGATCACGCCTTTGCTTTGCCTCGTGACATCTTCTATAAAATAAAGACACGGCTTGTGGGCGCTGTCCTTGTCTCCTCATCAGGGAGGCGGCGTCCCACCGAGACCAGCTATTATTCTCTTGTCTGTCTTTCCTTAATCCTTCCCCCCACCCCCCTCGGGATCATCCTTGGCCGTGCTGGCGTGGCACAGAACATGATACTACTCAGCAATAAAAAAATTAAGTATTCAAATAAGTATTAGGGTTGAGTCTCAAAATAACTGTGTAGCATGAGGAAAACCAGTATTTGTTAAAGAGTACAAAACTTACAGTGCAAATAAAGTTATGCAATATATAAAGTAATCTATTTTATATGAAGAAAAGTCAATGACTGCATTGAGAGCTGGAAAAGGCAGAAAGAGAGATTACAAAATGGTAGGAGGTAAATATAGGATGTGCCAAAAGTACATTTAGAGTCCTTGGTATGAAAAGAAATACAATAAATAAGAAATAATAATACAAGAATATACTCTGCCCTGGCCAGGATGGCTGAGTTGTTTGGGAATCATCCTGTGCAGTGAAAGGTCACTGACTCCATTCTAGGTCAGGACACATGCCCATCTCCATCCCCGGTAGGGGGCATGCAGAGTTATAAGATCAATGTATTTCACTCATCCTGTTTCTGCCTCCCCATCCCTCTGCTCTCCCATAAAACTGAATACAATAAAAGTGTTTTTTAAAAAGTTTTTAAAAAGAATAAACTCCGTGTTTTGCTTACTCATAACCATAAGACTACTTCTGCACTAGCATCTATATGAGTGACAGGTAAGTTTACTTCACATGTGACAGTTTCACAGCTTTATATGTGTGCCAAGGCTCACCAAATAGTAACATCAGAAAAGTGCTCTTTGTTGCATATCAGTTCTCATTTCCTGGAAGGAACAGCCTGGTGCCCCAGCTGCAAATATTGGCAAGCAGTGAGGAGTATTGCCATGGGAACCAGAGGGGGTGTTGTGCTATATGCCAGGTTCAGAGCTTGTAAGCCATATATATGCACACCTGCCTATTGTTGAGAGATGATACAGTGATCAATAGGAATGAGATAGCACATATCAGTATCACCTGGGCTTGACTATATACACTGGAATGGGGGAGGGAGAGAGAAAGATAGAAATACATTACAGAGATGGTGAATTAGAATTTTGGAAAAGAAGCAAATAGAAAACAACCCATTCTCCTCATGGCATATTTGTTTTACCTTTGAGGTCTTGCATCTGGGAGAGAAGCTGTGGGAGAAAAGTGTTGTGCAAAGAATTATGTGCAGCACCTAGTGCAAAGTGATGACCTCAGCACCATGGGATAGTGGTCAGAAGTGTGATGCCATGATTTTGGTGTATTGGAAGTCAATTTTGGGGACAATAAGGGTATTGCCGAACAAGACTAGTTCAAATCACTCACAATCCCTTTATGGGCAATATTTTTTTTCTACCCTATGTTCCTGACACCCACTGTTATTGACAAGGGGCAGTGTGACTCCCATCTGAGGCCGAGAGCACAGGTATAATCTATCTACTCATCTGCCTTCATTGTTGTGGGAAGACACAGTATCAGTAGGAATATAAGGAGAGAATGATTTTGATGGGACCAAGACCATGTATGTTCTCTGACGTGGAGAGTAGAGGGAACAGATAGATGTGAAGGGTGGGGAGTATGATGAACCTAAAATTTCAGAAGAGAAGCTAATCATAGACTCTACTGACCCCAGGATATGGGCTTTGAGGACATGGCCATTGCCTTCTCTCAGGAGGAGTGGGGCTCCTTGATGAGGTTCAGAGACTTCTGTACTGCAAAATGATGCTGGAAGTTTTTGCTCCTAGATCATCTGTAGGTGAGACCTTCACATCCCTGCTGGTGTCCTGAAGTGATGTCCTCTCTTCCTTTAGTCTCAAGACATGGCCTTTTGTCTACCACAGCCAGGCCATGTGTTCTGATAATTTCCCCCACTGTTCTGTCAAATGTGCTCTGGCTGCCAGTGCTGAGCTGTGTGGAGAGCCCTGAGCAATGGCTCCACAAACACCCCTAACACCAATTGCCTCAGAAAGTGCAGGAAGTGTCTGGGAGTCAGGAGTTTTGCAGACAGCTTCCTGGGTCCCACCTGCTTTTCTCCTCTCTGAGAGGGTGACTGTGTCCAGATCATGGCTTCCCCTTCAGCCCCTTCCTCTAGCTGAGGCCTCTTGTGACTGCTTATGCCAGGTTATGTGCTTTACTCACATGAATAATGGTGTCTCCTTGTAAGACCCTCCTTCAATTGTTTGTAACATTCTCTTTCCTGAATACTACTGTGAGCTGAATTGCTCTAGGCCACTGCTGACTGCTCACCTGTTATCTTTCACTAATACTTGGAATATTTAGGTTTTACATATTGGTAGAATAGAAGATGCATGAAAAACCCTGGTTTTCTCACAGGGTGAACATGCAAGCTGGTCTCAGGAGAGGTCTGGCCCTATGGCTGACAACAGCGTGCTGGATATGACAACAGCGGTGTTCAGATCATACCAGGAACCAGCTTTTCAAACAGTGATTAGGTGCAGGCACCACTGGCTACACCTCACTTCTACCTTTTCTTTCCCATATGTTTCACTTTCTGATTTGTCATTTCATCTGGGGCTTTCTGGATTTGGGCTATGTTCACCTTTGTGGCACCTTCCCATCACCTGTTCCTCTGCACTGCTCTCTCTGCAGTATTCTCTAATATTGACCAGGATATTTTTATGAGGTGCACTTACATGCTTAAGTAGTCCTTGAACACCAGCCACTCTTTAGTTGAATTTTACTTGGAACAGACATAACCAGCCTTCTGCACAGCGTGCCCATGTCACCAGCAGACAAGCCATGTTGTGAGCAGAATGACCTGGAGATCCTGCTACTCATCCATGTGGTGCTTGCCATCTCTGCATCATATTTCTGGAGAGGTCTTCCTTGTTTTGTGATATTCAGTAGCTCAGAACTTCACAACAGCATCTTATTAATTCTCCCTGCAGATCTTTGGTTTTTTTCTCTTACAATTGCATTGAACCTACATGTTATATACAACACACTTTTTAAGGAGACTTCTCCCTGCCACCAAAATCACCACTGACTTCATCATTCCTCTGTTTTCAGGTTGTTGGCATAAAACAGATGATGAGAAGGCCTATTCTGAGCATAGTGTGTCTTTTCAAGGAGACTCGTGGACAGGGCTTCTAAGAGAGTTCCAGCAACCCAGGAGACCCAGCTGTGTAAGCGGTGTTCCTCAGTGTTAAAAGACACTTTGCACCTGACTGACTTAGAACAGCAGACTTTGAGCAGAAAGCCTTCTTTAGTGTTGCCTGTAGGAGGGACTTCTGTTTCAGTGCAAACCCTCAGCAGCAGCAGAGGGACGCCAGCAGAGTGAAGCCCGGGGAAGAAGACATGCACCAGGCCTGTTTTGAGATCTGGTGCAGCTTCTACTTCCCTTGGATGCCTTCAACCAGTACGGAGGCTGGTAAAGACATGCGAACCATCTCAGATCTCCAGCACCAGGCCACTCTTTTTTCTTTTTCTTTATTGACATTACAAGATAGGTAATAAGGATTTATTTTTTCAAATTTTTTTATTGATTAAGGTATTACATATGTGTCCTTATCCCTCCATTTCCCCCGCACCCTCCCACTCATGCCCTCACCCCCTGTTGTCTGTGTCCATTGGTTATGCTCATATGCATGCATGCAAGACCTTTGGTTGATCTCTCCCCCTTACTCAATTCTCTGAGGTTTGAAGATCTGATCAATACTTCTCTGTCGCAGGATCTGTTTTTGTTCATCAGTCTATGTTGTTGCCTATATTCCATAAATGAGTGAGATCGTGTGATATTTCTCTTCCGCTGACTGGCTTATTTCACTTAGCATAATGCTCTCTGGTTCCATCCATGCTGTTGCAAATGGTAAGAATTTCTTCTTTTTTACCACAGCGTAGTATTCCATTGCATAGATGCACCACTGTTTTTTAATCCACTCATCTGCCCATGGGCACCTAGGCCATTTCCAAATCTTAGCTATGGTAAATTGTGCTGCTCTGAACATACAGGTGCATATATCCTTTCTGATTGGTATTTCTGGTTTCTTGGGATATAATCCTAGAAGTGGAATCACTGGGTCAAATGGGAGTTCCATTTGTAGTTTTTAATGGAAATGCCACACTGTTCTCCACAGTGGCTGCACCAGTGTGCATTCCCACCTGCAGTGCACGAGGGTTCCTTTTTCTTCGCATCCTCACCAGCAGTTGTCCTTCGTTAATTTGTTGATGATAGCCATTCTGATAGGTGTGTGATCGTACCACATTATCATTTTGATTTGCATCTCTCATATGATTAGTGTCTTTGAGCATGTTTTCATATGTCTTTTGGCCTTCCATATGTCTTCTTTCGAAAAGTATCTTTTTAGGTCTGTTGCCCATTTTTTGACTGTTTATCTTCATTTTGTTAAGTTGTATGAGTTCCCTGTAAGTGTTGGAGATTAAACCCTTATCAGTGATAACATTGGCAAATATGTTCTCCCATGCAGTGAGCTTTCTTGTTGTTTTATTGATGGTTTCTTTAGCTGTGCTTTCGAAAGCTTTTATTTTGATGTAATCCCATTTGTTTATTTTCTGTTTAGTTTCCATTGGCCTAGGACAGTGGTCGAAAACTCATTAGTCAACAGCGCCAAATATCAACAGTACAATGATTGAAATTTCTTTTGAGAGCCAATTTTTTTTAAACTATATAGGTAGGTACATTGTTATTAACTTAATTAGGGTACTCCTAAGCTGGCCTTTGCAAAAACTGTTCTCAATCTGAATGAGGTACGTTCGCTGAGGTCGATCCCTTCCAACTCTCACATCCATACTCGTCTTGTATACTTGTTTCCTCTATCTCCTTTTGTTCATCCTCTCTATATGTCCAAACCATCTCAACATACCTTTCTCAATTCTCGACACTACATCTTCTTTCACCCACAACGTTTCCTAAAATTAACTTAATAAACTTTACTTAAAGTTTTAAGTCGCCGAAACCAGTTTGGCTCAGTGGATAGAGCGTCGGCCTATGGACTGAGGGGTCCCGGGTTCGATTCCAGTCAAGGGCATGTACCTGGGTTGCGGGCACATCCCCAGTGGGAGATGTGCAGGAGGCAGCTGATTGATGTCTCTCTCTCATCGATGTTTCTAACTCTCTATCTCTCTCCCTTCCTCTCTGTAAAAAATCAATAAAATATATTTTAAAAAAAGTTTTAAGTCAACTGCGCACTGTACATGCATTCCCGCATGTGGTATTTTAGGGAACAGCCACATGCAAGGGGCCAAAGACCCGCATGTGGCTCGGGAGCCGAGGTTTGCCGACCACTGGCCTAGGAGCTGTATCGGTGAAGAAATTGCTTTAGTATATGTCTGAGATTTTGCTGCCTGTGGATTCCTCTACTATTTTTATGGTTTCCTGTATTATATTTAAGTCCTGTATTTATTTTGAGTTTATTTTTGTGTATGGTGTAAGTTGCTGGTCTAGTTTCATTTTTTTTTTTGCAAGTATCTGTCCAATTTTCCCAACACTATTTATTGAAGAGACTGTCTTGACTCCATTGTATGTTCTTGCCTCCTTTGTCAAATATTAATTGGGCATAGTAGTTTTGGTTGATTTCTGGATTGTCTATTCTATTCCATTGATCTATATGTCTGTTCCTGTGCCAGTACCAAGCAGTTTGGAGAACAGTGGCTTTGTAATATATCTTGATATCTGGTATTGAGATCCCTGCTACTTTGTTTTTCTTTCTCAGGATTGCTGCAACTAATCGGGATCTTTTTTTATTCCAGATGAATTTTTGGAGAGTTCGTTCTAGGTCCGTGCAATATTCCATTGGCATTTTAATGGGGATTGCATTGAATCTATAGATTGCTTTGGGTAGTATGGACATTTTAATAATGTTGATTCTACCAATCCATGAGCACCGGTATGTTCTTCCATCTGTTTCTGTCTTCCTCTATCTCTCTTTTCAGTGTCCAGCAGTTTTCCGAGTATAGGTCTTTTACGTCCTTAATTGAGTTTAGTCCTAGGTATCTTAATTTTTTTGGTGCGATGGTAAATGCGATTGTTTTTTTGGTCTCTCTTTCTGTAAGTTCACTATTGGTATATAGAAATGCCATAGATTTCTTGGCATTAATTTTGTATCCTGCTATATTGCCAAATTCATTTATTAAGTCTAATAAATTTTTGATGGAGTCTTCAGGGTTTTGTATGTACTGTATTATGTCATCTGCGAATAATGACAGTTTTATGTCTTCTTTTCCAATTTGGATACCTTTTATTTCTTCTTCTTGTCTAATTGCTATGGCTAGCACTTCCAGAACTATGTCAAACAGGAGTGGTGAAAGTAGGCATCCTGTTCTTAGGTGAAATGGTTTTAGATTTTCCCATTCAGTATGATGTTGGCTGTAGGTTTGTCATATAAGGCTTTTATTATGTTGAGGTATGATCCCTCTATTCGCATTTTGCTGAGGGTTTTTTTTTTATCAAGAATGGTGTTGGATTTTTTCAAATGCTTTTTCTGCAACAATTGATATGACTATGTGATTTTTATCTCTCAATTTGTTTATGTGATGTATCATGTTTATTGATTTGCAGATATTGTAGCACCCTTGTATCCCTGGGAGAAATCCTACTTGGTCATGGTGTATGATCTTTCTGAGGTAATGCTGGATCTGATTTGCTAGAATTATGTTGAGGATTTTGGCATCTATGTTCATGAGGGATATTGGCCTGTAATTCTCTTTCATTTTGTTGCCTTTATCTGGTTTTGGTATTAGGGTAATACTGGCTTCATAGAATGAGATTGGAAGTGTTCCTTCCTCTTGAATTTTTTGGCATAGTCTGAGAAATATAGGTTTTAATTCTTACTTGAATGTTTGATAAAATTCCCCTGTGAAGCCATTTGGCCCCGGGCTTTTGTTTGCTGGAAGCTTTTTCATGACTGCTTCAATTTCTTAAATAGTTTCGGCCAACTGAGATTTTTAGATTCTTCCTGATTGAGGTTTGGAAGGTTGTGTTTTTCTAGGAATATGTCAATTTCTTCCAGGTTGCCTAGCTTGTTGGAATAGAGTTGTTCATAGTATTTTTTTAAACAATCCTTTGCATTTCTGTGGGGTCTGTTGTTATTTTGCCTCTTTCATTTTGGATTTTGTTTATTTGGTCCTCTCTCACTGAAGGGGGTGTAAGTTCCCTCTCTAGAAAAGTCTGGTAGAGTCTATTTAAAAATACACATGCTTTTCCCACTGTTTGCATTGTTTTGAGAGAATCTAGTGAATAAGTACAAATGATATAAGGAGATTTATTGCACAGTTATTTGCAATGGCAAAACCCTGGAAACCACTTCCATTTTCAGTCTCTATGATTTTGACTATTCTATGTACCTCATATAAGTGGATTCATACAGTATTTGCCTTTTTTGTAACTGGCTCATTTCATTTAACATGTCCTCAAGGTTCACCCATGCTGTAACTATATCAGAATATCCTTCTTGTTTAAGGCTAAATAATATTCCATTGTATGTATAGATCACATTATGCTTATCCATTCATCTGTCAATGGACACGTGGGTTGCTTTCACCTTTTGGTATTGTGAATAATACTGCAACCACGAGTATGGGTGTGCAAATATCTGTTTGCATCCCTGCTTCCAATTATTTTTGAGCATGTACGTAGAGGTGGAATTGCTTGGTTATATGATGATTTTGTTTTTAATTTTTAGGAGCTGCCACACTGTTTTCTAGCTGTATAATTTCACTGAATTTATGTATAATTATTTTTATTACTTCAATTTTAGTGATACATAATTTATTATATATTCAAATATTTTATGGGAAAATGTCCTTTACCTTAAAACATTCTTTGTAACTTCCCTTTGTATCCTTATCAGTAGATCTTCCTTTGGAATCCTCTATGACTTGTCTTTTGTTCCCCACCCAACATCTAAACCATGAGGAAATAGTGCCAACTCACATATCCAGAATCCTAATCCACTTCCTACCACTTCTACTTGCCTGCCTTGCTAGTCTGTTCTCCCCACAGCAGCTAGACAGTCCATTCAGACCCTAATCAGATCACATCACTACTCCCTCAAAATTCTCCTAAGGATTTTTCCATTTCATAAAATCCAAAGCCCTTGCAATGGCCTGAGAGGTCCTTTAGAAACTCGTCCCTGTCCTGAACTCACTCACTTCCCTCCCTTCCTCTGCCTCCTCCTGTAGCCACATCAGTGTTCTTGCTGTTCTTTGAGCACACAGGGCATCCTTCCTCAGCACCTCAGCACCACCCTGACCCCAGCTTCATAGTTTTGTTACCTGTTTTCTTACTCTGCTCAAATGACACCTCAAAAATACCTTTCTGGATGACTCTATTAAATGTTAAAACTAACACCCTCCCCAATCCCTTCCCATCCTCTCACCTTGCTCTAGTTTCTTCATAGTTCTTATCTTCATCATCACATTTTTTATCTTCTACCCCCACCAAAATGTGAGCTCCATGAGATACATTACCTTGTTTGTTTTGTCCATTCTGTATCTCAGAACCTAGAAAGGGCCCAGCACATATAGGCATTCCTACGTGTTTGTCTTAAATGCACCTTCTTATCTGCATTTCCAGATAGTAGCAATAAGCACTTAACTAAAGAGAAGGCTCTGGACATAAATTTTCCTACTTATCACATGGGTTCTAGTTTAATTACTTTGGGCATTTTACTTAACCTGAGCCTCAGTTTCCTCATCTGAAAAATGGGGATAAATAATTATACCTTCTTCATAGAGTTATAGTTGAGGATTTAATGAGATCTTCTATGTAATGTACTAGGCACTATATTTGCACATACCATATGATCAAAAACATTATTTTGTTGTAGTTGATGTTGACATTCTTTTGGTTTCTACTTTTCTTTTATTTTTTTGCTTGAACTTGTTTCATGTGATACTAGAGGATGGGTACCCCTGACTCTGGGCTTACCTTCTATCATCGTAAAATCATTTGTGAAAGGAGGAACCCTTTTCTTTCATAATCCTATCTAATAATAGACAAACATGGTAATTGACAGTACCTTCGCTATGCCTCCCATTGGCTAATCAGTGTGATATGCAAATCAACTGCCAACAAAGATGGCGGCTAATTTGCATACTGCAGGCAGGGCGGGACAGCACGAGCCACCAGTGCGCTGCCATCCAGGGCAGGCTCGCCCCTGCCTTGCTGCCCGGGACCCGATTGGCGGGTCCCAGGCAGCAAGGCAGGCCCCCCCCCAGAAGCCACAGAAGCCGCCTGATATGGTAGGAACTCTATCAGTAAGCACTCTGGAAGTCAGTGGCCTAAATGCACCAATTAAAAGACAGATTATGAGGGTGAATCAAAAACAAAGCCCACTTTATTTTATTATTGTTATTTTTTAAATATATTTTATTGACTTTTTACAGAGAGGAAGGGAGAGAGATAGTTAGAAGCATCGATGAGAGAGAAACATTGATCAGCTGCCTCCTGCACATCTCGTACTGGGGATATGCCCGCAACCCAGGTACATGCCCTTGACCGGAATAAAACCTGGGACCTTTCAGTCCACAGGCCGACGCTCTATCCACTGAGCCAAACCGGTTTTGGCACAAAACCCACTTTAAATATAAAGACACATATAGATTAAAAGTAAATGAATTAAGCTGCATCCTGTTTTGCTCAGTGGATAGAGCATTAGCCCGTGGACTGAAAGGTCCCAGGTTCGATTCCAGTCAAGGGCATGTACCTCAGTTGCTAGCTTGATCCCCAGTCCCTATCAAAGCATGTACAGGAGGCAACCAATCAATGTGTGTCTCCCTTCCCCTTCACTCTCTCTAAAATTCAATGGGAAAATATCCTTGGGTGAAGATTAACAAAAACAAAGTAAATGGATTAAGTAACATTAAAGAGATTATAAGAAAAATATATTCCAAATTTTCTTAGTTGTACAATGGTTATGTTTAAATTATTAACACCTAAGAAATTGGGTGAAGGGTACATATGGTGTAGTATTTTATAGTTTTTTTTACATGTATGAGATTATTTCAAATTAAAATATTAAAAAATTAAAAATTAATAAAATATTAATTGAAATGTATCTGCATTACATGAAAAATCTCCTAATTGTTTCTAGCATAATTTATTAAATTGTGCTAAAATTTACAAGGGCTCAATTAAAAAATATCTTAATTCTAAATGATATAATAGAAAATATATAATAGTGCAGTTATAAGCACTTATCTGAAAATAAAAATTTAAAGAAGTGAATTTAAAGAAGGGATTAGTCAAAGAAAATATATGCACAACCCATGGCCACAGACTACAGTATGGTGATGGCCAGAGAGAAGTGGGGGACAAGAGCTGGGTAGAGGGGGCGAAAAGGGGGAAATAGGGGCATCCTATATAATAATAATAAAAGGCTAATATGCACATTGATTGAACGGCAGAATGACCAGTTGCTATGATGTGCAATGGCCAACAGGGGGCAGACGCTCAATGCAGGAGCTGCCCCCTGGTGGTCAGTGCACCTCCATATGGGGAGTGCCACTCAGCCAGAAGCTGGCTCATGGCTGGCCAGCGCAGAGGTGGTGGCAGGAGCCTCTCCCACCTCCGTGGCAGCACTAAGAATGTCCAACTAATGATTTAGACCTGATCCCTTGGGGGCCTAAGCCTTTAGTCGGACATCGCCCAAGGGCTCCCTGGCTGCCAGAAGGATGTCTGACTGCAAGCTTAGGCCTGATCCCCTAAGGGAGTGGGCCTAAGTTGAAAGGTGGACATCCCCCAAAGGGTCCTGGACTGAAAATGGGTGCAAGCCAGGCTGGGGGACACTGCCCCTCCCCCCCCCCACAGTGCACAAATTTTTATGCACCAGGCCTCTAGTCTATATATATAAAAGCTTAAGTGACCATTACAACCGAATGACTGGTCGACCAGTCGCTATGACACCCACTGATCACCAGGGGCCAGATGCTCAATGCAGGAACTGCCCTCTGGTGTTCAGTGCATTCCCACAGCCAACCTCCTGTGCCCACCCCTGCCGGCGACCCCCCCATAGGCCATGATTGGGGGGCCGGCTGGCCAACTTTCCGGGGTCCCTGCCACTGGCCAGCGGGGCCCCCCCCCAGGACTTCAATTGTCAACCAGGCCGAGGGACCCCACCCATGCACAAATTCATGCACCGGGCCTCTAGTCTATCTATATAAAAGGCTAATATGCTAAGTGTCCTTTCCACCTTCCGACTGGTCAATATGACTCACACTGACCACCAGGGAGCAGATGCTCAGTGCAGGAGCTGCCGTGACGTGCACAGAGAAATGACACCATGGACCTGGTGCCCAGAAAGCAACGCTTGGCTTCCCCCAAGTGGGACACAGGCCCCACCACCACCCCAGAGCGACACCCCACCAAATCGCAGCCGACGCTGCCAAGACCCCATGGTGCAAAATGCAGCCCATAGCCCACCCCAGTCTGGAAACAGTAGCTGTGGCCGCCCAGTAATGATGTCAGGTAGCAACGCCCAGCTTCCTCTCCCTAGCGACTAGCCTCCTTGGAGTTCCAGGAACACAGACGGAAACTTTTCACACTTCAACCAAATATCTGTGAAGCGTTTTCCCATGCCTCATCTCATTTGATCCTCATGGAAGTCTTGGAGTAAGTAGATAGGAGACTCGGTGGAATCCTATTTTCTTTTCATTAGCCAGAAAACGGAGATTTAGAAAGCTTAGAAACTTGACCGGACTGAAAAGAAGAAATGGTGGCCCTAACCAATTGGCTCAGTGGATAGAGCGTCTGCAGACTGAAGGGTCCCAGGTTTGATTCCAGTCATGGAGGCATGTACCTTGGTTGCGGGCACATCCTCAGTAGGGGGTGGCAGGAGGCAGCTGATCGATGTTTCTCCCTCATCCATGTTTCTAACTCTCTATCCCCTCTCCCTCCCTCTCTGTAAAAAAATCAATAAAATATATATTTAAAAAACGCGCTGTCCAAATGATAGGCCCAGTTACGTGCTCTTGAGCCCTGGAAACCTGGCTGGTGAGTGTGAGGAGCTAAAGTGTAAATGCTAATTACACAGCCAGGAACGGTCGCTCCCACGGTGTCGTACAGCGAGCCACAGAGGAGAGCGTTTTAGGGCTCCTAGGATAGAAACAGTTGGCTCTTTAGAATTTTCTGAGTGAAATGTTCTTCCAGTTCCTTATTTCTGTGCAGGGTACGTGCTGTTTGGTGTGCAATGAGGTATGTCGTCCCTGTCTTGGAGAAAAATACACAGAGGACTTTTAAACAAGCACAGGAAAGACAACATAGACCAGTGACAGCACAACATGCTTTCATATTAATGAAAAGGCACATTATACCCAGTGCAGAGGAGTCAGAGGGACAGGGGTCTCTTCAGGAGCAGGAGGCGTGGGGGCTGGGCACGCTGCCGTGTGCAGGCGGAGAGGAGTGGAGACGCCACAACAATGAAACCAGTGGTTTAGGGCCTGGCAGGTGAGGGCAGGCTCTGCGGGAGGCTGATGGCTGCAGCATGGAGGCGGTTCGGAAGATGCGCTCACCTGTGTCACACACAGTTACGGCTGCCTCCGAATTCATGGCTAAGCAGCGTGGGGACAGCGCTCACAGGGAAACTTCCGCATTACTGAAGAACGCAGCACCGGGCGAAACGCCACCAGAGTGTCACTGCAGGAGCAGAGCCCTGGCGGGTGATGAGCAGAGAAACCGCCGGGAAGCCCACACTCGCCTGGACCAGAGGCACAGGTCTGACCGGAGGGGGCCATGGAGGTGACAGCCGCAGAGGGGGCCATGGAGGTGACAGCCGCAGAGGGGGCCATGGAGGTGACAGCCGCAGAGGGCGCGCGGCACGCGGTGCTGGATGTGAGAAGGCGACTGTGGAGGCACTCAGAGCGTCACAGCACGGCGGGCTGAGGGTAGCACTTGTGGGGGAAGCGAGTCCAGCCACGCCCCCAGGCTGTGGGAGAGCTGGGGGTGAAGGTGTTACAGCCTGAACCCTGGGGTGAGCTGGAGATTTCAGGGGGAAGCAGCCACTGGAGGGTACCTGGCTGACAAGCCTTTGCTGGAATCAGTCGCTGTTCACACCTTCAGTGCGGCATTAACATTTAGCTTGGCCCTGCCCAGGCAGCCCAGCTGGTTAGAGCGTTGTCTTCATTACGCCAAGGTTGCGGGTTCGATCCCCAGTCAGGGCACATACAAGAAGCGACCAATGGGTACATAAGTAGAACAGCAAATCGATATTTATCTCTACCCCCTTCCCCCTAAAATCAATCAATAAAAAGATGCTACCTTTAACCAAGACTTAATCTGAAAACTTGAGTGTGTTTTTACGTGAGGACTGGAGCATTGTTAATGTTAACAAGCACATGATCTGTAAGCTTCAGCAGAATGATCATTAGCACCGATGCCATGTTTGTAACTAGTAGTTTATTGAACCTTCTCCCCACAGTTCCCACTCCCCACCTTCCCCCTCGCTGCTGACTCTGATCTTTTCTTTGTCGAGTGAACAAAAGCAAACATGACGAACAACTGGTCTGAGAACCTGGGCCCAATGCCGTGTAGTCTGGGAATGAAGCTGCTATGGGTTGTTGCCCAGTGAGTTGGGTAATAAACTGAACACCTTCTCTCTCTAGAACTGGAAGTGGAAAGTTAGACTTGTCCCAGCCATTCTCCGCTGGTAGTCTTCGTCAAACCTCTCGTTCTGAGCCACGGTGAAGTGATTCTTCCAGTCTCCGACTGCCCCTGAAAAGACATGGGAGTCAGAGCTGCTGGAGGACTGTGTGCCCTCTGCCCTGCTCTTGTGTGCGGTGTCCACTCGCCCTGCAGGAGGGCGGGGCTGGGCTCGGCGTTCTTCCTGCCAGCCCGTCCCTTTCCATCCGAAGGGAAGAGGACAGTCATCTGTCTGATTGTGAAGCCAGGAGAGCCTGCTGCCCCTGAGCCACGTTATGGCGGGGGGTCGGGGGGGGCACCACGTTAAAAACCGCAGGCCTGGGGGCTTTCCTGTCTTTCCCCGTCCTCTTGCATGTCAGATAGCATAGAGCCATCTACACCATGGATGCTTTGCTCCATCGGACTTAAGTGTATTTCCACCTTATTATTGAGAACTCTGGAGGGGAGATAAGGCGGTGGGTTTAGGCACTAAACCTTACTCTCTAGTTGTGGCTACACATTGGTTTCATTTCGTCTGTGGTCTCTTAAATACTCCTTCCCCAGTGTCATTTATTATGGACCTTGTCTTATCCATGGAAACCTCCCCACAGGCCCTGGGGTCCTCGACAGCTCTTTCAAGGTCTTGATGCGCAGAGAGAACCACCTTTCCTCATGAACGGAGACACCGAGTGGTCCATGACCTCCGCGGGGACTGGCGAGTAGTTCACCATGGAATTTTGCTTCATAACATCAAACGAAGTGTGATGGACAATTTTATCCAGGACGCTGTCATCCAGCTTTTTCCCAATAAATTCTCCCAGCTTCCAGATTTCATGCTTTGGGTTCTGTGATCAGAGTGAAAAGAAAAGTGAAGAGTTGATATAAAACAGTTTAAAAAATATTGCATTGAATTAATAATGGTGATAAGTAACATAAAATAAAAATCAATACTGCCTCCCAAATGCTCAACTTTCCAGAAATGACTAATTTTAATACGGTGACACAGATTTTTAAAAATTAACCATAGACAACCAAGATGGCAGCATAAGGTATATACCTGTACGTGCCGCCCCCCACAACCACATTAAAACTACAACTAAAGACAAAATGGCTATCATCCAGAATCACGGGAAAGCTGGCTGAGTGGAAGTTCTACAACTAGAAGAAAAGAAAAAAGCGCATTGAGGCTGGGTAGGAGGTGCGGAGGCGCCAACAGCAGAGGTACGGAGGCGCGCAAACCAGGATGCACCTGGGTATGCGGTTTTTTTCAACTGGAAGAGAGATACAAGCTCCGGACTGCACTGAGCTCATTTCCGGCGAGACTCTGGGGACCCAGACTCCTACGGGGAGAAATTGGACGGTCTGGCATCGGGTTGGAAAGCGAGGGTAGCTTTCTTGCAGAACTGCTCGCAGGGATCATTGTTACTGTGGGGGCACGGGACTCGCCGACGTGGGAACCTGGAAATGGCTGATGGACAGGCATTGCTGTTTGCTCCACCCTGGTGATTCTCTGAGACCCCGCCCCACCCAATTTATAACCCTACCCAAGCTGTGCACAGCGACGCAAAGAAATTGCCTGTCCTTTTGCAGCCTAACCTAAGAAACTGCAGCTGGGTCAGAGAGCTCCAAAATTTCCAAACCCCAAACAAAGAGGAGAAATCTGCAGATCTCACAGTAGCTCCTGCTGGGTGGACTCACACATTGGTTGAATTTGCACCTCCTTGGAGATCCAGGAGGCAGTGTGTGAACCCAGTGGTCAGATACCAGATTTCAACTCCTCACATCCATAAGTGACACACTCAAGAGGCAGACTCAGTGAGCACCAAAGCCCCACTGAAGCAAGTCCTGCCCCATAAAGGTGTCTCCAGCACAGCAGTTCTTCCACTATAGACACAGTGGGTCCTTGCAATCAATTGGCCTGGAGGCCATTTCCTCCCAGGGATACCAACAGCAATCAAGGCTTAACTATAACAAGACTGTGCACCCAGCCCACAAAGGGGTGCACCAAGGCTGTCCACCTCAGGTGATTGGGGAGGCTGAGCCACTGTGCCCAATAGGACACCTACCACACAAAGCCACTATCAACACAGGGAAGCAGCCAAAATGCGGAGACAAACATGTCACAAATGAAAGAAATGGAGGAAAGCAAATTACTGGATTTAGAGTTCAAAACCACAGTTATAAGGTTACTCAAGAATCTTCTACAAAGCTCCAATGAACTTAGTGAGACCTTAAAGGATCTTAATGAGAATGCCAAAAAAATAGAAAAGGACCAGTCAGAAATTAAGCATACACTGACTGCAATAAAGAATATTATACAGTAGACTAGAGGGTCGCAAGAATCATGTCAAAGATTTGAAATACGAGGAAGCAAAAACACCCATCCAGAAAAGCAAAAAGAAAAAAGAATCCAAAAATATGAAGATAGTGTAAGGAGCCTCTGGGACAACTTCAAATGTACCAACATCCGAATTATGGGGGTGCCAGAAGAAGAGAGAGAGCAAGATATTAAAAGCCTGCCCTGACCGGTTTGGCTCAGTGGATAGAGCATCGGCCTGCAGACTCAATGGTCCCAGGTTCGATTCCGGTCAAGGACATGTACCTTGGTTGTGGGCACATCCCCAGTGGGGGGTGTGCAGGAGGCAGCTGATCGATGTTTCTCTCTCATCAATGTTTCTAACTCTCTATCCCTCTCCCTCCCTCTCTGTAAAAAATCAATAAAGTATATATCTTTTAAAATAGATATTGAAAGCCTATTAGAAGAAATAATGACAGAAAACTTCCCCTACCTGATGAAAGAAATAGACTTACAAGTCCAGGAAGCAAAGAGAACTCCAAATAAGAGGAATCCAAAGAGGACCACACCAAGACACATCATAATTAAAATGCCAAGGGCAAAAGACAAAGAGAATCTTAAAAGCAGCAAGAGAAAAACAGTTAGTTACCTACAAGGGAGTACCCATACGAATGTTAGCTGATTTCTCAACAGAAACCATGCAGGCCAGAAGGGAGTGGCAAGAAATATTCAAAGTGATGAATAGGAAGGAGCTACAACCAAGATTACTCTACCCAGCAAAGCTATCATTCAGAATTGAAGGTCAGATAAAGAGCTTCACAGACAAGAAAAAGCTAAAGGAGTTCATCACCACCAAACCAGGATTTATGAAATGCTGAAGGGTATTCTTTAAGAAAAGGAAGAAGAAAAAGGTAAAGATAAAAATTATAAACAACAAATACATATCTGGGGGCGGGGGGTAAGAGATCAACCGAAGGACTTGTATGCATGCATATAAGCATAACCAATGGACACAAGACACTGGGGGGTAGGGGAAACCAGGGGAATGTCAAGGGGCAGGGGGGGGACCTATGAAATACTCTTTGTAATACTTTAAGCAATAAAACAAAATTAAAAAAATACCTATCTATTAACAAGTGAATCTAAAAATTAAGTGAATAAAAAACCTGATGAACAGAATAAACTGGTGAATATAATAGAAGCAGGGGCATAGGAAGGGAGTGGACTGACAATTCTCAGGGGGAAGGGAGTGTGAAGGGTGCAGGAAGAGATTGGACAAAAATCTTACACCTATGGATGAGGACAGTGGCGGGGGGTAAGGGCGTGCGGTGGGGTGGGAAACAGGTGGAGGGGAGCTATGGGGGGAAAAAAGAGGGACGTCTGTAATAATCTGAAGAATAAAGATTTATTTTTTAAAAAAAATTAACCATGCCCTAGCCGGTTTGGCTCAATGGATAGAGTGTCAGCCTGAGGACTGAAGGGCCCAGGTTTGATTCCGGTCAAGGGCATATGCCCAGGTTGCGGGCTCGATCCCCAGTTGGGGGCATGCAGGAGGCAGCCAATCAATGATTCTCTCTCATCATTGATGTTTCTCTCTCTCTCCTTCTCCCTTCCTCTCTGAAATCAATTTAAAAAATTTAAAAAAAAGAAAAAGAAAAATTAACCATAATTATTAAGCTTTTCCTGTTCTGTGATGGAAGCACCGCTGAGTGTGATGCAGTGTGTGGGAATGCTGCCCTAAACTTATTTCCAAATGTCCTGCTCGGCCGTTACTGGAGGGTCTTGGTCGGCCACGTGTGCGGCAGGGAGAGTGTAGCCTGGTAATGAGAATGAAGGCACGGCAGAGTCACAGAGCAGGCAATGGAGGCCTGACCGGGGAGGCTGCCGCTGGCTCTGACTTGGACAGAAACGCGCCCAGACAGTGCCGTGTGGCAGAGGATGGAGAGGACCTGTTACACTCCGGAGGCGACTGAGAGGCGCTCATGGCTGATGACTCCAGGCCCAGTCCGTCCAACCGGTGCGTAGGTGTCTCAGTGCCTAGGGAGCCAGTGTTCTCTCATCAGAGGGACACAGAGCCCTGGGAGATGTGGCCTTGGGACGTACCTGTTTCTAGAAGGAGTGGGGGGAGGGCAAGTGGAGGAGTTTACCCCACGATGGTATCTTTTGCTTTATGATGAGCTTCTGCTTTAAAAGGTTGGATGTTTAACTTGCCCAGACTGGGGTCTCAGTGGTTAGAGCCCTTGCCTGTGATCTGAAGGGTCACAGGTTCGATTTTGATCAGGGGCACTTACCTCAACTGCAGGCTGGATTCCTGGCCCCAGTCAAGCCACGTGGGGAAAGCAGCCAATCCATGTGTCTCTCACATCGATGTTTCTCTCTCTCCCCCTCCCTCCCACCCTCTCAGAAAGCCAATGGGAAAAAAACATACATTTGGGTGAAGATTAACGACAAAAAGTGCTTAATTTAATGGGCCTACAGACTAGGAATCAGCAAGAGTGCGGAAAACTGAGCTTTGTGTGACTACGTTCAGGGAATATTCCAGAATAAGACCACAGAACATGTAAAAGGGTTTAGGGACTCTGAGGTGAGACTACCTGTGTATTAGAATATTAGAAATGTAATAAGTTATTTGTTTTAAAAAACCATGGAGTGCAATTTAAAACAAAAGAAGAATTCAGACATGCGAAACAGGCTGGGTTTGCAAGGGGCAGGACGGGGCTGTGCGGAGTGGGTGAGGGGTCAGAGGTACAGACGCCCAGCTGTCCGCTCAGTCAGTCCTGGGGTGTATGTGTAGCAGGCCACTGTGGTTAATGATACTGCGATGCATACTTGAAAGGTGCTGAACTATAAGAAATAATTATATTTGGTGCAGATGTTAAGTAGACTTATTGTGGTGCTCATTTTGCAAGGTGCACAAATATCAAGTCATCCTGTTGTATACCTGAAACTAACACTATATTACACCTCAATTATCTCAATTAATAACATAGAAAACAATTCTGTGTTTTTTTCACTCTTGATATTTTATATCTGGCAATAAAGCTAGAATTTGAATTCAATAATTCTGAGTCTAAATCATTAGTATTTTCCCATTATACCATCATTTCTTAAACTGTTTCTTAAAATTGATGTTCCTCAATGAATAAAATGTGTTATAAAAGCGTTTCCCTCCTAAGCAGAATTTAAAATAGATGTGCTGGAAGGCTAGGCGAGGGACCAGCAGCGGGGGCTGTGGGAGACGTGATGTGGGAGCCAGGACAGCCCAGTGCATTGCGCATGGGGACAGCTGTCACCACTGAAATGCAGCCGTTCTCTGCTCCCTGTTCACTCTGCGAGGCCCTGATGCGGCCGCTACACTATGATGTAATATTTCATGGTCAGATAGGAACGTGCTGCCTTCACCATCTTCAGGTCCTCTTAGAAGAGGTAGAGGATGTGGTGTTGGTCTCTGGCTTCCCACCATCCTTTCACGTGGTCGTGCCATGAGCCCCAGCACACTGCAAGACAAGGCGGGGATGGGGCCAGGGGAATGGGATGGGGGACAGGGAATGGGATGGGGACAGGGAAATGGGATGGGGATGAAGACAGGGGAATGGGATGGGGACGGGGACAGGGGAATGGGATGGGGGACAGGGACAGGGGAATAGGATGGGGGACAGGGACAGGGGAATGGGATGGGGACAGGGAGAGGGGAATGGGATGGGGACAGGAGAATGGGATGGGGACAGGGACAGGGAATGGGATGGGGACAGGGAGAGGGGAATGGGATGGGGACAGGGGAATGGAATGGGGACGGGGACAGGGAATGGGATGGGGGACAGGGGAATGGGATAGGGAACAGGGACAGGGGAATGGGATGGGGAACAGGGGCAGGGGAATGGGATGGGGGACAGGGGAATGGGATGGGGGACAGGGACAGGGGAATGGGATGGGGAGCAGGGGCGGGGGAATGGGATGGGGGACAGGGGAATGGGATGGGGGACAGGGGAATGGGATGGGGATGGGGGAATGGGATGGGGATGGGGGAGTGGGAAGGGGACAGGGGAATGGGATGGGTATGGGGGAAGGGGATGGCGACAGGGGAATGGGATGGGGACAGAGGAATGGGAAGAGGGACAGGGGAAGGGGATGGGGGACACGGCCTGGGGAATGGGATGGGGGACAGAGACAGGGGAATGGGATGGGGACAGGGGAATGGGATGGAGGACAGGGACAGGGGAAAGGGATGGGGCACAGGGACAGGGGAATGGGATGGGGACAGGGGAATAGGATGGGGACGGGGGAATGGGATGGGGACAGGGGAATGGGATGGGGCACAGGGACAGGGAAATGGGATGAGGCACAGAGACAGGGGAATCGGATGGGGACAGGGGAAAGGGATGGGGCACAGGGACAGGGGAATGGGATGGGGACAGGGGAATGGGATGGGGGACAGGGACAGGGGAAAGTGATGGGGACAGGGGAATGGGATGGGGACAGGGAAATGGGATGGGGGACAGGGGAATGGGATGGGGCACAGGGACAAAGGAATGGGATTGGGACAGGGGAATGGGATGGGGACGGGGACAGGGTAATGGGATGGGGAAGGGGACAGGGGAATAGGATGGGGGATAGGGGAATGGGATGAGGACGGAAACAGGGGAATAGGATGGGGAAAGGGAAATGGGATCGGAACAGGGAAATGGAATGGGGACAGGGGAATAGGATGGGGGACAGGGAAAGGGAATGAGATGTGGACGGGGAATGGGATGGGGACAGGCGAATGGGATGGGGACAGGGACAGGGGAATGGGATGGGGGACAGGGGAATGGGATGGGGGACAGGAGAATGGGATGGGGGACAGGGACAGGGAAATGGGATGGGGGACATGGCCTGGGGAATGGGATGGGGGACAGAGACAGGGGAATGGGATGGGGTCAGGGGAATGGGATGGGGGACAGGGACAGGGGAATGGGATGGAGGACAGGGGAATGGGATGGGTGTCGTAAGTGTTTTCCTCCACATCCTGCGTGGCTCAGGGTTCGGGTCTGGAAGAGGAGCCGCACACAAATGAGATAGAAAAGACACTAGATAATTTGGGAATATTGGGGGACCAGGCGGCAAGTTCAACTCAAGAGGAAGGACTTCCACTGTGCTCAGGCCTCACCAAGCTTTTTATAGTGAGCGATAAACAAGGTAGTGGTTACCATAGTTACACAGTTCTTGTGAGTTTCACTTGTTTACACTGTTGGTTACACTTCCTGCACTTCCTCAGCCCCTTAGTTTCCCAGATAAGATCTAGGGAGTGTTATAAGGTCAAGCCTAATTATGCTAAGAGGACTGTGCCCTCTAAGCTAGGACTTGTTTGTGACTTTGCCAGCAGGTCAGTCCGAGGCTTAACCCTATATCAGTTTCCCACAGATGGGGACAGGAGAATGGGATGGGGACAGGGGAATGAGATGGGGACGGGGGAATGGGATGGGGACAAGGGAATGGGATGGTGGACAGGGGAATGGCATGGGGGACGGGGGAATGAGATGGGGGACAGGAACAAGGGAATGGGATGGGGACAGGGGAATGGGATGGGGACAGGGGAATGGGATGGGGGACAGGGGAATGGGATGGGGCACAGGGACAGGGGAATGGGATGGGGACAGAGGAATGGGATGGGGACGGGGACAGGGGAATGGGATGGGGACGGGGACAGGGGAATAGGATGGGGGACAGGGGAATGGGATGGGGACGGAGAAAGGGGAATGGGATGGGGACAGGGAAATGGGATGGGGACAAGGGAATAGGATGGGGGAGAGGGAAGGGGAATGGGATGGGGACAGGGGAATGGGATGGGGGACAGGGACAGGGTAATGGGATGGAGACGGGAGAATGGGATGGGGACAGTGGAATGGGATGAGGACAGGGGAATGGGATGGGGGACAGGGACAGGGGAATGGGACGGGGACAGGGGAGTGGGATGGGGGACAGGGACAGGGGAATGGGATGGGGACAGGGGAATGAGATCGGGGACAGGAGAATGGGATGGAGGACAGGGACAGGGGAATGGGATGGGGACAGGGGAATGGGATGGGGAGGGGGGAATGGGAGGGGGCACAGGGGAATGGGATGGGGACGGGGGAATGGGATGGGGCACAGGGACAGTGGAATGTAATGGGGGACAGGGACAGGGGAATGGGATGGGGCACAGGGACAGGGAATGGGATTGGGAGAGGGGAATGGGATGGGGACGGGGGAATGGGATGGGGACAAGGGAATGGGATGGTGGACAGGGGAATGGGATGGGGACAGGGGAATGGGATGGGGACAGGGGAATGGGATGGGGACACTGGAATGGGATGGGGGACAGGGACAGGGCAAAGAAATGGGAGACAGGGTATTAGGATGGGGACGGCGGAATGGGATGGGGGCAGGAGAATGGGATGGGGACAGGGGAATGGGATGGGGACAGGGGAATGGGATAGGGCACAGGGACAAGGGAATGGGTTGGGGGACAGGGGAATGGGATGGGGACGGGGGAATGGGATGCGGACGGGGGAATGGGAGGGGACAGGGGAATGGGAGGAGGGACAGGGAATGGGATTTGGGACAGGGACAGGGGAATGGGATGGGGGAGAGGGGAATGGGATGGGGGACAGGGGAATGGGATTGGGGACAGGGACAGGTGAATGGGATGGGGGAAACGGCCTGGGGAATGGGATGGGGGACAGAGACAGGGGAATTTGATGGAGACAGGGGAATGGGCTGGGAGACAGGGACAGAGGAATGGGTTGGGGGACAGGGGAATGGGATGGGGGACAGGGACAGGAGAATGGGATGGGGCACAGGGACGGGAAAGGGATGTGGCACAGGGACAGGGGAATGGGATGTGGGACAGGGACAGGGGAATGGGATGGGGGACAGGGGAATGGGATGGGGACAGAGGAATGGGATGGGGGACAGAGGAATGAAATTTGGGACAGGGACAGGGAAATGGAATGGGGGAGAGGGGAATGGGATGGGGACAGGGGAATGGGATGGGGGACAGGGACAGGGGAATGCGATGGGGGAAACAGCCTGGGGAATGGGATGGGGGACAGAGACAGAGGAATTTGATGGAGACAGGGGAATGGGCTGGGGGACAGGGTCAGGGGAATGGGATGGGGGACAGGGGAATGGGATGAGGACAGGCGAATGGGATGGGGACAGGGGAATGGGATGGGGACAGGGGAATGGGATGGGGCACAGGGACAGAGGAATGGGTTGGGGGACAGGGGAATGGATGGGGGACAGGGACAGGGGAATGGGATGGGGCACGGGGACAGAGGAAAGGGATGGGGCACAGGGACAGGGGAATGGGATGTGGGACAGGACAGGGGAATGGGATGGGGGACAGGGGAATGGGATGGGGACAGGGGAATGGGATGAGGACAGGGGAATGGGATGGGGACGTGGGAATGGGATGGGGGACAGGGACAGGGGAATGGGATGAGGACAGGGGAATAGGATGGGGGACAGGGACAGGGGAATGGGATGGGGACAGGGACAGGGGAATGGGACGGGGACAGGGGAATGGGATGTGGGACAGAGACAGGGAAATGGGATGGGGCACAGGGACAGGGGCATAGGATGGAGGACAGGGACAGGGGAATGGGATGGGGACAGGAGAATGGGATGGGGACAGGGGAATGGGATGGGGCACAGGGACAGAGGAATGGGTTGGGGGACAGGGTAATGGGATGGGGCACAGGGACAGCGGAATGGGATGGGGGAAATGGGAATGGGATGGGGACAGGGGAATGGGATGGGGACACTGGAATGGGATGGGGGACAGGGACAGGGCAAAGGGATGGGGGACAGGGTAATGGGATGGGGACGGGAGAATGGGATGGGGACCAGGGAATGGGATGAGGACAGGGGAATGGGATGGGGACCGGGGAATGGGATGGGGGACAGGGACAGGGGAATGGGATGAGGACAGGGGAATAGGATGGGGGACAGGGACAGGGGAATGGGATGGGGACAGGGGAATGGGATGGGGGACAGGGGAATGGGACGGGGACAGGGGAATGGGATGGGGGACAGGGACAGGGGAATAGGATGTGGGACAGAGACAGGGGAATGGCATGGGGCACAGGGACAGGGGAATGGGATGGGGACAGGGGAATGGGATGGGAACAGGGGAATGGGATGGGGACACTGGAATGGGATGGGGGACAGGGACAGGGCAAAGGGATGGGGGACAGGGTAATGGGATGGGGACAAGGGAATGGTATGGGGACAGGGGAATGGGATGGGAACAGAGGAATGGGATGGGGCACAGGGGAATGGGATGGGGACAGGGGAATGGGAAGGGGGACAGGGACAAGGGAATGGGTTGGGGAAAGGGTAATGGGATGGGGACAGGGGAATGGGATGGGGATGGGGGAATGTGATGAGGACAAGGGATAGGGATGGGGACAGGGGAGTGGGATGGGGCACAGGGACAGGGGAATGGGATGGGACAGGGGAATGGGATGGGGGACAGCGGAATGGGATTGGGGACAGGGACAGGGGAATGGGATGGGGGAAACGGCCTGGGGAATGGGATGGGGGACAGAGACAGGGGAATAGGATGGAGACAGGGGAATGAGCTGGGGGACAGGGACAGGGGAACGGGATGGGGGACAGGGGAATGGGATGAGGACAGGCGAATGGGATGGGGACAGGGTAATGGGATGGGGGAATGGGATGGGGACGGTGGAATGGGATGGGGCACAGGGACAGGGGAATGGGATGGGGCACAGGGACAGGGGAATGGTATGGGGACAGGGGAATGGGATGGGGACGGGGACAGGGGAATAGGATGGACGACAGGGGAATGGGATGGGGACGGAGAAAGGGGAATGGGATGGGGACAGGGAAATGGGTTGGGGACAGGGGTATAGGATGGGGGACAGGGAAGGGGAATGGGATGGGGACAGGGGAATGAGATCGGGGACAGGGACAGGGGAATGGGATGGGGACAGGGTGAGTCCCACTCACCAGCTGACACTCCTCCGAAGAGAGAGCTCCCAGTGTCATGTGGTGATCCCCTCACATCCAAGAAGGCAGGTCACATGAGTCCTCAGGAAATGACCCTTTTGATGGTGTTGGAGGCTTCGAAAGGGGTTCAGAGCTGAATGTTCATACCTTTCCCAGTCAGAAAGCTCTCAAAATACTCCTCCCAGGTCCCGGGGGCGGAAGCGCTTTATTCATCCTGTGGAAATGGTAGTAAGACACCACGTTGTCCTTGGGGTTTCTTGCCACATAGATTATCTGTGGGGAGAGGGGGGAGAGAATTAGCCCGTGAGGCCTCTGCGCACTGGTTATCGCCCCAACATCCGTCCATCCGTCCAGGGGGTCTTTCGGATGCGGATCCCGGATGCGGGTGTTGGGAGATGAAAGGCTCAGAGATGCGGGCACGGGGTTGTTGGGAAGAGGTGAAGGGTTTTCCTTTAATAAGTGAAGAGCTTTCTGAGGAAGCAGTATCACTCAGAGCTCCTGTTGCTCTTTACCTGACAGTTTTTCTCCAGGAAAGATGGAGGCAGCAGTTGGAAGGGAAGGTGTGTTTTCAGGGTCCGTGGTGAGGGCATTGCGTTAGCTTGTTCCAAGCCTGTAACATGATTCTGATCATTTCCCACTAGTGTTCGCTGTGCTTCACAACACGCTGCTTTCACTGTCACCACCTGAGGGCCAACTGGACAGTCAGGCAGCTCTGTGGTCTGACCCGCGAGGATGTGTCCAACCAACGAATTAATGTTCTGGCTTGAACAATGTCTAACCATAACAAACAGCAAACCAAATGAATAAGAACCCAAATCCCAACCTGTTGACCAGGAAATCACTGAGGCTCCTCCTTGTGGAGTACAATTAATGTCTAATTGGAGGATCAACATTTAACTTCCTTCTGTAGGAACAGTGACTCCGTTAGAAGAGATGGCTGGAGAACAGCATGGGCCAGATACAGTTTTTTAAAAAGACGAAGTCACAAGTATATTAATATACTTGTGTGAGTGTCTAGAGTTTTGGGAGGCTATTTGATAGTCAGCATTCTGAGTCTGCATTTAGGAGTATAATCAAGTGAAGTTATTCCACACTCACCCGATCCTATGGACGGGATTATCCATTCGATGAAAGGAAAACGCACGTGAGTAGGTGCTCGTTGAGTTTGGTCAACATCACCTTCGTTTTGTATTAAGTCCACTATCTCCTGAGTCCACGTGGTCCCTTGTTCCGCAGGGAGGTAGAGATGAGTAGACCGTTAGGATACTGTATCCTTAAAGATGGCCAAGTGCTTGTTAGACATCTGTGTGCACTGTGAAGCCAGGTTTGTGATGGAATTAAGAAAACGTCATTCTTTATACCTTGTTTTACCATAGTATGACTTTTATGAAAAGGCTCCAATGTGAAGCAGACTTATGTGCAGTTCATTGTTTCCTGCCACAGCTATTCACTGGGCTGCTGTCCTGTTGACTGAGCTGCATTGTTCCTTAGTGTTATAATACTCATGGTCATAAGGAAACCCCTCTAATGTGTGGAAATAATTAATGTGTGAAATGTTTGCTGTGTGAAGACCCCAATACTCTGTAACTTCCAAAATGTGGTGAACACCCCACTATCTTGATGTGAATACCCTAAGCCCTTAAAGTGTAAACACCCTGCTCCTAGCATAAGACACACCATCTGGCCCACACTGATAAGACACAAGTTGTTTACTACTGGCTATATAAGCACCAGATTTTTCTTCAGTGGACATCTCCTGCCTGATGAGAGGCGGACTCCATGTGAGACTCCGCAGACTCTCACTCCGTGAGACGAGCCCCTGACTGACTGCTGTGATGTATGAGCCTGACCCAACTGTGGCAGCCTGTCTGTCTCCATCTTCGTTGTCCGTCTTTTGGTGTGCATTGCCTGGTGGATTTCGCTGGAGCCTAGGACCCACTAGGAATAAGTAAATAAACCCTGTGTGACTGCATACTAATTCTGTCTTGTGTGTTCATGTGTTCTGGTTTGGCTCAACTGTCTAGTTTTGAAGTACCAGGGATAGGCCGTTATTGTTGACCCCTGGTCACCTGCATATGTCCCACTAAATCTAGACAGATAATTAATTAATTGGGGCATAACTGGGATAATTGGTGTAGCAGGCAGGATTCCAAAACAAATTTCTCTGCAGCGCAAGTGGATAATTATTTAAAATTTTCAAAAACACTCAGGTTACCAATGAGATCAAAGAAGAAATTAAAAACATCCTGGAAACTAATGACAATGAAAACACAACAATCCAAAACCTATGGGACACAATGAAAGCAGTCCTGAGAGGGAAGTTTATAGCTCTACAGGCCTACCTCAAAAAAAAAACAAGAAAAAATGGTAGTAAATCATCTAACTCTACAACTCAAAGAATTAGAAAGAGAGCAACAAGAAAAGCTCAGAGTGAGCAGAAGTAAGGAGATAATAAAGATCAGAGCAGAAATAAACAATATAGAGACCAAAAAAACAATACAAAAGATCAACAAAACCAAGAGCTGGTTCTTTGAAAGAATAAACAAAATTGATGAACCTCTATCCAGGCTCACCAAGAAGCAAAGAGAGAGGACCCAAATAAACAAAATCAGAAGTGAAAGAGGAGAAATAACAACAGACCCCACAGAAATACAAAGGATTGCTAGAAAATACTGTGAACAACTCTACTCCAACAAACTAGACAACCTGGAGGAAATGGACATATTCCTAGAAAAATACAACCTTCCGAAACTCAATCAGGAAGAATCTAAAAATCTCAACAGGCCAATAACTATTTAGAAATTGAAGCAGTCATCAAAAAGCTTCCAGCAAAACAAGCCCAGGGCCAGACGGCTTCACAGGGGAGGTTTACCAAACATTCAAGGAAGAACTAAAACCTATCCTCCTCAGACTATTCCAAAAAATTCAAGAGGAAGAAACACTTCCAAGCTCATTCTATGAAGCCAGCATCACCCTCATACCAAAACCAGATAAAGACAACACAATGAAAGAAAATTACAGGCCAATATCCCTCATGAACATAGATGCCAAAATCCTCAACAAAATCTTAGCAAATCGGATCCAGCAGTACCTCAGAAAGATCATACATCATGACCAAATAGGATTTATCCCAGGGATGCAAGGATGGTACAATATCCACAAATCAATAAAAATGATACATCACATAAACAAATTGAGAGAAAAAAACCATAGTCATTTCAATTGATGCAGAAAAAGCATTTGAAAAAATTCAACACCCATTTTTGATAAAAAAAAAAAAAAAAAAACTTTCAGCAAGGTGGGAATAGAAGGATCATACCTCAACATAATAAAAGCCATATATGACAGGCCCACAGCCAACATCATACTCAATGGGCAAAAACTAAAACCATTTCCCTTAAGAACAGGAACAAGACAGGAATGCCCACTCTTGCCACTCCTGTTTGACATAGTACTGTTAGTACTAGCCATTGCAATTAGACAAGAAGAAGAAATAAAAGGCATTCAAATTGGAAAAGAAGTAAAACTGTCCTTATTCGCAGATGACATGATATTGTACATAAAAAACACTAAAGACTCCATCAAAAAACTATTCGACTTAATAAATGAATTCGGCAATGTAGCAGGATACAAAATTAATGCCAAGAAATCTATGGCATTTCTATACACCAATAGTGAACGTACAGAAAGAGAGACTAAAAAAGCAATCCCATTTACCATCACACGAAAAAAATTAAGATACCTAGGAATTAACTAAAGAGGTAAAAGACCTCTACTCAGAAAACTACAGGACGTTGAAAAAAGAGATAGAGGAAGACATAAACAGATGGAAGAACATACCATGTTCATGGATTGGTAGAATCAACATCATCAAAATGTCCATACTACCCAAAGCAATCTATAAATTCAATGCACTACCCATTAAAATACCAATGGCATATTTCACAGACCTAGAATGAACTCTCCAAAAATTCATCTGGAATAAAAAAAAAGACCCCGAATAGCTGCAGCAATCCTGAGAAAGAACAAAGTAGGTGGGATCTCAATACCAGATATCAAGCTGTATTACAAAGCCACTGTTTTCAAAACTGCCTGGTACTGGCACAAGAACAGACATATAGGTCAATGGAAAAGAATAGAGAACCCAGAAATCGACCAGAACCAATATGCTCAATTAATATTTGACAAAGGAGGCAAGAACATACAATGGAGTCAAGACAGTCTCTTCAATAAATGGTGTTGTGCCAGAAGCCGGTCCATCCTTGCTGCTTGACACAGTCGCTGCAGGGAAGAAACATCTGCACAGAATATGTTTCAAGGGACCTGGCGTATATGGCATACTGTTCTTAATATGTTTGCTCCCTTTCTTGGCGCTATGTGTTTTAACCAAGGTCACCTCTCCGAGAAAGGTTGTTTCCCCAAGGTAGGGGTTTTTCCCTGAAGTTAGGGAGGGAATAAAACCCCTTAACTAAGTGCCAGGCGGGTAGTTAATCACTGTAACTATGAAGAATCACGCTTAAGCTACATAATCTTTACTCCCTGGAATGGAGATAAGAAGTGCCCTAACCTTTCGAATAGAAATTGATAGGATTAAAATAAACTGGTATAAATACAGATGTAGTAAGACAATAAAAGACAGAACTTGGCTGGAGATCCTGGCTAGGCTGCTGATCAACTGAACGCTGTCTCCGTGTCATTCCTTCTTCGCCGACTCCGTCCACACCTTTGGGAACCCCTGGACCTGCTGGGGTTGGACCCCAGCAGTGTTGGGAAAATTGGACAGATACATGCAAATAATGAAACTAGACCACCAACTTACACCATACACAAAAATAAACTCAAAATGAATAAAGGACTTAAATGTAAGACGTGAAACCATAAAAATATTAGAGGAATCCAAAGTCAACAAAATCTCATACATATGCCGAAGCAATGTCTTCACTGATGCAGCTCCTAGGGCAATAGAAACTAAAGAGAAAATAAACAAATGGGACTACATCAAAATAAAAAGCTTCTACACAGCAAAAGAAACCATCAACAAAACAACAAGAAAGTCCACTGCATGGGAGAATATATTTGCCAATGTTATCACCGATAAGGGTTTAATCTCCAACATTTATAGGGAACTCACACAACTTAACTAAGGGAAGATAAACAACCCAATCAAAAAAGGGGCAAAGGACCTAAATAGAAACTTTTCAAAAGAGGACATTCAGAAAGCCAAGAGACATATGAAAACATGCTCAAAGTCACTAATCATCTGAGAGATACAAATCAAAACAACAATGAGGTATAATCTCACACCTGTCAGAATGGCTATCATCAACAAACGACAAGTGCTGGAGAGGATGTGGAGAAAAGGGAACACTCGTGCACTGCTGGTGGGAATGCAGACTGGTGCAGCCACTATGGAAGACAGTATGGAGTTTCCTCAAAAAACTAAAAATGGAACTCCCATTTGACCCAGTGATCCCACTTCTAGGAATATATCCCAAGAAACCAGAAACACCAATCAGAAAGGATATATGCACCTCTATGTTCATAGCAGCACTATTTACCATAGCGAAGATCTGGAAACAGCCTAAGTGCCCATCAGCAGATGAATGGATTAGAAAATTGTGGTACATCTACACAATGGAATACTATGCTGCTGTAAAAAAGAAGGAATTCTCACTATTTGCAACAGCATGGATGGAAGTGGAGAGCATTATGTTTAGTGAAATAAGCCAGGCAATGAAAGAAAAATACCACATGATCTCACTCATTCATGGATAATAAAGACCATTATAAACTGATGAACAAAAATAGACACAGAGGCAGAGCAGCATGGAACAGACTGTCAAACTACAGCGGGAAGGCTGGGGAGGGTTGGGGGGCTGGAGGGGGTGTAAGAGATCAACTGAAGGACTTGGTGTGCATACATATAAGCATAACCAATGGACACAAGACACTGCGGGTAGGGGAGGCCGGGGGAATGTCAAGGGGGGGGGGCGGGGAAGGAGACATATGTACTACTCTTTGTAATACTTTAAGCAATAAGACAAAATTAAAAGACATAAATAAAATAAAGGGCCAGATGGTTGAGAACCATTGCTCAAAAAAACAAAACAAACAAAAAAACACTCAGGTTCCGGTCAGAGTATTAAGGAAACAACCACCGAGTGTAAAGGGGATTAATCTGGCACCAAGTGAAAGCGAACTAGTCTCTGAGGACACGAGTCAGTGGTCGTCCCCTGCAAGGGCATGCCCAAGAGTCTGACTCCCGACTGGCTGAGGCCTGAGGGTCGCAGCAGCCTCTCTGCCCAGGCGGAGCCGAGTTGGCAGATTACAGCAACCAACCTATTCCCAATCCGGAGACTCAACACCGGAGCGTAACCGGGTCGCCCAGGGTCAGTCCAAAATCAAAACTCCCCTTCAGATTAAGGGAATTCAATTAAAGGAAACTGAAAGTAAAAGGAAAATGAATTCTTTTGAAGAATATATTTACAGCAGAGCCGAACTTATGAACAAAATTTTGAAGAAACTAGTTAAAACTCTCCCTAATTTTCTAAGAAAACTAACAACTCTCCATCTAGAAACCACATACTGCAATAGGAACACACCGCATACACAAGGATTCTGTGGGTTTGGTGGGTACGGACCAAGACTCCGCCTCACTCAACACCATGCAGAAGGTTAAAGACTTCTTCAACAAGCTTTCAAAAGAGACAACCCTGCCGAGCCTAACATACCATCAGAAAGCAAATGGAAACCGGTAGAGGACACCCTGAGGGCCACATATAAAACCCAGACAGCCCCTGGCCTCAGCAAAAACACAGTAGATCCTAACAATCTGATTCCAATAATACAGCGGTTCTCAACCTGCAGGTCGCGACCCCTTTGGCGGTGGAACGACCCTTTCACAGGGGTCGCCTAAGACCATCCTGCATATCAGATATTTACATTACGATTCATAACAGTAGCAAAATTACAGTTATGAAGTAGCAACAAAAATAATTTTATGTTTGGGGGTCACAACATGAGGAACTGTATTTAAAGGGCCAGAAGGTTGAGAACCACTGCAGTAATAGCAAGAGCGCCACCACAGGAGGTAGTAGGAATATTACTCCAGACAATCCGTCCCCTGCAGGAGGACACTGACAAGGGAAGATCACTAGCACAGAAGGTAGCTGCAAAATACTCCAGCAAGCCAGTAGTAGTAAAAAAGAAGGTAATCAAATTGGAAAATGAAGCAATCAGTAGAATGCACCTCCTTTTTAAGGCAGGAATTAGCAGAACTCAGAAAACGATTGATTAAAGGAGAATTAACAGACGTAGAGTGGCTTGTAAAAATATATGAACTTGGAGGCGACACGTCTATGTTAAGTGCAGATGAACTCACAGCAGTAATAGATGCGATACAATTAGCCAAATTAAAAACAGCACTAAAGGAAATTGCAGAACAACACTCAGATAGTAAGATCATTACGGAGCTGGATAGGAGATGCGTGGAGAAGAGCATTCCCAGCAGTGGACCTGTCTTCAGGACAGTTGTCAGAACACCGGGGTCTCTTACACAATTACAGACCCAGTTAAGGAAATGGGTGATTCTAACGAGCCTCTCTAACCCAGACGGGAGCTCACCCTGGGAAAACTCAGAGGTAGAAGGATAGTCCGCGCACTAATAAGAAACGCCCAGACGGCCACAAAATGCAGCTTCAGAGCCTTAGCGCAGGGCCCAGCACTGCAGAGGATATTAAAAAGAAAACCCAGCTGCACCGAGGCCTGTTAGCAGAAAAGAAATCCGCCTTCACGGCAGAGGAATCACAGAAATATCCATTCCCCACGCCACAGCAGAGAGGACCTCTAAAGCCCTTACAAGCACGCCAAACCGATGGAAACAGGCAGAATGACCAGCACAGACAAGGACAAGCTAGTTACTGGAGAAGGAACAATCCGTTCTTCAAGAACAATAATCCACTCAGAAGTAATAATAACAACTCAGTCAGAGACAACAGTAATCCATTTAGAAATAATGATCCATTCAGGAATAATCAACCCACCCAGCCACAAAACCCATTCAGACAAAATGACCCTTTCGGAAACAATGACTTATTTAGAAATCGAAACTTTAAACGAAATCCCAACCCCTTCCAAAATGGACACGGCACTAACCCCTTTAAACAAAACTCAAATCAAATCAGGGAAACTGGGAGGGCTCCCGCCGACCACAGCAAGTCCGGCAGGAGAGGGGCACAAACAAATGTACCCACCGGACCCTGAAACCCTCCCCACATAAATGTTACAGAAACATTTCGCATGGAACATGACAACAGACCACACATAACACTACAAGTTTCACTACATGGAAGTCATTTTCAAAACCACTCATTTTTAGTAGATACAGGATCACAAGTCTCTTTACTAAAAGGCACAGTAACACACAACAAAGTAGTCACAGAAGGAGTAACGGGCAACGTAATCCGAACAGCGCCCACTCCCGGACACATATAAAGGAAAGAAAATCCCAGCAACCTTTTGGACGGCACCAGAAATTCACAACATTATAGGTATGGACTTCATCCCACAACTCCTTAGTCACATCACACATAAACCTACACCACATCAAACACAGACATTCTTCACCGCGCTACAAATAGAACCATTAACATTACCAGAACTAAATACACACTCATTCACACCTCAGTGCCCTCTAAAAGGAGGACATGACGATGGAACCAAAGCACTTAAAAAACTTCTGGAAGAGGATAAAACAGAACCGGGCAGGTCACACATTTATAACAGCCCAATCTGGCCTGTAAAAAAGCCTAACGGCACCTACAGGATCACAATAGACTATCGCCACCTGAATAAGGCCTCACCACAGACAGATGGCTGCCTGCCCGACGCACAGGAAGTAATCAATGTGATCCAAAAAGCCGATCCAAAACGCATGGCAGCAACTGACCTATCAGACATGTTTTCCGCCATCCCAATAGCTAAGGAATCCAGACCTATTACCACATCTACATGGCAAGGTAAGCAATCTCAATTCAAAAGACTACAAAAGCATACAAAAATTCACCTACAGTTGCACACAATTTACTTGCCAATAACATCGACCCCACCAAATGTAAATCTACAATTACACAATACACAGATGACATCCTACTCTACAGCAATGACAAGGATACCCTTCAAACGGACTTAAATGCACTCGTATCTCATTTGAGATCACTAGGCTGGACAATTAATCCTGACAAAATCCAGCCCCCAGACACCAAAACAACATTTTTAGGCATCCACTGGAGGTCTGCAGGCGGAAACATACTGAACAAAGTAATAGAGAAATTGCCAAACCTAAAAAGCCCAACCAACAAAAAAGAAGCACAACAATTAATGGGACTTTTCGGGTACTGGAGACAACACATACCATACCTGGCAGACATTGCAAAACCCATATACAGAGTCACCAGGAAAGCAGTGTCTTTCATATGGACCCAAGAACAGGAACAAGCATTTAAACAATGAAAGGACTACGTACACCACCTTCAATCCCTACAAAGTATCAGACCAGGAGACGAAATAGTACCAGGCATTAGTTTCATGGCAGAACATGAAACTAGTTGGGGACTAGACAAAAGAGGAACAGAAGACGAAAAACTAATGCCTGTAGGATTCTGGACTCAGGGATTCCCTGACTCCTACCACAAATTCTCTCATTCTGAGAAGCTAACCTGGACACTGTATGTGGCTTTTTGCAGGTGGAGCCCCTGGCTGGACTGAACCCAATAGCTGTGCGCAGCACACTGCCCCTAAGGCAGGGCTCAAAATGTCAGCTGAAGAATTGGCAGGGTCCCAAATGGACGAAAAGGTTCTCGCGTGGAAGTGGTGCATTAACACACGAGAAGCCTCTGGCTCCAGTGAACCAGCCCTCCTCACCGAGGAGGTCAACAAACTTGAGGTGGAACCACCTACCTGTGCCAACAAGTGTGTAAGACCACCTGATCCGATCGGTGTGAAAGGGCCACAGTGTAGCCCTGAACTTAACAACGCCTGGCTTACAGACAGATCCGTTTCCGGAACCGGTGACCAGTGCGAATGGAGAGCAGCAGCCTTCAATCCAGCGACATCACAAGCACTAACGCGGCTGTAGGTCCAAATCTGCTCAACATGCCAAACTCATAGCTACATGTTCAGCCATTAAGGACTCAATTGACAATCATAAGCCCAAAATTTACGTCTTTTCCGACTCATGGGCAGTCTGTAAAGGAATCACTGAATGGTCAGGCAAATGGCAACAATCAGGCTGGTTAATTAATGGCAAACCTTTATGGTCACAAGACTATTGGATAAAACTCTATGGCCTCTCCAAACAAATTAAAATATACATGACACACGTCAACGCTCACGCCACAGACAAAACACCCACATGCTCCACAACCCAACAGCAGATACATTAGCAAAAGGCGTCACACCTGAAGACAACATCACTATCGTGGACAAATCAAAATCATTAGCAATTAATCTAAAATTAGTAAGAAATGAAAATAACGACTAGTCCATCACCCCTCTTCCTAAACTTAAATTTAGGAAAGAAAATGGCAAATACAAATTGCTCCCATCTACATCAGAACTCACCTTTCCACCACAATTCATACAACAGATACATACAACATCAGGACACCTAGGACGTTCTTCTCTTGCCCCTCGGTTCCTTAAGACGCAGGGCTCCTCAAACTTTTTAAACAGGGGCCAGTTCCCTGTCCCTCAGACCGTTGGAGGGCCAGACTATAGTTTAAAAAAATACTATGAACAAATTCCTATGCACACTGCACATTATCTTATTTTTAAGTAAAAAAAAACAAAATGGGAACAAATAAAATATTTGTATTGCATGTGGCCGGCGGGCTGTAGTTTGAGGACCCCTGCTAAGAGGAACCTAAAGGCACCCATTAAACTCATCAAGGAAGCAATAAATTCCTGTGAACAATGCAAAGGTACTCACACGTTTAAATCTCTTATAACACCCAGACTGACTAATGCATTTGTGCCTAATCAAGTCTTACAAATTGATTTTATTGGACCACTTCAGGTACCCTTTGCAAACAAATATGCATGCACTATTGTTGACACAGCAACTGGAATACTTTATGCTTACGCCTCAAGACATAGATTCAAGCACTCTCAACATGGTTCTCATTCTATGGACCACTGCACATCTTTGAATCAGACCGAGGCACACACTTCACAGCATCATCAGTCCAACAAGCACAAGACTTAGACGTCGATTGGAATTTCCACCTGCCTTATAACCCACAAGCAGCTGGACAAACAGAGAGACACAATGGCCTCCTCAAACACAAACTGCAAACACTATTCATGGACAGGTCATTCAAGACACTCCAAGAATTACTAGACAAAGCATGTCTACAACTAAACTCCACACCCAGGGAAAATAGACTTTCCCCAATATAAGAATTACTCCATGCCCTAACCGGTTTGGCTCGGTGGATAGAGGGTCAGCCTGCGGACTGAAGGGTCCCAGGTTCGATTCTGGTCAAGGGCATGTACCTTGGTTGTGGGCACATCCCCAGTAGGGAGTGTGCAGGAGGCAGCTGGTCGATGTTTCTCTCTCATTGATGTTTCTAACTCTCTATCCTTCTTCCTTCCTCTCTGTAAAAACATCAATAAAATATATTAAAAAAAAAAGAATTACTCCAACCACACATTCTAAATAATCCCATTGCAGATCATGAACCACCCCTCAATATTACCAAAAATTACCCTATAAAATCTTAACCAAATCCACTAAGTATGGCTCCTTATCCCCACAGGAAATAATTGCCCACTCTGGATCATCGCTCTTCTGGACTATAAACAGTCTAGGAACCTACAACAAACCAAACTACAGAACTCTACCCTCTGGCAGGACCCAAGTGCTCACCCACAAACTTCTATATTGATCTCTACACACTCCTCTCACTCCCCTTCTCAATCCTTCCCACACTATTTCTAGTGTTGACCCTCAAATGCCTCCTTAACGATGTGCTTAAGGACTGTCTGCATCTCCCTCTTTGGATTCCCCCCCCTTGTAGCACTCTTAGCAACCCCACTGAGACTCCATTGGATGCAGTGTCCGTATCGTTCATGTGACAATACCACCACCACCACCGAGCCCCACCACCTCCGTCCATGTGACCCTAGAGACCTTAAAAAAAACCCTACTCCGCTCTTTATAACTATACCCTCTGCATCCTAAACAAATAATACCCATCTCTTTTTCAGTGATCAGACACTGGAAACCTGGAACAACTAGATGAATTTCTAGAAGAGATCTCAGCAGTCCCAGTACCCCCACAATCCGCACCAAACCAATCCCCCATTTACCCTACTGTTCCCTCCCCACTTCCAATTAACCCTCCTTCAGAACGAGCCCCATCCCCAACAATTCCTCCTTACCCTGGTATTGCTCTTGACAATTATCGCATACAACTTCACCCCCTGATATGTAATGATTCTTGGTACTGCTGGATACCCCAACCCGACTCTTATTCTGAATACCCAGCAAACCTACAGACAAGCCTCACAGGCCCAGTGAGACAAAGTCTCCATAACCTGCTGGATGATATTCAAGCAGTTGCTGAATATCTCCCAGGGCAAATTACTACTGATTACCTCTACCTCTTACAGCACTACACTTGCTTGGTAGAGGCAGCCATCTACTCTCCTAATACAGACCCAGATCCTATCCCAACTACTCTCATTAGCAACCCCCTTCGTTGCTTCCTGTGCTCCACTATCAATCCCCACCATTTCCCCTCACGCCGCCAATATGGGAATGCACACCCAGTCTCCCTCAGGGAGAAATCACCATGCACTGCTAGCACAAGACATCATTCAGGATTTAGAACAGGGAGACATGGAATTAGATATTTTCTGCTACCGCTAGTCTTTATGCTCTCCCTTATTACTGCTGCCTTTGCTAATGCTACTGCTACTATTGATATCTCCAATGCCACAACCCATACTTCTATAATCACTACTTCTATCTCGAACCCTACCACTGCTCCCTCTACTACCACAACAACGATCCCTTCACTTATCTTTCTCACACATCCTACCCATATACCTAAACTGAAAAAAATCGGGAAAACACTATCTGTACCCAACTGTACACATAGTGACAAATAATAATTCCTTATTCTCATACTCTATAGGACATTTTGATTTTAATACCTCTATCTACTACCATAGCATCTATAAACTCGGCCCTGCATACCTTCCTGCACACTCTTGCCAAACCCTTGCACTAAATTCTGAGCAAACGACTCTCAGAGTTCATTACCACACCCAACCGAAAACCTGCACACCACTTCAATGGTTTCCAGATGCACTCACCACTAGATCAATATCAATCATAGACACACGGCATTGTGAGCCACCAACTACAACATACAAAATCATTAACAAATCCTCTTATTCTCAACCCATCCAAACACAGATCCCTTTGTTACTCTGTGTACAAAGAGCAAATCTCACTGTCACTCCCTTTGTGGAAAGACTAATGCATTTCCGGTACACGGGGAAGAGGGAGACAATTGTGAGGATGATGAGGATTCGGGTTGTGATGAACACACACATGACACAATTACAACATCCGCACCTACAACGACACCTACAGGAACACCTGTCTTTAACAGACATCCATCCCTTTCACCACCTACTAACAACCCAACTCTCCCACTAGGATTCAATGAAATGGAACATTTTAATATGACTCATGTAATCACAGAAAACGGTATTACATATTATCAATACTATCTCATAGGCTTTCCTAACTTTCCAATCCTCGGCAACTTCTGCATTGACTCCTGTCACCAACACTAATATCACCTCTTACAACACCACTAGAGGACGCCATAACCCCTCAGGAATTTTTAACCTCAGACCAAAATTTCTGGCCATACATATTCCACAAGTTCTTACAGATCTCATTACACAACTTGTATTTGAAAATTTCAACAATCCTTTACTCCAAATTAATAACAATCCTAAACTTGGTAAAATAGCTTGCATATGCTTCATTGCATTTATCCCGAATGACACTCAGTCCAACATAGAAAATTTCTTTAAACAGAAAAAAAATGATGACTCTGATTTAGTTCTTGGAGCATACATTGAACTTCTTACTGTTCTCAATTGCTTCAATGCCACGGAGAAAGTCTCTCCTCAAGTCTTATGGCTTCTCCAGGCACACACTGTCAGACAACACGAATCCTTTAAATGGAAAGTATCCCAACCCGAATTTTGGGGATTTGGGAAAACAAACTTCACAACACCACATTTCCCAGGAGTCCTACCCAATACACACACATCACTTGAAGACAAACTTGTTTACTCCTTCAATGGATCTCACCTCTGTAACACTACAGCAACCAGACACAGAGCATGCATGCCTGCAAATCTCACTAATATGCCCCTATCTCCCAACTTTCATGCAACATACCCTAAACTCCCCATTGTGAAACTTCCTAATATAACACACAACAATATCTACAATACCCTCACAGACACTCTCTACTACACCCTTGATGGAGACCCTTACACATGGGCAAACGTTTCATGGTCGAAAGGAAACTACAAATTCCCAGTCTTCCTCCTTAAAAGGACTACGCCCATGTATAACCTTACAGGTGGCTGTGTCTCTCACCTCCAACTCATGGGATTCAAACTACCCTACCTCCTCCAGACACATCAAACCTATGCTTCTTCCTTCAATTGTCTTCGCACCAATCCATATTCTTATGGCCCATTCCCCATTACCTCTTGGACTAACTTTTCTATTCCTTTCAAATTCACCACTGGCAATAGCGTAGACACTGCCAATTCACCCAACGACTCCACCACATACATTTATCAATACCCTAAAACTGTAATCAGACCTAGTATCATCTCTAATCCTGACCTAAGACACCATTCATGTTTAAATATTCAGGACGACCTTGTAAACCTTACATATAACATCTCATATGGTCTGAAACCTATTGCATGGTTCTACAATTTTGGAGCAAACATTAATCCAACAAACACACACAGACTTTCAGGAACCCTATCACAAGGATACTAACAATACATGCTCCACTATATGAATGGTGCATGGAACAAATTATACCTACACTCTTACTCACCCATTACAAACCACACTGTATTACCCATCACGGATTTTTACTACACACAACTCTCTTTTGCGGATTGCTTTACAAAAAACCCTCTTCAACCTTGCGTTATTCATCGAGGATGTAATAACAGCACAGAATGCCTTAGAACATACCACTACCAACCACTATTCTCTATGGCATCAGCAACCCTCAACCTTCTACATCTCCACCACCACCAATTATAACCCAAACAAACAACCCAATCAGAATTATCTACAGACCTATAATCCACTCCACAACTATTATCTTTACAAAACAAGATTTTCTAGTAACTACTATCATTCCCCAATGCGCACCCCTCAGAAATAAACTCCAAGTTAACCTTCCATCACTGCCATCTATTGGACAAGCCAACCGCAGACACTTGCTTCAACTTGGACTCGCTGTTGCAGCTCTTTCCCTCACGGTCTCTTCAGCTAACACTGTCAAAATTGCGGAAATAGCTTTAGACCTACAAAAATGCACCAAACTTCAAAACTCTAGATATAATGAACGCTTACACCTTCTATCTAGAAATTTCCACTCAGCCTATGAATTAGCAATCCAAACCCAACAGCGACTGAAACTACTCTCAGCCGCAGCAAAAACCATGGATGACAACATCCGCCAGCTTCACGTAGACCTTCAGGATCTCAGTACCAGGTTCTCAGACTCCCAACTGCTTTATTCCTGCCAACAAACCCAAACTTCCTCACTGTGCTCTTACAGACATTCATACCCTTATGCTTCTGGGACATGGCTTCACCCCAACCTGGAGTGATTCAACCGCTATGGTTGATTTCTCTAAGCCTGTTGGCTGCGATTTATTCTCTTGCCAACTAACTATTCTTCCTACAATAGGCGGCGAACACCTGGTTGGATCTTCTGCCCTAAATCTCCCTGCACTCTTGCCTGACGGGACCTGGGCTAAACCCGATTCTGACCTACTTTATGCTGAACCTTACTTCTTCCCCCGAAACTCCCTTGTTGAATCCACACCTAATATCTACCCTGCTGCCACCCCACTTCAACTGTCCCTCTTCTCAGTCCCCACGCAACCCCACACCCCAGGACCCCTTCTATATAACTTAGGCCATTTTTATTTCCTTACCTGCTTTGTGAATATTACATATTATGATTATACCTCTAATTCTGACCTTCCTCATGATTCTTCTAATAACTGCACCCTTCTTTCTCACCCTATGAATATTACATATCTTAATGACACCCAATATTCCTCCTTTATTGAAAGAACTTCCCTATATTTTCATCCCTCTGTACCTATCCAATTCTCTATCTCCCTGAAGCGTTACACCAACCCGTTTCCATTAATCACACCATTTCTAAGTTAAAAGAGCTCCAGAAACACTCTGATGACACCATCAAGAAACTTGGAGCAACATCGAAAGCCATCGACCTGCTCCTGACACCCAACAGCATGGCCCTCAGCACAGCTGCAGACCTGGCCGCCCTGACAAACACTGCGGCTTCGGGGCCACCATCGTTTCTCTCTGGAGGACTGTACCTTGCACCCCACACTGGAATCTCTTTAATCCCCTCTATTACATCCAAAAAGGATGGAACTCCATCACCTCTGCTTAGCAAACAGCTCAAACCATTTTATTTCTCGTAGCCATTATCTACCTCCTCTCCCTCTTCATTAGATTCCTACGCTGCAAAAAAAAATAAACAAAATTAATTTTTGGCCCCCTGTGACCCCCCTCCCTATATGTCCTTCGGGGACCACCAGGTGGAATGTTATAAAAATGTTATGGTCATAAGGAAACCCCTCTAATGTGTGGAAATAATTAATGTGTGAAATGTTTGCTGTGTGAAGAACCCAATACTCTGTAACTTCCAAAATGTGGTGAACACCCACTATCCTGATGTGAATGCCCTAAGCCCTTAAAGTGTAAACACCCTGCTCCTAGCAAAGGCACACCGTCTGGCCCACACCGATGAGACACAAGTTGTTTAACACCCGCGATAGGAGACCAGGTTTCCCCAGGGGACATCTCCTGCCTGATGAGAGGCGGACTCCACGTGGCTCCGTGAGACGCGCCCCTGACTGACTGCCCTGCTGTGTGAGCCTGACCCGACTGCGGCCGCCTGTCTGTCTGTCTTCGTAGTCCGTCTTTCGGTGTGCACCGCCGGGGGGCCTTCGCTGGAGCCTAGGACCCACTAGAAATAGGTAAATAAACCCTGTGTGATTGCACACTGATTCTGTCTGTGTGTTCATGTGTTCCGGTTCAGCTCAACTGTCTAGGTTTGAAGTACCAGGCGACAGGCCGGTATTGCTGTCCCCTGGTCACCTACATACGTCCCACTAATCTAGACAGATCGTTAATTAATTGGGGCGTCATTGGGACACTTGGGAAGAACAGCTCTCCCTCCTGACCTGCAGATCTGAGGGCTGCTGAGCGGGTCAGCCGTGCAGAACCCCAGCTCCCCGCCTGTCCCCAAACCAGCCCGGCCCCTTCCTGCTCACTCACAGCGGCTCTGTGCCAGGCCCACAGGAAGGCCGCCCGGGGAACAAATCAGTCGGCAAGTCTCGAGCCCTTTTGTTCTTTGCTGTTTTATTCACGCGCTTCTGAGGAAGTAAAAAGAAATGCGCGTCGCTGGAAGATTTAAACGCTTAAAACTTGTGGGTCATTTTAGTTTCCGTTTCCACGGCGATTTGCGGTGGCCCTCACTCTGCCCGGCCAGCAGCCCTCCACTCAAACCCGGCCATCTCTTCGTTTCTCTATTCGGGCATTTCCGCCCCCTCCCGGCCCCCCGCCCGCCCCCCTGCGTTAGGGTCGGTGCGGATGAGCAGGTCGGGCCTGGCCTGGGGGCCCCAGGTCTGGTCCCAGCGGCCGCAGGCGGGCGTGGGTGCAAGGGCTCCCTTCGCCTCGTCCAGTTATGCGTCTGTCCCGGCGCATTTCCGCTCCTGTCTGCTCGCGGCCATTGGCGTCCGGAGTGGGTGCTGTTCCCAGGCTGCGGGCTCTCAGCACCGGCCGTGGCCTGACACCTGCGGCGGCCTCTGCCCTCAGCCCCTGGGAGCCGGGGGCGGGGAGAGCCGCGGCCTGCGCCCCCCGCCCGCCTGTGGTTTGGGACTTTGCCCTCAGGCGCTCCCTGGCCTCGGCTCTCCCCCGACTGCGCCCCCGGGCCCCCCAATCCGGGCGCTGGGCCCTCCCCCGACTGCGCCCCCGGGCTCCCAATCCGGGCGCTGGGCCCTCCCCCGACTGCGCCCCCGGGCCCCCCAATCCGGGCGCTGGGCCCTCCCCCGACTGCGCCCCCGGGCCCCCCAATCCGGGCGCTGGGCCCTCCCCCGACTGCGCCCCCCCCCCAGGGCCCTGCCATTCCGGGCGCTGGGCCCTCCCCCGACTGCGCCCCCCCCCCCGGCCCCCCAATCCGGGCGCTGGGCCCTCCCCCGACTGCGCCCCCCCTCCCGGGCCCCCCCAATCCGGGCGCGGGGTGCTGCCGGCCCTGCCCTCCGCATCAGTGCAACAAGGGTCAGGGCCAGCTCTCACGTGTCCCCTGTGTCCCCGGAATAAGGGGGCGCTGTCGCTTCTCTCCTGGGAGGTCCCCGCGAGTGCCGGTGGGAGAGGACCGGCCCGGGTGACAGGGCCGCCGCGAGCCGGTCCCAGGCGGCGGAGGGCAGGCCCGTGGCTGTGACCCACGAGGTCCGGACGGGACCGTCCCGGCCCAGAAGCCGCAGGCTCCGCTCTGGGTTTAAAGAATGAAACAAACCGGCTCCTGAGGAGGCTCCTTCCTGCTGGAGGCGGGTGCTCCTGCCCACGGCGTCTCTGCGGCTCTGACACAGGTGGTCCCCAAAGCGAAGGGAGTGGCGGGGTGCGTGAGGCCGCGCCCCACCTGCTCCCTCCGTGGGGCTCACGCCAGAGGCGCTGTGGGCTGTTCCCGCACGGCCTCGGGCTGGTCTGCACCCCTCCTCTCCCGGAGCAGCCTGGCTCCTGGGGGAGCCGCTCTCCTCCTCCCGCCGGCCCCTCCTGGCTGAGCAGCTGTCCATGGGCCGTCCCCTCCTTGTCCTTTCAGCTGCTCAGTGCGATGGGCCACAGCCGCCTCCCGTCTCCTGTGACACAAGAGGACGGGCACCGCTCTGCTCCTGTGTCTCTTCCCGGCACAGAGCTCCTGCCCTTTGGAAGGGCCTGTGGGTGGGCGCCCTTGGTTATTCATGAGGAGCCCCTTCCCACCACACCGGGCGGAGGGTCCTGAGGGGCCGGGGCCCTGGGCGTCTCCCAGCGGAGCGGCTGCCCCCCGGGAAGAAGCCGTGGCTGGCGGGTGGGGCTTGTTCAGGCCCGTCCCCAGCCCGCAGGGAGGGGGGA
Organism: Myotis pilosus; assembly: GCA_036010255.1. Taxonomy (NCBI): domain Eukaryota; kingdom Metazoa; phylum Chordata; class Mammalia; order Chiroptera; family Vespertilionidae; genus Myotis; species Myotis pilosus. The sequence goes on along the minus strand of JASKON010000062.1, from coordinate 219,663 downwards.
CCGGCTGAGGCCCAGGAAGGCTCTGGCCACTGACGCTTCGGTGGGTGGTGAGCACGTGATGTTCTGGGGGGCACGGGCCCAGATGCCTCGGGAAAGGCCTGGGGGCTCTCTGCCTCCCCCAGCCCGGAGCGCGGCACCTCTCCCGCCGGCGGCTCCCGGCCCGTCCTCACGGTGAGGCTGAGAGCCTGGTGCGTTCCGGGGCCCTGCGAGCCCTGCCGGCGGGTCCGTGAGCGAGGGGCACGGGAACCCCGCCTGGAGAGCTGGCGGGTCGCCGTGCGGGTGAGCCTGGGGCGCAGGCTGTGAGCGACCGTCCTTGTGTGGGGTCTGCACAGGCCGGCGGTCGGTGCCGACTGAATGGAATTAGGACCCTGGTTGGCGTCGGGGCTGCTGTTGGTGCCCCCGCAGCCCTCGAGGGCTCTCAGAATCCATCCGTGCCCAGAAGTCAGGAAGTCCCGCTCTTGCTTAAATCCTTCTCCCCAAACCTTCACCAGCTCCCCTGAGGGCCTTCATGCAGAGGCCTCCCTGCGCCCAGGCTAAGCCTCCCCCGCGGCCTCTCACGGGGCAGCCCCACGGCCGTGCCTGCTGGGCACCAGCTCCCGCCGGGTGGCAGACACCCCGGCCTCTCCTGGCGGCTCCTTGGCTCTGCCGGTCCGTCGCGCCTGTGAAGCTCTTTGGCTTCCCTCTCGCTGCTCTGATGTCTTCCCGCCCCGTCCTCGCTGAGCGGCCTCCCTGAACCCAGGTCCCCGCGGGGCCCACCTCCTGCCCTTCGAGGAGCTTCCCGATGCGCGTGTGTGAGTGGACGTGGCCCTCGCTCACTGCAGTCCACACGGGTCAGTCGTGCAACATGATACAATCCGGCTGCACTGCACTCACTCCAAACCCAGCGGCCGCTTGTCCCGGACAGTTGGCCCTTTCCGTGTTTCACCCTCTCTCCGCCTCAAGCCTAGCCCCAGCCCCAGCCCCTGATCCGTTGTCTGCCTCTATGAGTTTGTTTATTTGTTTGTTTATTTTTGGTTTTCTTTTTAAAAATATACCACGCATGAGTGAGATCATATATTTGCTTTAGCTTTTCTTTTTTTAATTTCTCTTTATTGTTGAAAGTATTGTAGATTTCCCTTTGATTGTTTTTCAGCCATTGACCTTCTCTACCCCACACCTGCCCTTCCAGGCCTTCACCACTCTATTGTCTGTGTCCATGGGCTATGCATACCTGTATATATAACAGGCTAAGTGACCATCCATCCAACCAGTAGCTGTGACACACACTGACCACCAGGGGGCAGATGCTCCACACTGGAGCTGCCATGACCCGCACTGCCCATCTATTTATATAAAAACCCTGGGTGTAACATCACAACTGAGGCTTGACCAACCTGAAGGAAGTCAGTCCTGCAGGGGTCGTCTTGGAAACGGCTGCACCCTCTCCAAGCTGTTTCCCGCGAGGGCGGTGAGGTTTGAGGCAGGAAACTGCCCTCAGAGCAGGGCCACGCTGAGCCCTGGGTCCTCTTAGCAACACCTGCACCCTCCCAGAGTTGTTTCCAGGGAGGACGAGGTTTGAGGCAGGAACCAGCCCTCAGAGCATGGGGGCATAGCTTTATAAAGTTTTAACACATTATATTAGAGGTCGAGGTGGTACTGTTTTACCCACAGCATCTACAAGAATTGCTGCAAATTTACTTCTCGGTGGAAGCACCTTTCATCCCCAATATAAATTACCCATTCCACTAAATGAAACTTCAATTTCTAGACTTGATATAAACAGTGAGGTTGCTGAAACTATTAAAAAGGCCCAACTTCTCATTATTGATGAATGCACCATGGCATCCAGTCATGCTATAAATGCCATAGACAGGTTACTAAGAGAAATTTGAATGTTGTGTTTGGTGGGAAAGTTCTCCTTCTTGGAGGGGATTTTCGACAATATCTCAGTATTGTAACGCATGCTATGCGATCGGCCATAGTACAAACGAGTTTAAAGTACTGCAATGTTTGGGGATGTTTCAGAAAGTTGTCTCTTACAATAAATATGAGATCAGAGGATCTGCTTATAGTGAATGGTTAGTAGAACTTGGAGATGGCAAACTTAAGAGCAGTTTTCATTTAGGAATGGATATTATTGAAATCCCCTTTGAAATGATTTGTAATGGATCTATTATTGAAGATACCTTTGGAAATACTATATCTATAGATAATATTAAAACTATATCTAAATGTGCAATTCTTTGTTCAAAAAATGAGCACATTCAAAAAGTAAATGAAGAAATTTTGGATATGCTCAATGGAGATTTTCACACATATTTGAGTGATGATTCCATTGATTCCACAGATAATGCTGTAAAGGAAAATTTCCCCATCGAATTTCTTAATAGTATTACTCCTTCAGGAATACCATGTCATAAATTAAAATTGAAAGTGGGTACAATCATCATGTTATTGAGAAATCTTAATAGTAAATGGGGTCTTTGTAATGGTACCAGATTTATTATCAAAAGATTATGACCTAACATTATCAAAGTTGAAGTATTAAAAGGATCTGCAGAGGGAGAGGTTGTTCTGATTCCAAGGATTGATTTGTCCCCATCTGACACTGGCCTCCCATTTAAACTGATTCAACGACAGTTCCCGTGATGCCAGCATTTGTGATGACTATTAATAAATCACAAGGACAAACTCTAGACAGAGTAGGCATGTTCCTACCTGAAACTGTTTTTGCACATGGTCAGTTATATGTTGCTTTCTCTCGAGTTCAAAGAGCATGTGATGTTAAAGTTAAAGTTCTAAATACTTCAGCACAAGGGAAATTAGTCGAGCATTCTGAAAGTGTTTTCACTCTTAATGTGGTTACAGGGAGATATTAGAATAAGTTTAATCACTTTATCAGTCATTGTTTGCATCATTGTTGTTTTATATCTTGTTTTTGTTGTTTTTATGTCATGTTTTTGTTGTTTTCATATCATGTTTTGGTCGTTTTTATATCATGCCTCTGCTGTTGTTATATCCTTTTGTTACTGTTTATTTATTAATAAATTTATGTATTATTTTCATATACATTTATTAATTTCCTTTCATCTCTCATACTTCTATTATATAGAAAGGGCAAATAGCAATATTAAAATATTTCCACTAATTAATTCCCTTTTAATGTGCATAAATTTTGTGCACCAGGCTACTAGCTTAAAAATAAATGGCTCCACAGACCTGGCGCTGACAAACCAACACTCGGCTTCCCCCAAGTGGGACATAGGACCTGCCAACACCCTGGAGTGACACCCCACCAAATTGCAGCCAATGCTGCCAAGACCCCATCGCACAAAATGCGGCCCAGCCCAGCCCAGCCAGGAAACAGCCACTGTGGGTGCCAGGTAACAACGTCACATAGCAACACCTGGCTCCTCTCCCTAGCGACTAGCCTCCTTGCAGTTTCTTCAGCCCAGGAACACGACTTCCTTTATAGCCAGGTGCAAACATTTCACAGTTAAACCAAATGTCTGTGAAGCGTTTTCCCGTGCCTAATCTCATTTGATCCTCACAGAAGTCCTGGAATAGGTACATAGGAGACTCGGTGGAATTTTCTTTTCATTAGCCAGAAAATGGAAATTTAGAAAGTTTAGAAACTTGACCCAACTGAAAAGAAGTAAGAAATGGCGGACCTTGAAAATGACTTCAGGTTTTCTCATTGCGCAGAATATAGTCAAACACTGCTGCAGTTAAATATTTTACCTTTGTTCTCCCTGCACGATCTACAATAATAATCTGCTTCATGTTGATATTTGCTGTGTTGCTGACAATTACCTGAAAGAGAAGTTGGGGTGCTTTACTGAGCTGGAAAAGTTTAGCTACATCAGAAAGCAGGTCTAATGAAGCAAGTTTATTCTATGTCCATAAAAGGCTAAGTTGACTTGCGCATGCTCGGTACATACAAAGTTCTCGCTGGCACCAATCACATGCATGTTTCTATCTGTCATTGTTGATCGTGAATTTGGTTGATACTTCTATTATAGAGAAAGGGTGAATAGCGATATTAAAATATTTCTTCTAATTAATTTCCTTTCAATGTGCATGAATTCGTGCACCGAGACACTAGTATGCATATAATATCATTACCCAACCACCCCATCCCACCTTCCCTCTGAGGTTTGAGGGTCTGTTCTGTGCTTCCATGTCTCTGGATCTATTTTGTTCATCAGTTTATTTTGTTCATTAGAGCCCACATATGAGTGAGATCGTGTAATACTTGCCTTTCTCTGACTGGCTTATTTCACTTCGCATAATGCTCTCCAGGCTCCTCCATGCTGCTGCAAATGGAAAGAGTTCTTTTTCACAGCTGCATAGTATTGCGCCTCCTGGTGGGAATCATGAAGATGTGAAACAGACCCGAACCCCCGAGAAGACACATTTGTTTCTTTCCGGGGAGGGGTCAGAGCACTGCCTTCTATGTCCCTCTCCTAATGTTTTAAAAACAAACTGTGTGAGCGTGTGTGTTGCAATCCCAAGTGTACGTTGACATAGTCCTTAGTAACATGGGACTTGGTGCCCAAAACTTTAGTTCTCATGTTGGGCTTCATAAAACTGGAAGTACTTATGCTGCCCATCATGAAGCCCAGTGGTCAGACGGGACGTGAAAGTGAGAACAGACTTAGAGTTCTCTGTTCTCTGTCCCTGCCCCAAGCCCCTGAAGGGCAGGGACTGTGTCCAGTTGCCCCTCCAGCTCTGCATCCACAATGTCACTTGTGCCTCGATATCAAAAGTGTCATCTTGGGCTAGTGTCCTTCGCTGTTGGACCTGCCTCTCGGCCTAGCAGCCTCGGACCCGCTCCAGCCCCAGCCAGCGGGGCCTGGCACAAGGAGGCCGCAGCACTTTCCAGGTGTGGCTCCGAGGCGAGAGCAGAATGCGGGGGGGACCCTCGCAGCCCACCTGCCAGAGGGAGGTTCGGCACGTGCTGCTGGTCTGCTCTGTCCCCGGAGGGTTCTGGTCCGTGTCCTGGCGCACGTGACCCCCCAGCGGAGACTTGAGTGGAACCCGACTCTCTCAGGAGCGTTTGGTGCTCATGGTTTGGATTCTCTGAGAGCAGCTTCTATGCCCATTTTAGCTTAAAGTTTGAAATTCTAGAAATAGAAGCAGGAACAAATTTACTGCCTGTTCAGATTTGTGATTAGATTTTGCAAAGAACTCGGTCATTCACCACAGAGGAGGACCGTGATGTCGCTCTCCCTGGGAAGTGAGAGCAGGCTGTGACTGTGTCTCAGGGAGAACATGTCATTGTCAGACTCTGTTCCCTGGAACCTGTGACCTCAGGCCAACCAGACCATGCTGCATCCCAGACAAAGCCAGACGGGACCAGACGCACGGTAGGTGTGGAACGAAATGAAATCCAAGGAAGGTAGGCGGGGTGGCATCTCAGACCTAACTTTTCATGCTCCGTTATCTTTGTAAAGAGTACCATTTGCCTGCAATGCGTTTGTGGCCAGTCCTAGTGGCCTTTCCCAATTTTTAAAAAATATTTTTTACTGATTTCAGAGCAGAAGGGAGAGGGAGAGAGAGAGAAACCTCAATGATGAGGATCCCTGGTTGGCTGCCTCCTGCACGCCTCACACTGGGGGTCCGGCCTGCAACCCGGAGAGCACAGCCCCGCGGGAGCCCGGCACAAGCACCACAGACTCGCGGTCTGACTGGCACTGGTCTGGGCAGAGCTGGCAGGGGGTCTTGGGAGACGGAGAAGCCACGAGAGGCTGTGGGTGTATAAGGATGAGTCCTTATTGCAGGAGCCAGTGGCCACATCGCCGTCAGACAGAACAGTCCCCTCAGCCAAGTCCATGCAGGCAGGCAGCGGACACCAGCGGGTGAACATACCTCTTCCCCATAAAGCAGCATCCGTCCCTGCACCCACAGCTTCAGCTGAGCAGCCGCACGTGCCTCAGACTCACCGCCTCACGTCGTAGCCGCACCTGAGCTCCAGCTCAGCAGCTTCTCCATCTCTCCATCCCAGCTGCTCTGTCCAGCAGACTTCTTCTCCCTCCTTCCCAGCCGCTCTCTCCAGCAGACTTCTCCCTCCATCCCAGCTGCTCTCTCCAGCAGACTTCTTCTCCCTCCATCCCAGCTGCTCTGTCCAGCAGACTTCTTCTCCCTCCATCCCAGCTGCTCTCTCCAGCAGACTCCTTCTCCCTCCATCCCAGCTGCTCTCTCCAGCAGGCTTCTCCCTCCATCCCAGCTGCTCTCTCCAGCAGACTTCTTCTCCCTCCATCCCAGCTGCTCTCTCCAGCAGACTTCTCCCTCCATCCCAGCTGCTCTCTCCAGCAGACTTCTTCTCCCTCCATCCCAGCTGCTCTCTCCAGCAGACTTCTTCTCCCTCCATCTCAGCTGCTCTCTCCAGCAGACTTCTCCCTCCATCCCAGCTGCTCTCTCCAGCAGACTTCTCCCTCCATCTCAGCTGCCCTCTCCAGCAGACTTCTTCTCCCTCCATCTCAGCTGCTCTCTCCAGCAGGCTTCTCCCTCCATCCCAGCTGCTCTCTCCAGCAGACTTCTTCTCCCTCCATCTCAGCTGCTCTGTCCAGCAGACTTCTTCCTCCACCGAGCTGCTCTGTCCAGCAGGCTTCTTCTCCCTCCATCCCAGCTGCTCTCTCCAGCAGACTCCTTCTCCCTCCATCCCAGCTGCTCTGTCCAGCAGGCTTCTCCCTCCATCCCAGCTGCTCTCTCCAGCAGACTCCTTCTCCCTCCATCCCAGCTGCTCTCTCCAGCAGACTTCTCCCTCCATCCCAGCTGCTCTGTCCAGCAGGCTTCTCCCTCCATCCCAGCTGCTCTCTCCAACAGACTTCTCCGTCCATCCCAGCTGCTCTCTCCAGCAGACTTCTCCCTCCATCCCAGCTGCTCTCTCCAGCAGACTTCTTCTCCCTCCACCCCAGCTGCTCTCTCCAGCAGACTTCTTCTCACTCCAGCTGACTCCAGCCAACTAGCTGGTCAGTACCTACTTTTACATTATTTACACAAAGAAGGCTTCGTGCCAACAGTGACATCAATCACACTGGCCACAGAAGGACACAGTGTACCACGTGGCCTTGCACCCGCTCACGGTGCCTTGGCCTGATGAGGATTCCCAGGCTCAGAATGCCCAGCGCGGCCTGTGGCCATCCTGGTGTGTTGATGACAAGGCCTCTGTGCTTCCACTGGCCTTGACTATCCAGGGACCTGGCATGGTTCCCACACCGGGCCTGTGCTCTGACCGGGAATTGACGCCCTGGTTCATAGGTCAACACTCAACCACTGAGCCACACTGCATGGGCCTAATTTTTTTAAAAATAAATTTATCAACCAGGTAATATTTTGGCATTAAAAGGAGAACTAATTTCTCTAAAATGACTGTGACTGATTATACCTATTGTGGAGTGCTAGTCTACCCCTTCAAGGTGGGAGGTTACCAGGATTAATTAATTAATTAATTGCTTAATTTAATTACATATTGAAGCTGGGCAAGGCTCTGCCCAGCCTGGAAATCACTTGGTGGCTTCTTCCATCTGATGGCAGAGCTGAGCCTGTGCACACGTCGGCTTTCCTGAGCCCCTTTGTGTGCTCTGGCTCCAGCCCTGCCACCCTGGCAGTTGAGCCTCTGGGTGCTGTTATGGGTTAGCTCAGCGAGATAGACCACCGACTCAGAATTAAAATTTTAAGAGCCTTTATTAAGCTGATCAGCTGACTGCTAGCCGTGTCCTTCCCATCAGAGCCCACAGCTTGCAGTGCCGACCAAGAGTACAGCCAGACCTTTTATCTGCAGCACTACAAAGTCTTTTTTTAAAAAAGAAAAAACAAACTGCAAAGCGGTTCATCAGCCGTTCCTGGTACTGGCAGGGTGAAAAGTTCACATAAAATTTACGAGCAGGGTCACACCTGCCTGGGTTCAATCATAACACATTGCTTTTCTAGCGAGATAACTAGCCATTTTTCTTTCCCATGGTCCCTGCCCCTCAGTCTACTTAGTAATTCTTTTTTTTTTTTTTGTCAGGCCCCTGCCCCTAGCACAGGTGCCACCTCCGCTCGGACCACACAGCTGATTGGGTGCGGTGGGGAGGGGGGGTGGTCAGGTTCTCTCCTGGGCATTGAAGCAAAAATACAGAAAGAAGCTGTCAGTCTGTTGTGAGAATGGTCCCTAAAGCTACTAGTGAGAAGGCGGAAAACGGGCAGGAAGGCTCTCTTAGTGCCTGTGTGTGGCCTCTGAGTGTTCCATCCGAGACAACAGCAACACAAACCAGGCAGACATGGCCCCGCCCGTTTCACTCGGGGTTAGAGCATCGGCTGCAGGCCGAGGGGTCTCGGGTTCAGCTCCAGCCAAGGGCACTTACCTCCATTGCAGGCTCGGTCCTCAGCCCGGTCAGGGCAAGTGCAGGAGGCAACCCATCGAAGTGTCTCTCACATCAGTGTTTCCCTCTGTCTCTCACCTGCCTTCCACCCTCTAAAAATCAAGGGGGGGAAATATCCTTGGGTGAGTGTTAGGTAGGAGAGAGCCCAGGATCGGATACATGCAGACATGTGACAAGATAATGGACTTCCCCTGGAATTTCTCACAGATCAACGTGCCAGACACAGATACTGGCTTCTCCACGACCCCTGCAGCTGAAACTTCCTCAACTGAATACCTCAGCTCATGTCCCCGCCCCTCACCCAACCGCAGTATAAAAAGCGCCCCTCCCTGTTGGTGTGAATCCACGTGCCCTATCTTTTGGGGTACCTGGGTCTCCCGGGGACGCAGAAACAAACCTTTTCCTTTCCTTTCTTTTCTGATTCACTGGACTCTCTATTTCTTGCGCCGCCTCCTGAGCCACCTAACCTAACAGTGAGGAGTACCCAAAATATAAAAGAATTAGGGAGAAAAGCAAGACAAACATGAACCTAAAAGCTTTACTTCTCTCAATGGACTGGAATTCCTTTGTTCACAAGTTAGTGAAAACGATTTCTCCTTTTGCCTGGACTCCCGGGCGCCTGGGTTCTGACGGACCCTGGGCCTTCCCATCAGCCTCCTGTGGGTGGAGGACCCGGTGCTGCGCTGGTGCCTTGGGAACTTCTACCGAAACACAGTAAGATGCCCGCAGCGCCTCGCAGGCGGGGCGGGAGCTCCCCGCGGAGCTGCGCAGCCTGGGAAGTGAGTGCGGCCGCGGGCTGTGCCCACAGGAGGCAGTGACTCCCGGGGGAGGGAGGCCGTGGGAGGCCTGGGAGCAGGACAGGGTCAGAGTCTCGGGGGAGCGGGCCTCCTGCGTCCGTGGTCGGTCCGCTCAGGGCTCAGGCCGGCGGTGGAAGGCGAGGGCGCCCGCCTTCGTGACCTCGGGCCACCGCGTGAGCCGCCAAGCTGTCCGCCCCGCCCCGCCCGCACCCCGTCTCAGAGCGCCCACCCCTGCACCGCTCTGTTGCGGGGGGAGCTGGCACCGGCAGCTCGGGGCGTCCCTCCGTCTCTTTCCCGTTTGCTCAGGAGCTTCTCCCTCTCTGTGGGGTTTCTGACCTTTGGTTCCTCTGGACACCCCCGTCTGGGCAGGTGGGTCCCCGGCCCTGGGGCGCTTCCTGGTGGACGCAGGCCCCGCCCGCCTCGCGCCCCTCTGCTCAGGGCGCCCCGGGAGTGACAGGGCCCCGCTCCCCACACTGGGCCGCAGGCTCCGGCAGACCGGCCTCCCCCCCCCCTCGCACCCGCTGTTCCCCCGAACCCCGCTCCCCGCGACCCTCCCACCGTCGTCAGGCTGCCTCCCCCGCTGCCATCCGGCCGGGAGTCCTCGTCAGTCTCTGCGTCCAGGAACCTGCCTGGGACCCTGGGGCAGCCTCCGCCGGAGGGAAAATGGGTGCTTCACACTAACGTACAGTTTCCTCTTATTTTGGACTTTTTCTCTAACTCAAGGTCTTACCACAGCTTCTTAACTTTATAAGAGCACGAGCGACATGTTTTCTTCCTTTAGAATTAACTGTGACTGTTATGGAAAGAGACCTGGCACTTGGCCCTGGAGGGGGGGGGAGATCTGCCCCCCTCTCTCCTGAATGTCCCTACCCCCGCCCCCCTTGGGCTTTGCTGTTGAAGAATGACTCCCCTGGGTCTGGAAGGGCCGCTGGGCCTTCTCGAACCTCTGAAGGATGTGACCTCGTGAGGTTTTAGACACACAGTTGACCCTTAAACAACGCAAGGTCAGGGGCGCCAACCCCCTCGCGGTCACACACCTGCGCTGACCTCTGATCCCCCCAAGCCAACTCCGTGCCTGCTGGTGACCGGAGCCTTGCCAAGAACAAACAGTCAGGTGGCAGCAGTTTGTGTGTTACGTGTTCCAGACTGTGTTCTTCCAATAAAGTGAGTTAGAGTCGTCACCGGTTTGGCTCAGTGGATAGAGCGTCAGCCTGCGGACTGAAGGGTCCCAGGTTCGATTCCGGTCAAGGGCATGTACCTGGGTTTCAGGCACATCCCCAGTAGGGGGTGTGCAGGAGGCAGCTGATCGATCTTTCTCTCTCATCGATGTTTCTAACTCTCTATCCCTCGCCCTTCCTCTCTTAAAAAATAAAACAAAAAAATTAATAAAACATATTTTTTACAAAGTGAGTTATAGAGAACATGTTATCAACCAGGTAACTGCCACACGTCCAAAATGGAAACCATCCCCACTGCATCTGTAGACGCTTATGGCGTACAAAGGGTTAAGAAAATCATAACGAAGAGAAGATATTGTGTTAAAAGCTGGGTATACGTGGACTTGCGCAGTTCAAGCCGGGTTTGTTTCAAGGTGGCCTGTAACTGGTTAGGGAGGCAGCCTGCACTGCGTGATGGGGAAGGACCTGCGGGCGGACAGGCAGCACTAGGGGCCAGGGCGGGCTGCGGGGAGGACCTGGGTCACATCCCCGGTTTCCTCCTGTTTCTGTGACTCCAGTCCACGGGGCTTTTTCTTCTCTATTGAAAATATTGAAATGGGGATTTGTAGGCTTCAAACAGACAGGTTTAGGAACTTTCAGAAATTTTAAAAGTTAAGGGAACCATGACAAAAATACAGAGCTGCAAACTAGCAGAAGGTAAATTTCCATAGAATGGGGAGCTGAAAAGCTGCATCAGGTGCATTTCCATAGAATGAGGAGCTGGGAACAGCGGAAGGTCTATATCTACAAAATAAAGGGAAGGAAGCTCCGCATCCAGAAGGAGGAGAAGGAAGCCCAGAGGGAGTAGGACAACAATAAGGGGGTGGGGGGGGAAGGGAGGACCTCTCCTGTCCCCTGTGAGGTTCGACCTTTGAGCTCAGGAGTTACTATAGTGACCAATAGGGGGGAGGGGACATCAAAGCACCAGGATCTGCAGCCTTTCTAGGCCACAGGGAAAAGGAGCTCAGTGGAACTGTTCCCCTCCCCACGTGGGAGTCTGTGCTGAGAGAGTCTGTCCCTCCCCAAGCGGGAGTCTGTGCTGTGAGAGTCTATCCCTCCCCACGCGGAGTCTGTGCTGAGAGAGTCTGTCCCTCCCCACGCGGGAGTCTGTGCTGTGAGAGTCTGTCCCTCCCCACGCGGAGTCTGTGCTGTGAGAGTCTGTCCCTCCCCACGCGGAGTCTGTGCTGTGAGAGTCTGTCCCTCCCCACGCGGAGTCTGTGCTGTGAGAGTCTGTCCCTCCCCACGCGGAGTCTGTGCTGTGAGAGTCTGTCCCTCCCCACGCGGAGTCTGTGCTGTGAGAGTCTGTCCCTCCCCACGCGGAGTCTGTGCTGTGAGAGTCTGTCCCTCCCCACGCGGAGTCTGTGCTGTGAGAGTCTGTCCCTCCCCACGCGGAGTCTGTGCTGTGAGAGTCTGTCCCTCCCCACGCGGGAGTCTGTGCTGTGAGAGTCTGTCCCTCCCCACGCGGAGTCTGTGCTGTGAGAGTCTGTCCCTCCCCACGCGGGAGTCTGTGCTGTGAGAGTCTGTCCCTCCCCACGCGGAGTCTGTGCTGTGAGAGTCTGTCCCTCCCCACGCGGGAGTCTGTGCTGTGAGAGTCTGTCCCTCCCCACGCGGAGTCTGTGCTGTGAGAGTCTGTCCCTCCCCACGCGGAGTCTGTGCTGTGAGAGTCTGTCCCTCCCCACGCGGAGTCTGTGCTGTGAGAGTCTGTCCCTCCCCACGCGGAGTCTGTGCTGTGAGAGTCTGTCCCTCCCCACGCGGAGTCTGTGCTGAGAGAGTCTGTCCCTCCCCACGCGGGAGTCTGTGCTGTGAGAGTCTGTCCCTCCCCACGCGGAGTCTGTGCTGTGAGAGTCTGTCCCTCCCCACGCGGGAGTCTGTGCTGTGAGAGTCTGTCCCTCCCCACGCGGAGTCTGTGCTGAGAGAGTCTGTCCCTCCCCACGCGGAGTCTGTGCTGTGAGAGTCTGTCCCTCCCCACGCGGAGTCTGTGCTGTGAGAGTCTGTCCCTCCCCAATCGGGAGTCTGTGCTGTGAGAGTCTGTCCCTCCCCACGCGGAGTCTGTGCTGAGAGAGTCTGTCCCTCCCCACGCGGAGTCTGTGCTGTGAGAGTCTGTCCCTCCCCACGCGGAGTCTGTGCTGTGAGAGTCTGTCCCTCCCCACGCGGAGTCTGTGCTGTGAGAGTCTGTCCCTCCCCACGCGGAGTCTGTGCTGAGAGAGTCTGTCCCTCCCCACGCGGAGTCTGTGCTGTGAGAGTCTGTCCCTCCCCACGCGGAGTCTGTGCTGTGAGAGTCTGTCCCTCCCCACGCGGAGTCTGTGCTGTGAGAGTCTGTCCCTCCCCACGCGGAGTCTGTGCTGTGAGAGTCTGTCCCTCCCCACGCGGAGTCTGTGCTGTGAGAGTCTGTCCCTCCCCACGCGGAGTCTGTGCTGTGAGAGTCTGTCCCTCCCCACGCGGAGTCTGTGCTGTGAGAGTCTGTCCCTCCCCACGCGGAGTCTGTGCTGAGAGAGTCTGTCCCTCCCCACGCGGAGTCTGTGCTGTGAGAGTCTGTCCCTCCCCACGCGGAGTCTGTGCTGTGAGAGTCTGTCCCTCCCCACGCGGAGTCTGTGCTGTGAGAGTCTGTCCCTCCCCACGCGGAGTCTGTGCTGTGAGAGTCTGTCCCTCCCCACGCGGAGTCTGTGCTGTGAGAGTCTGTCCCTCCCCACGCGGAGTCTGTGCTGTGAGAGTCTGTCCCTCCCCACGCGGAGTCTGTGCTGTGAGAGTCTGTCCCTCCCCACGCGGAGTCTGTGCTGTGAGAGTCTGTCCCTCCCCACGCGGAGTCTGTGCTGAGAGAGTCTGTCCCTCCCCACGCGGAGTCTGTGCTGTGAGAGTCTGTCCCTCCCCACGCGGAGTCTGTGCTGTGAGAGTCTGTCCCTCCCCACGCGGAGTCTGTGCTGTGAGAGTCTGTCCCTCCCCACGCGGAGTCTGTGCTGTGAGAGTCTGTCCCTCCCCACGCGGAGTCTGTGCTGTGAGAGTCTGTCCCTCCCCACGCGGAGTCTGTGCTGTGAGAGTCTGTCCCTCCCCACGCGGAGTCTGTGCTGAGAGAGTCTGTCCCTCCCCACGCGGAGTCTGTGCTGTGAGAGTCTGTCCCTCCCCACGCGGAGTCTGTGCTGTGAGAGTCTGTCCCTCCCCACGCGGAGTCTGTGCTGTGAGAGTCTGTCCCTCCCCACGCGGAGTCTGTGCTGTGAGAGTCTGTCCCTCCCCACGCGGAGTCTGTGCTGTGAGAGTCTGTCCCTCCCCACGCGGAGTCTGTGCTGTGAGAGTCTGTCCCTCCCCACGCGGAGTCTGTGCTGTGAGAGTCTGTCCCTCCCCACGCGGAGTCTGTGCTGTGAGAGTCTGTCCCTCCCCACGCGGAGTCTGTGCTGTGAGAGTCTGTCCCTCCCCACGCGGAGTCTGTGCTGTGAGAGTCTGTCCCTCCCCACGCGGAGTCTGTGCTGTGAGAGTCTGTCCCTCCCCAATCGGGAGTCTGTGCTGTGAGAGTCTGTCCCTCCCCACGCGAAGTCTGTGCTGTGAGAGTCTTTCCCCCTCCCTCATGGGAGTCTGCATTTGTTCTTCAATACATTTCCACCTTGTCTATACCGTCTTCCTTTCGTGGATTCATTGGAATGAATCAAAGGACAAAGAACCCAGGGACCATCCTGCCCAGAGGGACACTGCCTGTTCCAGTCCAAAACTCCGGCGTCTCTATGACCCAATGCAGCTCTCAGCCCATGAAATGAGCACCAGAGTGAAAGGAGTGAGAGCAGAATTGGGTGGAGCGGGGCGGGTGGGAGCGGAGGAATGGGCTGAAACAAACCGAAATGTGTTTTGCAGGCAACAGGATGGCAGGAAAACATGACGGGTGGCAGAAACACAGGATGTTTTGAAACAAGGATGTGTTTCTTGCAAGTGACAAACATTTTCTTGCAAGTGACAAAATGTTGCAAAAAAGGCCAGGAACCAATCAGAGAGCGGCACCACAGGGAGCAGTGTTAGCAGACATAAGGGGAGAGCAGAAGGCTTGGGGGCAGCCCATTGGAATTTCCCTCCAGGGAGATGAGACCCCAGGGACAATTCCTGCTCACATTCTGGTATCACCAATTTGTTTGAAATACAGTTCACTTGGGCCCATGCTACAGTTCCAGCTGTTAGGGGAAGGGCAGCTATAAGAATGGAACCTCAGTTGTTTAATAAGCTATCTACATATATAAAAGGCTAAGCAACCATCTGACCAGCAGTAGCCATGATGCACACTGACCACCTGGTGGCAGACACTCAAAGCAGGGGCTGCCGAGCTGCAGTGACTTGGCAGCGGTGGTTCTCAGGTGACGTACCCCGGAACCAGAGAGGAGGGAGCCCGATTCCTCGCAGGGCCATGCAATTCCACCTTCGGCCATGGATTATGTTGTTGCTGGGGCACTATCAGCCCCGAATCTGGTTTACCGCCGAGCTGCGGTGACCATAGACACCCTTTGAGCTGCGGCCCCACCCCAAGTGCGCCAGCCAGGGAGGGACCACGGGAGGTTGGCTCCAGGGTGTGTCCATCCCACCTCACCCAGTCCCGCCTGCCAGCCACCTTCTAATTAATTTCCTTTCAATGTTCAGGAATCCGTGCACCGGGCCACTAGTTCACTATATTAGCTGTAGAAGAGGGATTGTTCTTGCAGACCCTGGGGCACTGGAGGACGTGCTGCAAAAAGACAAGCAGGGCTGAAAAGATAAAGTGGCCATGAGCCCAGGCGGGGCCATTACTCAGGGACGAAGATACATTTTAAATGCAGGTCAAGGGCAGGGCCTATCTCAAGGGAGACCACATTCTGGGCTCATCTTTGCAGGTTCCTGGGCCCATCTTTGCAAGGAGGATGGTAGAAAACAGAACCTGGGAATCACTAGTGTTAGACTTTTCCCACCCTCTAACCCTATGGTAAGGGCTGGTTTGAAATGAAATGTCAGAGAGCTTTCTTTCAGGGTATTACGCCTGCTCTTCTCGGATCATGTGAGTAAAACACCACAAAGATTCAGCCTGTCTCTCCACATTGACTCACTCGGGGCAGCAGGACCTTCCTGTATGGTTCACTCCTAGCTGCACCCTTCCTGGGAGAAGGAGCCTTGTTTGTCACCTTTTGATGCTTTCCATTTCCCAGCATGAGTAAGGCACTCAGTACGTGTCTGTCATCAAGTGAATGGAGTTGGCCTTTTTTCTAGGTAGGATTGTATTGTACAGAACTTTTGAAAGAAACTTTTCAATTCAAATTATAACAGAAGATGGGAAAAGGATATGTAGATGGAACAAATTATTAAATGTATGTTGTATGTTACATGCTGTGTACTGAAGTTAGTCTGAACACTCACAACCTGCAGAGAGAGAAGGGAAATGCTGGATATCTGTGCTGGGTAAATGCAGTCACATTGGGCTCATCCAAATGAGAAAAACATACATTCAAGAGTAAGAATGTCCAGGGCATTGTTCACAGCCCTCCAGGAGTTCGAGGAAGCCCCCAATGGCCTGTGGAAGCAGCGTGCTCCTCTACCTCACAGAGCCCAGTGAGAGCAGGTCACGTTCCCAAGCTCTGGTTTCTAGAGATCCATGCAGAGCGAGGTGCTGGCCATGTTCTTCTCAAAGTGCTCGTTACATTGCTTGTTCTGAGCTTCAGTGAACTGACTTTTCCAACCTCCCAGGACTCCTGAGAAGAGCAGCATAAATAATATTTTTATGAACTTTGACCATTTTTTGTTTGGGTAATCCCTTTCCTCTCAATACTTACATTCCTTTCATAGACATCAGCTCATCGTCCTGCTGCCATTGAATGATAAGTGAAGTTACAGGTCATACTCCCCAGGGCACAGTGAGGCCCTTGTAAGCAGGGAGCTGCCTTCTGAGCACGGGGGAGGGCCTGAAATCCAGGTCCCGGTTCTCTGACTCTTGGCTTTGTACCCTGAGCTTTCTCACCCACCAGTCCTTTGTGGCCCCTCAGGACACCTCACAGTCTATGTAAGTTCACTGGATCTTGTTTTCTTTTTTTTTTTTTTTTAAATATATTTTATTGATTTTTTACAGAGAGGAAGGGAGAGAGATAGAGAGCCAGAAACATCGATGAGAGAGAAACATCGATCAGCCGCCTCCAGCACATCCCCCACTGGGGATGGGCCCACAACCCAGGCACACGCCCCTGACCGGAATCGAACCCGGGACCCCCCAGTCCGCAGGCCGGCGCTCTATCCACTGAGCCAAACCGGTTTTGGCTGGATCTTGTTTTCTTATCTTCTCTTTACAGGTCGCTGAGCACTGATGTGAGTGGTTGCCTCCTCAGAGTGTTGTCTGCTCCTCCTATTTGTAGCTTTATTCAGGCAAAATTCATAGTTAAATACAAGTGAGAATTCTCCTTTCCAGTCTGAATTATCATTGCTGTTAACATATGAATAAGTTCAAGCAATCTATACTAATAAAAGGGTAATATGCTAATTAGATTGGACGTCCTTTGGGATATTCTTCTAGACAAAGCCACGGTGGCTGTGAGGGCCGGTCCAGCACCGAGGTCCCTTTTGCAGAGGCCGTGAGAGAAGGTACTGCAGGGGAAGGCAGAAGGGAGAAGGCAGCAGTTAGGCAGTCAGGGGGATCAGGCCAGGAGGGGAGAGCAGTTAGGCAGTCAGGGGGATCAGGCCAGGAGGGGAGAGCAGTTAGGCAGTTAGGAAGATCAAGCCAGGAGGGGAGAGCAATTAGGGCAATCAGGCCAGCAGGGGAGCAGTTAGGGGCATCAGGCAGGCAGGCAAGTGAGCGGTTAGGAGCCAGTGGTTCCTGATTGTGAGAGGGTTCCTGGATTGGAGAGAGTGCAGGCCGGGCTGAGGGACCCCCCCCCCCCGCCCTGCATGAATTTCATGCACCAGGCCTCTAGTCTATCTATATAAAAGGCTAATATGCTAAGTGACCACTGGTCCAGTCAGTATGACAACTTGCTTCATAGCCAAGTGGAAATATTTCACACTTTAACCAAATGTCTGTGGAGCGTTTTCCCGTGCCTCATCTCATTTGATCCTCACAGAAGTCCTGGAGTAGGTAGATAGGAGACTCGGTGGAATCCTATTTTCTTTTCATTAGCCAGAAAATGGAGATTTAGAAAGCTTAGAAACTTGACCCAACTGAAGAGAAGAAATGGTGGACCTTGAAAATGACTTCAGGTTTTCTCACTGCGCAGAATATAGTCAGACACTGCTGCAGTTAAATATTTTACCCTTTGTTCTCCCTGCGTGATCCAAAATAGAATCTGCTTTGTGTTGATATTTACTGCTGTGTTGCTGACAATTACCTGAAAGAGAAGTTGGGGTGCTTCACTGGCCTGGAAAAAAGTGTAGCTACATCAGAAAGTAGGTCTAATTAAGCAAGTTTATTCTATATCTATAAAAGGCTAAGTTGACTCACGCATGCGTGGTACATACAAAGCTCTCACTGGTGCCAGTCACATTGAAAGGGTGAGTCATTGCGGGGCCTTGCCGCCGTTGTGATCTGCTTCCTGCTTACGCGCGCTGGGGCCGGGGGTCCTTGGGGCCCTCAAGGCCCGGTCGGAGAGGCCGGGGCCTACGTGGGCCAGCCGCTGGGCCCCATGAGGCACAGCCTGACCACACTGCTGGTGGCCTCGGGCACCGACTCCCCAGCCCACAGCGAGAGCCCAGCGCAGGCCGCCACCCACCCACCTCCCCCCGCCTCCCGGACGGTGGGGGCACTTGCCTGTAGTCCCAGCTACTCAGGAGGCTGAGGCTGGAGGATCGCTTGAGCCCAGGAGTTCTGGGCTGTAGTGCTCTATGCCGATCGGGTGTCCACACTAAGTTCGGCATCAATATAGTGACCTCCCAGGAGTGGGGGCCACCAGGTTGCCTAAGGAGGCGATCACCGGCGCCCCCGGGGACGAGACGGAGGACATGGACTTATTGTCTGGGCTGGAACTGGCCGATCTGCTGGACCCCCGGCAACTGGACTGGCCCCTGGAGCCCGGGCTCGGCTCGCCCTGGGGGGGGGAGGGTGAGGACTGCGCCCTCCATCTTGCCCTGGGTTCTCCATTTTTGGACAGAGCCATGTGCTCGGCAAGGCTTCTTCCCAGAAGAAGCCTCTGCTAGCCACACCCAGGATTTCTCTGGACTAACCAATGATAATCAAGGGAAGTGCACTCCATCACAATGACCACATCCTGTGTAATGAGACACCGACTCACACCTGGCCAATCGGCGGGGCCCACAGTCCCCTCTCCTGCCCTTACTCCACCCCCCTATAAAACCCACAGTCCCATCAGGCCTCGCTCTCTCGGCCACTTGCCTTGCCGTTGTGTCGGTGAGTGTGGTGGGAGGGGAGCTCAAGCTGGCTTGAATTAAAGGACGCTTTGCTTTTGCATCGGACTGGCTGGCTCCCTGGTGGGCTCTTGGGAATCTTGAAATCTGGGCATAACAACATGTGTATGTTTCCATCTGTCATTGTCAATCGTGAATTTGGTTGACACTTCTATTATAGAGAAAGGGTGAATAGCAATATTAAAATATCTCTTCTAATTAACTAGTAGCCCAGTGCACAAAATTCGTGCACATTAAAAGGGGATTAATTGCCCTAACTGGTTTGGCTCAGTGGATAGAGCATTGGCCTGCAGACTCAAGGGTCTCAGGTTCGATTCTGGTCAAGGGCATGTACCTTGGTTGCAGGCACATCCCCAGTGGGGGGTGTGCCGGAGGCAGCTGATCAATGTTTCTCTCTCATCGATGTTTCTAATTCTCTATCCCTCTCCCTTCCTCTCTGTAAAAGCTCAATAAAATATATTTTTTAAAGGGAATTAATTAGCAGAGATATTTTAACATTGCTATTTGCCCTTTCTCTATAATAGAAGTGTGAGAGATGAAAGGAAATTAGTAAAATGTATATGAAAATAATATATAAATTTATTAATAAATAAACAGTAACAAAAGGATATAACAACAGCAGAGGCATGATATAAAAACGACAAAAACATGATATGAAAACAACAAAAACATGACATAAAAACAACAGTGATGCAAACAATGGCTGATAAAGTGATTAAACTTATCCTAACGTCTCCCTGTAACCACATCAAGAGTGAAAACACGTTCTGAGAGCTGGACTAATTTCCCTGTGATGAAGTACTTAGAACTTTAACTGTAATATCACATGCTCTTCAAACTTGAGAGAAAGCAACATACAACTGACCATGTGCAAAAACGGGTTCAGGTAGGAATATGACTACTTTGTCTAGAGTTTGTCCTTGTGATTTATTAACAGTCATCACAAATGCTGGCATCATGGGAAACCGTCGTCGAATCAATTTAAATGGGAGGCCAGTGTCAGACGGGGACAAATTAATTCTTGGAATCAGCCCTGACCGGTTTGGCTCAGAGCGTCGGCCTGCGGACTGAAGGGTCCTGGGTTCGATTCTGGTCAAGGGCATGTACCTAGGTTGCAGGCACATCCCCAGTGGGGGCTGTGCAGGAGGCAGCTAATCGATGTTTCTCTCTCATCGATGTTTCTAACTCTCTATCCCTCTTCCTTCCTCTCTGTAAAAAATCAATAAAATATATTAAAAAAAAAAATTCTTGGAATCAGAGCAGCCCCCCCTCTGCAGATCCTGTTAATACTTCAGCTTCAATAATGTTAGGTCGTAATCTTTTAATAATAAATCTGGTACCATTACAAAGACCCCATTTACTATTAAGATTTCTCAATAGCATGATGATTGCAACCACTTTCAATTTTAACTTATGACACGGCATTCCTGAAGGAGTAATACTATTCAGAAATTCAATGGGGAAATTTTTTTGTTTCTTTGTTATTGGGTGGGGCCACAACATTAGTAACAAAGAAACAGAATTAAAACTTTATTGTGGGGAGCTGCTACAGTGTTTTGGACAGGTTCAAGCCTTGGACTGATGAGAGGGCACAGTCCTCTCATTGCCACGTGCAAGTCCCAGCTTGGAGGGCAGAGCCCTCCCAGCTCAATTATAGCCAACAGCTGTAGTTGTAAGCTTGAACCTATGATCCGAACACGTGGCCCCACGTGCCTGAGTGATGTAGGCTTGATAGAGTTCAGGTGCATGTAGTTGAGTAGGATTGAAACCCAGGAGAATGTTGTACACGTCTTGGTCACGCCCTTACTTTGCCTCGTAGCATCTGCTATAAACTAAAGGCATGGCTGTGGGCATGGTTGCTGTCTCTCAGAGAAGCAGCGTCCCACCGAGACCCAGCTTTCATTCTCTTTTCTGTCTTTTCTAAGCCTTTCAGCCGCCCCACTCAGGTTCACCCAATGCTGGCACGGCACACTTTAGAAAGATCTGCCTCCACGCTCCCAGGGTGGGTTCCTGCCTCAAACTCCACCCTTACAGGAAACAGCTCTGGGAAACAGCGTGGGGGAGGGCGCAGCCGTTGCCAAGACAACCCCTGTAGGACTGACTTCCTTCTGCTCGGTCGCTGTTTGTCTGTATGTGACGAACACCACCTATGGTCTTTATATAAGTAGATTTTTTTTCAATGTGTAGGAATTTGTGCACTGGGTCAGTAGTATAATATAAAGGAGTGGTAGGGTTGGTTAACTTTGGTTCATGCTTATGCAATAGAGCAGTGGTTCTCAACCTTCCTAATGCCACGACCCTTTAATACAGTTCCTCATGTTGTGGTGACACCCAATCATAAAATTATTTTTGTTGCTACTTCATAACTGTAATTTTGCTACTGTTATGAATCATAATGTAAATATCTGATATGCAGGATGTATTTTCATTGTTACAAATTGAACATAATTAAAGCATAGTGATTAATCACAAAAACAATATGTATTATATATTCAATATGTGTTTTCCGATGGTCTTAGGTGACCCCTGTGAAAGGGTCATTCGACCCCCAAAGGGGTCTCGACCCACAGGTTGAGAACAGCTGCAATAGAGAATTCATTAATATTTTTAGCTTCAATAATTAAAAATGGTCAGAGAGATCATAGAAAGCGATTTCTCTCCTGATTGCTCCATGCTATCTGATTCATTTAAGCCAAGCATGTCAAACTCGCAGCCTGTGGACTGCATGCGGCCCACAACAAATATTTTTGTGGCCCAGCCAATATAATGGTATGTAGAAAGGTTTTAATAAAAATTTAGTAACTTAATTTTTACAATATCCTGTTATACATAACGAATCCGTGCACCTTGAAAGGAACTGTGGGCCACGAGGCTGCGGTGGGCACAGGGGCGGGTCTCGGCCCATCCTCCGTAAGGCTGCCCAGCCCCTCCTGCTGCAGCCCAGGTCCCGTCTGCCGCAGCCCTGCTCCGGCCGCCACCTCTCACACCCACTGATGGCGCTGGCCCCGCTCGCACCTGCGGCCAGCACTAGCAGCGACCAGTGGCTGCCAGGTCTGATCGCCTTTCAGTGGGGGAGGTGAAGAAGCCCTCAGGGGCGATCGGGCCGGCAGTCGCTGCCTGCTCGCACCCCATGACGGCACCGAGCGATCGGGCTGGCGCTGGAGGCCAGCAGCAGGTGCGCACGCACGCTGGGCGGGACTGTGGCGCACAGGAGCAAAGAATTTTCAGTAACCACCAGAGGCTTGCCCAGATGACTGCGACCAGTGGCCTGTCTTGGTCTGGTGCCCCCACTCACCAGCTCCACCATCCTGATGCAGCCAGTGCCTGCCATGTTCGGCACATGCCCCCTGGTGGTCAGCGCACATCATAGCAACCAGTTCTGTTGTTCTGCCTTTTAGTCTATTTGCATATTAGCCTTTTATTATATAGGACTAGAGGCCTGGTGCACAAAATTCGGGCACGAGGTGGAGTCCCTCAGCTGGGCCTGCACCCTCTCCCACCCGGGACCTCTCGGGGGGTGTCTGAGTGCCAGTTTAGGCCCTGGAGGATCGGTCCTAAACTGGCAGTTGGACATCCCTCTCACAATCTGGGACCACTGGCTCCTAACTGCTCGCCTGCCTGCCTGCCTGATTGCTCCCTAACTGCCCCCCTGATGGCCTGGTAGCCCCTAACCACTTCTGCCTTGGCCCATGCCACTGTGGCTTTGTCCAGAAGGATGTCCGAAAGATATCTGGTCTACTTAGCATACTATCCTTTGATTAGTATAGATTATTAATAATGAACTGCAGCGTTCACCAATGACTGGTCACTGTGATCATGCTGCATTCATTTCCCGTATGCGCCTTACATGCAGGCGCACCATTTCTCTCCACTAATATTCGCAGCAAATATTTTAGCAGCTGATTGTGATGTCATTAGTCTTTTTTTAAATATATATTTTATTGATTTTTTACAGAGAGGAAGGGAGAGGGATAAAGAGTTAGAAATATCGATGAGAGAGAAACATCGATCAGCCGCCTCCTGCACATCCCCCACTGGGGATGTGCCCGCAACCCAGGTACATGCCCTTTTACCGGAATCGAACCTGGGACCCTTGAGTCTGCAGGCCGACGCTCTATCCACCGAGCCAAACCGGTTTTGGCGAGGGGTATGTTATCTTAGAGGCAAAAAGGCAAATGGGCTCAGTAAGGATCAAAGTTGATCTTGTCAGGGAAGATACCGGCCTAGGACGTAACTGCCACCATCACTGCTTTTAGTTAAAGTGTAATTTCAGACCATCCTTTGTGGTTATTTAGGTCTCTGAGTCTGCTAGGCTGCCACGCAGGCCTTCCCTGAGCTTGTCAGGTCAGCGTGTGGCCCCTTTCATCCACAGAGGAAATATCAAGAGCACGGAGACATCACCTTTTCTCATGAGGGAGAAAGACAGTGATTCATTTTAGCATCATTGATGTAGTTGGTCCTGGGTTCCTTTTCATGACATCAAATGAAGTGTTATAGACAGTGTCGTCTAAAACCTCACTCCCTGTTCATGGCCCTGAGGACTAAGCAAAGCTCCCAGCCGGGGGCACCCGGCCCTGCCCGGTCTGGGCTCAGCTGGCTCCAGGTCCTCTGACGCCCTCCCCCGCAGCAGCGCTGTCTGGCGGTTCTCTCCTCTCCGTGGCCATTGCCTCAGGGTGTCCTGCTCTGCCCTCCTCTCAGCCCAGGGGCCTGACACGGACGGCATCACGAGGCCTGTGCTCGCCTCTAAACTGCGGGCGAATGTGCAGGTGTGGCTGTGACAGACGTGAGGACGCGGCTGCTGCAGAGTCTCAGGGGGTTGTGAGCACTGAAACGAAAAAACCTTTCATTTAGATGTTGGAAGGTTTTAGAGGCAGACGTTCATTCTCACTTCGTTCACTTTTTCGTGCCGTCTTCTTTCATTGCTCTAAATTTCATATGTTTATGACAAATTTTCTCAAACACACCAGTCTCCTAAGGTACATGCTTATCTGGCATTTCAGATTGAATGGGTTAAAAATTAAATTCATATTACTCTTCCTCCTCCATTCACTGTTTTCATTAATGGTACCACTGAAACAGGAATTTTTAGGGGTGAAATAGGACAGGTTCAGGAAAGTTTAGAAATGAAGGGGACCGTGGAGGAAGCACAGGGCTGCAGACCAGAAGGTGTATTTCCATAGAATCGGGAGCTGAAAAGCTGCAACAGGTGCATTTCCATAGAATGAGGAGCTGGGGACAGCGGAAGGTCTATATTTACAAAATAAAGGGAAGGAAGCCGCATCCAGAAGGAGGAGATGGAAGCCCAGAGGGAGTAGGAAAACAATAAGGGGGGGGACCTCCCGCCTCACACACCAGGAAGGAGAGGACACGCGGGTCAGTGCCCGCCTCACACACCAGGAAGGAGAGGACACGCGGGTCAGTGCCCGCCTCACACACCAGGAAGGAGAGGACACGGGGCTGGTCCTCGGCTGCCCCAGCCGCTCTGTCCCGCGGGGAGCCCCAAGCCGCACGCGGCGCCCCCGCCCCGGGAGAGCGGGACTCGGGGCGCTGCCTGCCGGGCGGGGGCACAGGCTGCGGCCCTCAGCCCAGGGGACCGAGCACCCCCTGTGCAGCAGCGCCCAGTCCCTGTCCCGGGAGAACCCTGCCTGGCGGGGGGCTCCCCTGTGTCCAAACCACTCCCCGCGGGGCCACAGCACCGCTCCCGCCGCCCCCCGTCCCCCGTCCGTGGGAAGGGCCTGGGACACAGCGGTTCAGGAAATGGCCTTCCCCACGGCCGGAGCCAGCAATGAATGAAGGAAAATGTTGCAATTGGCTCTCCGTGCGTCACGGTTATTCGGTGGCATGATTTGCCGACGTTAGAAACATTAGTCAGTGCCTACTTGACTTTGCCCTGAAACTTCTGTCACTGACATTTTCCCCAGATTTGAAGAGTGTGCGGGGCCTGGCCACGCCAGCCCCTCCGCCAGCAGGCGCTTCCAGCCGTTTCCGAGCGGGGCCGCCTTGAGCAGACGCTTCCTTACACAGGAAGCGCCGCGGGAGCGCACACGGGCCGGCACCGTTATCACCAGAAGGGGAGATATGGAAGCCGTGCATTTGGATCATGTGACTACATGTTCCGCAGAAGACGCGCGGAAAAATTAATAGGTTTTTAAAAATTCACTCACTATGAAGAAAAGATTCAAAAGGCCAAGTGCACTTATCGGGTTAATAAAGCATTTTACTTTGTTTTTTAAAAAAATCTTTATTGTTGAAAGTATTACCTATGTCCCCTTATTGCCCCCCATAGACGCCCTCCGGCCCACTCCCCACCTCAGGCCTCCCCACCTATCGGCTGTGGCCATGGGCCATGCGTAGCGCATACCCGGTCTCTGCTTGATCTCTCCCCACCCACCCAGCCTTCCCTCTGAGATCCATCAGTGTGCTCCATGCTTCCATGTCTCTGGATCTATTTGTTCATTGGTTTATTTTGTTCATTAGATTCCACTTATGAGCGAGACCATGTGATACTTGTCTTTCTCTGACTGACTCATTTCACTCAGCATAATACGCTCCAGGTCTCTCCATGCTGTCTCACAGGGTAAGAGATCCTTCTTTTTACTGCTGCATAGGGCTCCATGGTGTAAATGTACCACAGCTTTAAAAAAAAGAATTTTTTTTATTGATTTCAGAGAGGAAAGGAGAGGGAGAGAGAGAGAAACAACAATGATGAGAGAGAACCACTGATCAGCTGCCTCCTGCACACCCCACCACGGGGGATCGAGCCCGCATTCTGGGCATGTGCCCTGACTGGAAATCTAACCCTGACCTCCTGGTTCATAAGTTGACGCTTAACCACTGAGCCACACTGGTCAGGCAGCCACAGCTTTTTTATCCACTCACCTGCTGATGGGCACTGGGCTGTCTCCAGACCTCAGCTGTTGTAAATTGCACTGCTATGAACAGACGGTTGCACACAGTCTTTCTGACTGGTGTTTCGGTTTTCTTAGGATATATTCCTAGAAGTGAGAACACTGGGTCAAATGGCAGTTCCAAATTTGATTGTTTGAGGAAACTCCATACTGTTCTCCGCAGTGGCTGCACCAGTCTGCATCCCACCAGCAGTGCACGAGGGCCCCCTTTTCTCCGCATCCTCGCCAGCACTGTCATGTGTGGATGTGTGGATGGCAGCCGTTCTGACAGGTGTGAGGTGGTGTCTCATGTCATTTTAGTTTGCATCTCTCTGATGATCAGTGACTGTGAGCACTTTTTCATGTCTCTCGGCCTCTGTGTGTCCTCTTTGAAGACGTGTCCATTCAGGTCCTTTGCCCACATTTTGATCGGATGTTTGTCCTCTTGTTAAGTTGTATGAGTTCCTTATATATTTTGGAGATTATCAGGTATATCATTGGCAAATATGTTCTCCCATACAATGGGCTCCCTTTCCATTTGCTGATGGTTTCTGTTGCTGTGCAGAAGCTTTTTATTTTGATGTGGTCCCAGTCCCATTCGTTTACTTTCTCCTCACTTCCCTTTGCCCTAGGACAGTGGTCTGCAAACTGCAGCTTGCAAGCCACATGAGGCTCTTTGGCCCCTTGAGTGTGGCTCTTCCACAAAATACTGACTTCTGCGCATGGGCCACGAAGTTTCAATCGCACTGTACGTGCGCGTCTGCACGTGGTATTTTGTGGAAGAGCCACACTCAAGGGGCCAAAGAGCCACATGTGGCTCGCGAGCCGCAGTTTGCCGACCACGGCCCTAGGAGATGCATTGGTAAGCATATTGCTACTAGAGATGTCTGAGATTTTGCTGCCTATGGTTTCAACTAAGATTTTCATGGTTTCCTGGCTTACAGTTATTTTAGTCTTATTTTAGTCTTTTATCCATTCATGCGTATGGCGTCAGTTGGTGGTCTAGTTTGGTTTTGTTTGCATGTATCTGTCCGATTTTCCCAACACCATTTATTAAGGACTGTCTTGACAACATTGTATGCTCTTGCCTCCTTTGTAAAATATTAAATGAGTGTGATGGCCTGGGTCAATTCTGGGGTCTCTGTTCTGTTCCATTGTCTATGCGCCTACTCTTGTGCGTAACCAGCTGTTTTGATTACAGTGGCTTTGTAGTATAACTTGATATCTGGTATTGTGATCCCTGCAACTTTGTTCTTTCTTGAGATTGTTGCTGCTATTTGTGGTTCCATATAAATGTTTGGAGTATTTGTTTTAGTTCTGTGAAATATGCCGTTGGCATTTTAATAGGGATTACATTGACTCTAGAGGTTGCCTGGGGTAGTATGGACATTTTAATGTTCAGTGTATTCTTCCACTTGTTTATATCATCCTCTACTTCTTTTTTCAATATCCTACAGTTTTCTGAGTGCAAGTCTTTTACCTTCTTGATTAAATTTATTCCTAAGTATCTTAATATTTTTGTTGCAGTGGTAAATGGGATTGTTTGATTAGTTTCTTTTTCTGAGAATTTATTATTGGTGAATAAATATGCCATCAATTTCTTGGTGTTAATTTTGTATCCTGCTACATTTATGAATTTGTTTATTAAATGTAGTAGGTTTTTGGTGGATTCTTTAGGGTTTTCTATATATATCATCTGTGAATAATGAGTTTTATTTTCTCCTTTCCAAATTTTTAAATATATTTTATTGATTTTTCACAGAGAGGAAGGGAGAGAGATAGAGAGTCAGAAACGTCGATGAGAGAGAAACATCGATCAGCTGCCTCCCGCACATCTCCCAGTGGGGATGGGCCCGCAACCCAGGTACATGCCCCTGACCGGAATAGAACCTGGGACCTTTCAGTCCGCAGGCCGACGCTCTATCCACTGAGCCAAACTGGTTTCGGCCTCCTTTCCAATTTTGATGTCTTTTGTTTTCTTCTTTTCTGATCCCTGTGGTTAGCACTCAAGTACTATCTATAATAATAAAAGTGTAATATGCTAATTAGACTGGGTGTCCTTCTGGACAACCTTCTGGATGAAGCCGGGGCTGTGAGGAAAGCCTGGGTCCTGGGTGCGGATGGAAGCTGGTGCCGGCAGCCAGGGGAAGGAAGGCCTACTTTTGCGCAAATTTTGTGCATGCGACCTCTAGTGTTAAATAAGAGTGATGAAAGCAGACATTCCTGTCTTGTTCCTGTTCTTAGGAGAAATGGTTTCAGTTTTTGCCCATTCGGTATGATGTTGGCTGTAGGTTTGTCATATATGGCCTTTATTATGTTGAGGTATGATCCCTCTATTCCCACTTTGCTGAGAGCTTTTATCAAAAAAAGGGTGTTGGGTTTTGTAAAATGCTTTTCCTGTGTCTGTTGATATGATCATGTGTTTTTTGTCATTCAATTCGTTTATGTGGTGCATCACATTTATTGATTTGTGAATATTGTACCAGTCTTGCATCCCTGGAAAAAATCCTACTTGGTTATGGTGTATCATCTTTTTAACATATTGCTTCATCGACTTGCTAATATTTTGTTGAGGATTTTAGCATCTGTGTTCAGCAGGGATATTGGTCTGTAATTCTCCTTCTTTGTAGTGTCTGTATCTGGCTTTGGAATTAGGGTAATGCTGGCCTCATAAAAAGAGCTTGGAAGTATTCCTTCCTCTGGGATTTTCTGAAATGGTTTGAGGAGGACATGCACTAGCTCCTTTGGAAGTTTGGTGAACTGTTCTGTGAAGCCGTCTGGACCAGGGCTTTTGTTTGCTGGGAGCTTTTTGATGACTGCTTCACTTTCCTCAGTTGTTATTGGCCTATTCAGGTTTTCTGATTCTTCCTGATCCGGTTTTGGAAGATTGTATTGGGGGGTGGGACTTGTCCATCTCATCCACATTGTCCAGCTGGTTGGCATATGGCTGTTCATTAATAACGCATTTTATTTATTTACTAGAACATGACAGAATTGTCCTGGCCGGTGTTGCTCAGAGATTAGAGAGTCAGTTGATGCACTGTAGGGTCATGGGTTCAACTCCCAGTCAAGGGCTTGGGCCTGGGCTGAAGGTTCCATCTCTGGCCTGGTCGGGGCGCAGGTGGGAGACAACAAATTGATGTGTCTCTGTCACATGGATGTCTGTCTGTCTGTCTGTCTCTCTATTTCTTACGCGCTCTCCCCTCCCCACTCCCTTCCACTTTCTCTAAAAATCAATGGAAAAAATACCCTCGTGTGAGGATTTAAAAAAATCGGATATAAAGGAATTTATCCGAGGGCAATTCACTCACAGGTTGTAGGGTCAGAGCAGAGGACCCCGTCGTTCAGCATGAAGTGTTCTCGGCGAGAGCCCGGCACCGCCCGTTCACACCGCGGGTCCGGTACCGGACGGACAGGACGTGGCCGCAGAGCCCGGCACCGCCCGTTCACACCGCGGGTCCGGGTCCGGTACCGGACGGACAGGACGTGGCCGCAGAGCCCGGCACCGCCCGTTCACACCGCGGGTCCGGGTCCGGTACCGGACGGACAGGACGTGGCCGCAGAGCCCGGCACCGCCCGTTCACACCGCGGGTCGGTACCGGACGGACAGGACGTGGCCGCAGAGCCCGGCACCGCCCGTTCACACCGCGGGTCCGGGTCCGGTACCGGACGGACAGGACGTGGCCGCAGAGCCCGGCACCGCCCGTTCACACCGCGGGTCGGTACCGGACGGACAGGACGGGCCCCGCCTGGCGCCGGCGAGGGCTGACGCTGGTGACCGGGGGCCGCGGTGAGGCCTCTCCCGGGGCGGCCCCCCCATTCCGCACCGGGAGCCCCGGCCGCAGAGCCACCGGCGGGGCGGGGTCCGCACGGCGCCGGCGCGGACACAGCCGCGGGGGCCGCCGGGAGCAGCGGCGCCGGTTCCCGCCCACCGTCCCCCCGAGAGCGGCCGCGCCCCGACCCACCGGCGGCCGCGGGGACACGAGTCCGTGTGACCGGCTCTTCCCGAGTCCGTGCGGGTGAGAGCGGCCCGGTCCCCGACCCCGCCCCCGCTCCCCGCCCCCCGCGCCCCCCGCGCCCCCCGCTCCCCGCGCCCCCGCCCCCGCCCCCGCGCCCCGCGCCCCCGGCCCTGCCCCCTGCGCCCCGGCACCGACCCCCGCGCCTGGCCCCCCGCCCCCGCTCCCCGCCCTCGCCCCCGCGCCCCCTGCGCCCCTGCCCCCGACCCCGCCCCCGCGCCCCCGCCCCTGCGCCCCCGGCCCCGCCCCGCGCCCCCTGCCCCCGCCCCCTGCCCCCGCGCCCTGCTCCGCTCCCTGCGCCTCCGGCCCCCGCCCCCGCCCCCTGCGCCCCCTCCCCGCGCCCCTGCCCCCTGCCCCCCTGCGCCCCCGGCCCCCACCCCCTGCCCCCGCGCCTCCGGCCCCGCCCCCGCCCCCGCGCCCCGCGCCCCGGCCCTGCCCCCGCGCCCCCGGCCCTGCCCCGCGCCCGGCCCCGCCCCCGGCCCCGCCCCGCCCCGCGCCCCCGGCCCCGCCCCCGCCCCCGCGCCCCCGGCCCCGCCCCCGGCCCTGCCCCCGCGCCCCGGCCCCGACCCCGCGCCCGGCCCCCGCCCCGGTCCCCTGGCCCCGCGCCCGGCCCCCGCCCCCGGCCCCCGCCCCCGCCCCCGCGCCCCCGGCCCCCGCCCCCTGGCCCCGGCCCTGCCCTGCGCCCCGCCCCCGCGCCCCCGCCCCCCGCGCCCCCGGCACCCGGCCCTGCCCCCGGCCCCGGCCCTGCGCCCCGCGCCCCGCCCCCGGCCCCCGCCCCCGCGCCCCGGCCCCCGCGCCCCCGGCCCTGCTCCCGCCCCCTGCCCCCGCGCCCCCGGCCCTCGCCCCCGCGCCCCCGCCCCCGGCCCCGGCCCCCGCCCCCGCGCCCCCGGCCCCCGCGCCCCGCGCCCTGCCCCCGGCCCCTGCTCCCTGCCCCCGCTCCCCGCGCCCCCGGCCCCTGCCCCCGCCCCCGCCCCCGCCCCCGCGCCCCCGGCCCCCGCCCCCGCGCCCCGCGCCCCGCGCCCCCGCCCCGCCCCCGCCCCCGCGCCCCCTGCCCCGCGCCCCGCCCCCGCGCCCCGCCCCCGCCCCTGCTCCCCGCGCCCCCGGCCCTGGCCCTGCCCCCCGCGCCCCGGCCCCCGGCCTGCCCCGCGCCCTGCCCCCTGCGCCCCCGGCCCCCGCGCCCCGGCCCTGCCCCCGCGCCCCCGCCCCTGCCCCCTGCCCCCGGCCCCCGGCCCTGCGCCCCGCGCCCTGCCCCCGGCTCCCCGGCCCCTGGCTCCCGCGCCCCCGGCTCCCTGCCCCCGCCCCCGCGCCCCCGCGCCCCCGGCCCTGCCCCCGCGCCCCGCGCCCCGCGCCCCGGCCCCTGCTCCCTTCGCCCCCGCCCCCGCGCCCCCGCCGCCCCTGCTCCCTGCCCCCTGCCCCCGCGCCCTGCCCCCCCGGCCCCCGCTCCCCGCGCCCCCTGCCCCTGCTCCCTGCCCCCTGCCCCCGCGCCCCCTGCCCCGCTCCCCCGCCCCCGCCCCTGCCCCCGCGCCCCTGCCCCTGCTCCCTGCCCCCGGCCCCCGCGCCCTGCCCCCGCCTGCCCGCTCCCCGCGCCCCCGGCCCCTGCTCCCGCCCCCGCCCCCGCTCCCCGCGCCCCGGCCCCGCCCCGCCCCCGCCCCCGCGCCCCGCGCCCTGCGCCCCCGGCCCCCGCTCCCCGCCCCCGCCCCCGCGCCCCTGCCCCGCCCCCTGCCCCCGCCCCTGCGCCCGCGCCCCGCGCCCCCGGCCCCCGCTCCCGCCCCCGCCCCCGCCCCCGCCCCGCCCCCGCGCCCCTGCCCCCGCTCCCGCGCCCCCGGCCCCCGCTCCCCGCCCCCGCCCCCGCGCCCCCGGCCCCCTGCCCCCGCGCCCCGCGCCCTCGCCCCCGCGCCCCGCGCCCCGCGCCCCCCGGCCCCCGCTCCCCGCCCCCCGCCCCCCGCCCCCCCACCCCCCCCGCTCCCCGCGCCCCGTCCCCTCCGCCCCTTCCCTCTGAGGCCGCTCGGTCTGCCCGCCGGCTCCAGGCCGCGGTTCCTGCGGCGTCAGTCCCGGCCCTGCCCCCCGCCCGCCGCTGCCGGTGACGGGCCTGCGCCGGAGCCTCTGCGCCCGCCGCCCGGAGGAGGCGCCTCCGGCTCCGGGTCCGTGATCGGGGCGCCCGCCGCCCGGAGGAGGCGCCTCCGGCTCCGGGTCCGGGATGGGGGCGCCCGCCGCCCGGAGGAGGCGCCTCCGGCTCCGGGTCCGTGATCGGGGCGCCCGCCGCCCGGAGGAGGCGCCTCCGGCTCCGGGTCCGTGATCGGGGCGCCCGCCGCCCGGAGGAGGCGCCTCCGGCTCCGGGTCCGGGATGGGGGCGCCCGCCGCCCGGAGGAGGCGCCTCCGGCTCCGGGTCCGTGATCGGGGCGCCCGCCGCCCGGAGGAGGCGCCTCCGGCTCCGGGTCCGTGATCGGGGCGCCCGCCGCCCGGAGGAGGCGCCTCCGGCTCCGGGTCCGTGATCGGGGCGCCCGCCGCCCGGAGGAGGCGCCTCCGGCTCCGGGTCCGGGATGGGGGCGCCCGCCGCCTGCGGCGCTCGGTTCGGCCGGCAGAGCGGTTCTGAGGAGACGGGGCTCACCACTTGCTCAGACTCCCTTTTCTCGTAATGCTGAATTCTGTGGTTGCTTTTCTGCAGACAAGATCCAAGTTTACAAAGTTTCCTACCGAGACAAGAACATACCCGTGTTGAACTACTTTTAAAACGATCGACAATTTTCATGGTGAACTCGATCGCATATGTATTCATCCTGATGAATTTTCAGTATACTCGCTAGTCCCCTGTACATAAAGACAGTTTCTGTATTTAAAATATGTATTTCTCATTTTTAAATATTTTTATATTCTTTATTTTTACTTTTGCATTTAAATATATTTTTATTGATGATGATATTTACAGATATCTCCCACCCCCTTATCCCTCTCCTCCCAGCCCCCCCCCCCAGGTCTTCACCCCCATTGCCCGTGTCCCTGGGCTGTGCACGGAAGTATGTAAGCTCCTGGGCTTATCTCTTCTCGTCCCCCAACCCCACATCCAGGCCGTCAGTCTGTTCCATGCCTCCCTGCTCCCGTCTGGTTTGGTTGGTCCGTTCATTTGGTTCATTAGGTTCCACAAGTAAGTGAGATCGTGAGCTATTTGCCTCTCAGTCGGCTTATTAACTCAGCGTAATATTTTCCAAGTCCCTCCGTGCTGTCCCAAAGGGTTAGAGATGCCTCTTATTTTTTTCTTTCTTTCTTTTCTTTTTTTCTTTGTTAGTCCTT
The DNA here is from genome assembly GCA_036010255.1 of Myotis pilosus. NCBI lineage: Eukaryota > Metazoa > Chordata > Mammalia > Chiroptera > Vespertilionidae > Myotis > Myotis pilosus. The sequence goes on along the minus strand of JASKON010000062.1, from coordinate 186,770 downwards.
AATTGAGGATATTTTTCCATTAACCTTGAAGGAGAGGGGAAGGGAGAGGGAAAGACAGAGAGAAGCATCCATGTGAGAGAAACACATCAATTGGTTGCCTCCTGCACAAGCCCTGACCAGAGCCCGGGCCGGGAAGGAGCCTGCAACCAAGGTACATGCCCGTGACCAGAATTGAACCCGGGACCCTTTGGACCGTAGGCTGATGCTCTATCCAGTGAGCCACACCATCCAGGGCAAATCCCTCTTTTTTGCAGTTTTCCCGTATAAATGCCCCACAGCTTTTTGATTTTATTTTATTATTGATATTGTTACAGAATTTACTAGGCGACCAAAAACCACGCAGGAGTACTCAGAGATTCAGGATAAACCATGTATTTTCAGATGTTTCACTTGTACGTGTACAGTGACTCAGGGGCTCAGTTCTCCAACTCCTGAGTCTGTGAATATGGAACAAGCTTTCCCCTTATACCCTTTGGTTTCTTTGTCCCCCAAATAAGGGTCAGACTTCCGGACCTTTCTCGGGCTCTGCAAAAAGCCCCGTGTGTTGGGATGGGGGATGAGAGACCACACCTAAGGCCTGGCCTGGTGCCAGCGCTGATCCCCTCCAGGGGTTGTGTGTGGTTCATGGTTTACAGCCTCTGTAAAACGGGAGTATTTAGGTAAATGGGTCTTGCAAGACCAGATAATTAAGGAAGGGGCAGTGAGTTAATTATCAACTAGCAAGAATGTGCATTAGAAGGCAGGTTACGGCACAGATTCAGATTGCTAGCCTCCCTCCCCCCAAATGTATTTTTATGTTCCCCAACAATTTGACATCTCCCAGGTCAATTCTATCACATTAGCTTTGTCAGAAGCTACCATGTATGGCCCAGGTTTAAAATGGAAACTATTATATTATTTCTCTTGTAAGAAGAAAGCTTCTCTTTAAAGATACAAAGTCTCTAAGAATTTTAAAAAGTCTTCTTTATTCCTTTTTTTATATTTACTTTTATGTAACCAGGAATGGTGATTGAAAGCAACCGAAGTTTTCTTGAGCATTTATTTAAAATGTCATGGCCCTGGCCAGGCCGCTCAGTGCTTTAGAGCGTTGTCCCAGCCGGCCAGAGTGAAGGTGTCAATAGTGGGATGGCACAAGTGTCTCTCCCTCTCCCTTCCTCTTTCTCTAAATACAGGACATTTAAAAATTAAAATAAGACAATGTCAAGTATGTTTTTCCAGGTAAATATTTTAAAAGGAGAAAGCAGCCAAAAAAGATTATATATATGTAATATTTATTAAATCGATTGGGGTGACATTGGTCAAATGAACATACAGGTTTCAGGTGTGGGTTCTATGTGACACGATCTGTGTATTGCCCATGTGCCCACCACCCAAAGCCAGATCTTCTCCTGTCACCTTATATTAGCCCCCTTCGCCCCCCACCCCCTTCCCTCTGGCAACCATAACACTGCTGTTTGTGTACATGAATTTCAGTTTTATATTCCACATCTGAGTGGAATCATACGGTTTTTAGCTATTTTTCTGTCTGACTTATTTCACTTATCACAGTGGTTCTCAACCTTCCTAATGCCGCGACCCTTTAATACAGTTCCTCATGTTGTGGTGACCCCCAACCGTAAAATTATTTTTGTTGCTACTTCATAACTGTAATTTTGCTACTGTTATGAATCGTAATGTAAATATCTGATATGCAGGATGCATTTTCATTGTGACAAATTGAACATAATTAAAGCATAGTGATTAATCACAAAAGCAATATGTAATTATATATGTGTTTTCCGATGGTCTTAGGCGACCCCTGTGAAAGGGTTGTTCGACCCCCAAAGGGGTGGCGACCCACAGGTTGAGAACCACTGACTTAGCATATGTTCTCAAGGTCCAGCTGTGGTGTTGCAAATGGAGCTGTTTCATCTTCTTGCTGAGTAGATGCCTTTGTGTGGATGGACCACATCTTCTTGACCTAGTCCTCTGTCGTGGACATGTGTTTGTTTCCGGGTCCTGGCCACCGTGAACAATGCTGCAGTAGACACAGGGGTGCATATTTATGAAGCTTTCGTCTTTCATTTCCAGAAATTTCTAGGGAACTGACAGGCCTAAGGCAGGTGTCCTGGCTGAGTTATAAATGATGAGGTCAGAGCTATACACGTTGCCCTCCTTGACTGTCCCAGATTTCTCCTTCGCTGGATAGAGCCCCGTGCATTACAATGCTGCCACCGCCCTGAGGTCAGCAACACGCACAGACTGAGAACAGGGGTCCGCGGGCGCCAGGGCGACTCCTTCAGGGGCACAGGAAGCAGAGGAACCCGACCGCCCGCGGCCACAGAAGGCCAGAGCGGGAACCAGCAACAGGCAGGGGGCGTGCAGACAGGCACGGGGGTCGCAGCTGTTGTTTCTGGTTCACGAAGCCCTGACCTTGGATTCCACGGGTTCCCTGCGGGCAGGTTCCATTAGTCTCTTAACTCCCGAGCTTTGGCGTCAGCCTCCCAGCGACAATTCCACAGATGGCCCAGGAAGAATCTGCCCAGAACATAAAGTGTCTGCTGTGGGAGGTCACCAGGTGAGGACCAGCAGTGAGAGACGTTCCCGCCCCTCCAAGCAGAGATGCTGGGACAGCCTTCCGGCCGCAGCGTGGTCACAGGCTGGGCGCAGAGTGACCGCAGAGTGCAGGGCGGCTGGAGGGGGAAGGCCGTCTTCACGCTGCACTGACGTGGAACGTGGCCGAGGCCTCCCAGGTCAGGCCCTAGTGTGCAGCCCGTTTGGTGACAAGACCTCGGAGAGTCTTGGGAAGCATTTCTGCCGGACGTGAAGCCGCAGGTTCCATCTTGGATGGCTGCGAGCAGACCTTCCAGGGCCCAGTTTCTACGGCTGCTGCTTGGCGGCTGTTGTTGCCAGGCCATCGCTCCTCCCTGTGCGCTGCCTCCTCTCGGGCACCTGCTCTCGCTCCTGAGCCCGGGAAGCAGCCGCCGTCGGCGTCAGCACAGCCTGGAAGCCTGGAAGCAAGACCCAAAATGACAAGTGAACGTGGGGAGCAGGGCTGGTGCTCCCTCTCCCCCGGCCCACAGTTCAGGTCACCTGAGAGGTCAGAACACGCAGCAGAGACGCAGGAAACGGGGAAATGAGACGGGATTCCAAAGGAGAGACGATGGTGTGAGAGCCCAGATCTGGACACGCTCTGACTGAGAAGCGAGCACTGAGGCTCCTGTGTGAGGCTGGGTGAGGAGACAGTGAAGATGAGCTGGAGACCATTTCCCCGTCCTCGCTCCATATGAGGGTTTTCAGACAGTGACAGTCAGCCCATACTTGGTACCGGTTGGGGGCACCGGAGGCGGCCTCACATTTGCTGGACCTTTGGTTTGCGGTCGGAGCTGGGCAGCTTCGTCCATCAGCTGTCAGCAGGAGCGTCTGCTGTAGGCGACAGGGCGCCCAGAACCAGGGCCTGCATCCCCAGAGGGTGTATTTCGGGGCCCAGAGGCGGCGGAGCGCACAGCAGTGCTGCGGAGTCAGGACCCCACCTTTGTCCGCAGCGCTCCTGCCTCTCCAGGCAGCAGGTCTGGGCCTTGGTTCCTGGGTCACAGCCCGTGACAGAGGCTGGTGAGCGGGAGCGCTGCAGGGCCCCTGCAGAGGGCGGAGGGCAGGGGGCAGAGGGCAGAGGGCAGGGGGCAGAGGGTGGAGGGCAGAGGGCAGAGGGCAGAGGGCAGGGGGCAGAGGACAGAGGGCAGGGGGCAGAGGGCAGGGGGCAGGGGGCAGGGGGCAGGGGGCAGGGGGCAGAGGGGGGAGGGCAGAGGGCGGGGGGCAGGGGGCAGAGGGCAGGGGGCAGGGGGCAGAGGGCAGGGGGCAGAGGACAGAGGGCAGGGGGCAGAGGGCAGGGGGCAGAGGGCAGAGGGCAGGGGGCAGAGGACAGAGGGCAGGGGGCAGGGGGCAGAGGGCAGAGGGCAGGGGGCAGAGGACAGAGGGGAGGGGGCAGAGGGCAGAGGCCAGGGGCAGAGGACAGAGGGCAGAGGGCAGAGGGCAGAGGGCGGAGGGCAGGGGGCAGAGGGCAGGGGGCGGAGGGCAGAGGACAGAGGGCAGGGGGCAGAGGGCAGGGGGTGGAGGGCAGGGGGCAGAGGGCAGGGAGCGGAGGGCAGAGGGCAGAGGGCAGGGGCCGGAGGGCAGAGGACAGAGGGCAGGGAGCGGAGGGCAGAGGGCAGGGGACAGAGGGCAGGGAGCAGAGGACAGGGAGCAGAGGACAGAGGGCAGAGGGCAGGGGGCAGGGGGCAGAGGGCAGAGGGCAGGGAGCGGGGGCAGGGGGGGGAGGGCAGGGAGCAGCGGGCAGGGGGCAGAGGGCAGGGGGCAGAGGGAAGGAGCCAGAGGGCAGAGGGCAGGGAGCAGGGGGCAGAGGGCAGGGAGCAGAGGGCAGGGGGCAGAGGGCAGGGAGCAGAGGGCAGGGGGGAGAGGGCAGAGGACAGAGGGCAGGGGGCAGAGGGCAGAGGGCGGAGGGCAGGGGGCAGGAGGCAGAGGGCAGAAGACAGAGAGCAGAGGGCAGGGAGCAGAGGGCAGAGGGCAGGGGGCGGAGGGCAGGGGGCAGAGGGCAGGGAGCAGAGGGCAGGGGGCAGAGGGCGGGGCCCACCCTGCAGGAGGACGGAGCTGGGTGGCACTGTGTGGGCATGCGCATCGGGGAGAGCCACCTGGGTCATGTGGGAGGTCACAAGGCGAGGGGACCACGGGACACAGGGAGACACCTGGAAGCTGCCCTCAGCCCTGAAGCTCAGCCCAGGCGCTACCGCCCCCCCCCCCAGCCAGAGCCCCCGGTGCTGTGACAGCGCCCCCCCCCCAGCCAGAGCCCCCGGTGCTGTGACAGCGCCCCCCCCCCAGCCAGAGCCCCCGGTGCTGTGACAGCGCCCCCCAGCCAGAGCCCCCGGTGCTGTGACAGCGCCCCCCAGCCAGAGCCCCGGTGCTGTGACAGCGCCCCCCCCCAGCCAGAGCCCCCGGTGCTGTGACAGCGACCCCCCGCCAGCCAGAGCCCCCGGTGCTGTGACAGCGCCCCCCCCCAGCCAGACCCCCCGGTGCTGTGACAGCGCCCCCCCCCCAGCCAGAGCCCCCGGTGCTGTGACAGCGCCCCCCCCCAGCCAGAGCCCCGGTGCTGTGACAGCGCCCCCCCCCAGCCAGAGCCCCCGGTGCTGTGACAGCGCCCCCCCCCAGCCAGAGCCCCCGGTGCTGTGACAGCGCCCCCCCACTCCCCCCGGGGGAGCAGAGGCCGCCCATGCTCTCAGATTGTTGTTAAAGCTTTACTCTAGTGCAGTGGTTCTCAACCTTCTGGCCCTTTAAACACAGCTCCTCATGTTGTGGTGACCCCCAACCATAAAATTATTTCCGTTGCTACTTCATAACTGTAATGTTGCTCCTGTTATGAATCGTCATGTAAATATCTGACATGCAGGATGGTCTTAGGCGACCCCTGTGAAAGGGTCCTTCGACTGCCAAAGGGGTCGCGACCCACAGGTTGAGAACCACTGCTCTAGTGTCTGAGTGTCTGCTTCCATCACTTCATAATTAAATAATTAGGTTGACGCGCAGAGACCCCCATGCACGTCGGTGGGAATTAGGAAATAAGCAGCGCGCCTGAGGCTCAGCAACGAACCTCTCCGGGAGGGAATCGCCAGCAGGCTGCCTGCAGATGGAACCGTCACATGTTGCCATCCTCTGTCTGTGGCCTGCCACACGCTACTGCACACTTAACCTTGCCGGGTTTTAAAGTCATGGGAAACAATTTTTGTAAAACTCTTAAAAATGGTGTGTGTGTGTGTGACAGAGAGAGAGAGAGAGAGAGAGAGAGAGAAGGTAAGATAGAGGTGAGAAAAATAGAGCTAAAGATAAAATAGCGATCCATCCCATTGGCTGTGTTTCTGGGTGGCCCTAAGTCATCTATCTGTAGCTCTTGATCCCAATCTCTCCTCACCTGTCTGCCTCCTCTGGCCTTTCCAGGGTCCTGCTCTGTGGGACGATCTCGGACTCCTTGTGGGGCAGAGGGAAGCCTGGGCTCCGGGTCCCACAGAGACCTTCAGGGTCACAGTCACAAGGAAGAAAAAGGTCGGGAACACAGGCGGCACTGCAGACCTGCCGTCCCCCCTCCCCCTCCCCCCCTCCCCCCAAGTCCGGCTCAGCGCCAGCTGCCACAGGGCAGGCACACGGTCCCCGCACGGGCTGAGGCGGCCCTGGAACACGCTGTGACTGGGGGGAGGGGGAGGGACTGACTTTCTATCCAGGTCAGAGCAGCATCTGGAAGCCCTGGAGACACAGGCAGGAGCCTGAGACCCCATGGGCCCGTCTGTTCACTGGCAGGTCTCACAGCTACTTGGGAGGTCAGATGGCACCCACCCACCTGTCCCCCAGGGGCACATGCAGGTCACAGCCCAGGCCAGGCCCGCACCCACCTGCCTGTCCCCCAGGGGCACAGTGCAGGTCACAGCCCAGGCCAGGCCCCACACCCACCTGCCTGTCAGCCTCGGGGCGGCCTCCCACCCTCTCTCCTTGGAGACTCCATCAGCTCCTCCTGCTTCGCTGGGATGAGGTTCCTGCGCTAAACCTCCCTCCTGCCCCTTTGCAGGCGCACGCAGTTCTCCTGACACAGAAGGGTTATTCCAGGCGGCTGCTCCGTTCCTGTCTTTCCTCACAGGTCCCCTCGCTTTGCTGAAATCTCCCCTCCTCCCTCCGGGAAGCATGTTTCCCTGAAGACCTGGGAGGGCGCCCATTCCGTTTGGGAAACAGTCACCTCAGAGGCACTGGGTGTGGGGACTGTGAACTAGGACGTCTACTCAGGTTCACTCTCTTGTAACGTTTATACTTTTCACTGTCAACTTCCTCAGGTTTATCCTTAGCGTTTCCTGTTGACACGGTGGCACATGGCCCTGCTGCTGTGACAGTGCCGACAGCGCACTGGTAATGCAGTCACTCCGCCTGGGTCTGCGTCACAGCATCCCGATTGGACCCCTCAGGCCACAGCACCTCTCAGCATGTCCTGGACTCGGGCCTGGGCTGGACGGATCCTCCTGATGTCACCAGCAGGCAGTCCCCATGGGAACATTTCCTCTCTGAGGGAGGGAGTCCTGCTTGTGCACAACATGAACGTAGCGAGAATCGGAGCGAGAAATGCATCTGATCCTTGAAATGGAGTCAAGGATGTGACATCTCAAAACATGGGGCCCCAGGGACAGCAGGTGCGAAGAGGACCTGCCAGCAGGAGGCCCTGCTGAGCTGATGGACTTTCCCGGAGGAGCAGCAGGTGCCTGCTCAGCTAGGGGAGCGGGCGGGCGGGCATCTCTGGGGCAGAAAAGCCTCCGGCACCCGGTACTCCCCGGCCAGCTCCCATCCAAGCCCGAACCAGGCCCGACCCTGCTGAGCTGCCAGGTCAGCGGAGATGGGGCGCGTTCAGGGTGGAAGATGCAGGAGGCGGCATCCGGAACCCCTACGAGCCCTGCCTGGCCTCCAGGCCCTTCAGCCCTTGGCCCCACTCTGAGCTGGTGCTCCCCCTGCACCCCACCTCCTCCCTGGGACCAGATCTCTTGCTGAGCCATTTAACTGTCCCTCCCCCCACACCCATTCTGAGCTTCCAAAGGGGCAGGAGGGCACCTCCTAGTGAGTGGGATTCCCTGGGTAATGTTATGGGTTAGCTCAGTGAGATAGACCACCGACTCAGAATTTAAATTTTAAGAGCCTTTATTAAGCTGAACAGCTGACTGCTAGCCGTGTCCTTCCCATCAGAGCCCACAGCTTGCAGTGCAGACCAAGAGTACAGCCAGACCTTTTATCTGCAGCACTACAAAGTCTTTTTTTTAAAAAAATATATTTTATTGATTTTTTACAGAGAGGAAGGGAGAGAGATAGAGAGTTAGAAACATCGATGAGAGAGAAACATCGATCAGCTGCCTCCTGCACATCTCCTACTGGGGATGTGCCCGCAACCAAGGTACATGCCCTCGACCGGAATCGAACCTGGGACCTTTCAGTCCGCAGGCCGACGCTCTATCCACTGAGCCAAACCGGTCTCGGCTACAAAGTATTTTTTTTAAAAAAGAAAAAACAAACTGCAAAGCGGTTCATCAGCCGTTCCTGGTACTGGCAGGGTGAAAAGTTCACATAAAATTTACGAGCAGGGTCACACCTGCCTGGGTTCAATCATAACACATTGCTTTTCTAGCGAGATAACTAGCCATTTTTCTTTCCCATGGTCCCTGCCCCTCAGTCTACTTAGTAATTCTTTTTTGTCAGGCCCCTGCCCCTAGCACATTCCCTACTGGTCTTATGGCCGAATCAAATCTTTGATTCAGCGTCCTCCTCTAAGATTCTGGAGTATTGGGTGTGTAGGACCATAAGCTTGACAGCTTGGATTCGGTCTTGGATAAAATTGAGGAGACACCTGAGCAGGCAGGGTCCGAAAATGAGACCTACTATTAGGAGAAGGAGGGACCCTGCCACAGCAGATAGGAGGGTTGTGAGCCACGGGGACCAGGAGAACAAATTCTCATACCAGTTCCCCTCTGCCCTACAGGCCTCTTCTCTGTCCATCAGCCGTTTCCTTAACTGACTTAAACTTTCTCTGATTACCCCGGAGTGGTTACTGTAGAAGCAGCACGCCTCCCCCAGTGCTAGGCACAGTCCCCCTTGTTTCAGGAAAAGTAGGTGGAGTCCCCTCCTGTTCTGTAAGACTACTTCAGCTAAGGACCCTACTGATTCCTCCAACTGTCCTATGGATTTTTCTAGGGTACTTAGGTCTTGGTCAATTTGATTACCCAGTTCTTTGTAATTTTGATGTTCTGTCACTAGGGTGGCTGTCCCTACTGCTGTGGGTCCTGCAATTCCGAGTCCTATGAGTAGGGGAACCAGAACTGGGGCTCCCTTAATCCACCAAGGCTCTATGAGGAGGTGCTCCCTTCCTCCTTCCCCGGAGTAATAATACACTTGCGGCAGGATATGAGTTAGGACGCAGAGCCCTGGCTCGGGCCCAGTCTGGAGATTTAGGGAGAGTATGCAAGAGGTGATTCCGGTGATGTATGCCCACCAGGTACCATTTGGGGCCACCAGGTACCAGGGGGCCCCGGACCCTGGTCTCTCGGGGAGTCGGAGTGTCTGGTTACAATTTTCTGCATAGGGGGAATCCGGGAGGGAGTAATTGGCAGATGCGACACACAGCCCAGCTCCAGTGATATCTCCTAAAGTTAATCCCCTCCTCCCTTTTCCCCTAGCACAGTAACATGAGAGGGGGTGTCCTCCCCAGGGAAAGGAAGAAGTCCCCTAGGGAGGGTGGACGTGGAGGGGCGGCCCGGGGCCTTTTGTGGGGGGCTGTGGGGTTCTGTTAGCAGGTGGGGGTACCTCCCTCCGCAGCAGGGAAAGTGTTCAGTTCCCCTTGTTTCTGGGCGCTGGGTCCCCAGAGAAGCACCGGGGCTTCCACTTGGCCAGACGGGTAAGAGACACCCTCTAACCGAGGGGTGCCCTCTGCAAGTCAGGCGACACGTTTTCCTGACTGGGGGCGCTGGTCTGGGGGTGATGGGGAAAATGAGACTTTTTTGGGGGGGGGGGCTAGCAATCTGAATCTGTGCCAGTAACCTCATGCACACTCCTGATAGCCTATGATTAAGTCACTGGCCCCTCTTAATTGTCTGGTCCTGCAAGCCGCTCTGCTGACGTGGGGGTCTGGTCCGCCCTTGGTTCCTCTCGTGCCAGGTGTCTCCTGGTTCTCTGAGCGGTGCTGTGCTCCAGGCTGCCAGCTTCCTGCAGGGTCTCCGCTCAGCACAGTGAGCCTTTCTCTGCCCGTTTGATCCTCTTTAACGTGCCCAGTACAGAGAGAAACCTCACTGTCCAGGCGGCTCAGGATCTGGATCTCAGAGGCCCGGAGCCAGCAGCGCTGCTTAAATAAAGGCTCTTCCTGACCCTCAGTGCCCGACGGTCACTTCCGCACCAGCTTCAGAAATGCCACATCCCATAGCAGGGGACCCGAGGGCAGGCGGGGCACTCACGGGGGGGGGGTGGGGGGGGGAGTGTCAGGACGGCAGGAGGGGCTGGCGGTGCCAACAGTCAGCACAGTCCCTGAGGGACAGCCCAGGGCCGGGGAATTCTTCCGGACAAGACCCTGGGGCACCCGGGGTGCGGCCCCAGGCGTGGGGGCTGGTGGGGGGCGGGGAAGCCTGACAGTGACAGTGACAGCACCGGTACTCCCCTGAGCCAAACCGGCCAGGGCCTCCCACTCCCCTGGGCCAAACCAGACAGGGCCTCCCACTCCCCTGGGCCAAACCGGACAGGGCCTCCCACTCCCCTGGGCCAAACCGGACAGGGCCTCCCACTCCCCTGAGCCAAACTGGCCAGGGCCCCCCACCCCCCTGAGCCAAACCGGCCAGGGCCTCCCACTCCCCTGGGCCTCCCACTCCCCTGAGCCAAACCGGCCAGGGCCCCCCACTCCCCTGGGCCTCCCACTCCCCTGAGCCAAACCGGCCAGGGCCTCCCACTCCCCTGGGCCAAACCAGACAGGGCCTCCCACTGCCCTGGGCCAAACCGGACAGGGCCTCCCACTTCCCTGGGCCAAACCGTCCAGGGCCCCCCACTCATGACTAACCAGGCCTGAGGCCACTTAGCCTCCCAGCTCAGAGGCCATGGTGAGCGCTCAGGGTGGTATCCCCGAATGCGGTGGGAGCGGCACCTGGGAGCCCCAAGAGACGCAGCCCGGCCTCCAGGCCCCTCTGCCCTGGGCCCCCACCTGAGCTCACGCCCCATGCCCCACGCCCCACACCCTCTCCCACTCGCACTCTCCAATGGGGCCACCCCAGGCTCCTGCCATGCACCCCGCATTCCAGGAGACCCGCCATCACTCTGGGCCACGGCCACTGCCCACTCACAACTGTGATGAAGCAGGAGTTTTGGACTGGACACGCGGTGTTCCCCTGGGCAGACTGGTTCCCGGGCTCTCTCTGTGGGAATCAAAGAATGAATCCACGGAAGGAAGGTGGTAGGGCAAAGGTGGAGATTTACTGAGGAACAAGTGCAGACTCCAGGTGGGGAGGGGAAAGGGGCCCACTGAGCTCCTTTTCCCTGCGGCCGATAAAGGCTGCAGGTCTTGGGGCCTTGATGTCCCCCCTGATCGGTCACTATGCCCTTGGACTGGTTACTATAGCAACTCCTGGGCTCCATGGTCCAACCTCACAGGGGCCACGAGAGGTCCTCTCCCCCCCCTTATTGTTTTCCTACTCCCTCTGGGCTTCCTTCTCCTCCTTCTGGATGCGGCTTCCTTCCCTTTATTTTGTAAATATAGACCTTCCGCTGTTCCCAGCTCCTCATTCTATGGAAATGCACCTGTTGCAGCTTTTCAGCTCCCCATTCTATGGAAATACACCTGCTCTGCAGCCCTGTGCTTCCTCCACGGTCCCCTTCATGTCTAAACGTTCCTGAACCTGTCCTATTTCACCCCTAAAAATTCCTGTTTCAGTGACACCTTCAGACCTGCCACTGCCCACACTCCAGTGTCACACTCCACATCCCCCGCTGCTCACACACCGCTGTGACACCCAGGCTCCCCTGGCCACACTGCTCGGTCACAACTGCGGAGCTAGCAAGGCCACCATCCAAACTGCCACCCGAGAGGTCAGACTGGACACGATCCTGCATGACATTCTAGGCTCCCCAGTAACAAGCACCGCAGAGCTGTGAAGGAAAACCCCTATTCTGTAAAACTACTGTGTGGAATTCTGTATTCTTTGGACGGCCTCTTATTTTGAAAAAGTAACTTTGCTTTCTAGCCTGCTTGAATAGTGGGGGAGATAAACTTAGCTCTCTGACCTTGTAGGCCAGAGACTAGATACATCCAATGCCATGCCAGGTGCATTTTTTAATTGGATAAAACTGTATAGTTTCCAAGGCCACCGCCAGCAAGCACACAAAGGGCTGGCTCTTCTATAAAAAGGGAAGTTCTGCTTGTAGCTTTGCTTAGATTTGGATTCATTTCCCTGAGCCTGCCGCGGTGAATAAAAGTGTAACTCCTAACTCTCAGAGCATTGTTTGGTTCTGGTCCAGTTTTTCTGTAACATAATTGGTTCCCTGACATTTCGGGAAGACTGGGAAACCACCCATCATCGCCTCTTGGCCTCTGGTGTAGACTGGGTTTGAGGACGGGGGAGCCGGATAGGCCCCCGGGAGGCGCCGCTCTGCTAATTTAGCAGAATTGAACCAGGGGGAACTCCGGGCACTCCCGGACCTCAGCCCAGGACCTGGCCAGCATCTGGAGAGCATGGACGGACACACCTTGGGACCTGTCGACAGAATTGGTAAGGTAGGGGCCCCAATACCCTACCATTTGGCCCACTCGGAATGAGTGGAAGGGGAGCTTGATCACCTCCCGGGAAGCCACAGAGCTCCCTTAGGAATTGGGGATTTGTTTGGAATTTGGAATTTGTTTGGCATTTGGAATTTATTTGGAATTTGGAATTTGTTTGAAATTTGTAATTTGTTTTGGAATTTGGGAATTTGTTTTGGAATTTGTTAGAATTTAGAATTTGGAATTTATTTGAATTTGGGAATTTGTTTAAACTCTGAGTGAACAGCTGTTTGTTTGTGTGGGACTAGCCAATTTGCTACCGAGAAGGGGGACTGGACGCAGTCTTAACTCCTCTGGTAGGTTCTCACCAAGACGTTGGTCGAGAATTCTGTTCTGGACCGTGGGTGCCAGGAGTGCCCCCACACCCATTTGGGGAGTTGGGCATTGTTTTGTTTATCTGCTCAGCTCCAGTCTGGGCTAGTCTACTGAGAGTGTGAATATGAGTGCTTGTCTATTTTGGCTGCTCATTACTGGTCTGTGTGAAGTGAAAGCTACTTCGATTTATTTTGCATTTCTGTGAATTCATCTGGCTGAACGTTTGGACTGGACCCGCGATGGGCTGCAAGAATCTCTAGCAGTTCTCAGAGTCCTTTGCTCGCCATTACAGAAGAAATCAGCCCACTTCGCTAACAAAAACTTCTATCAGTTGCTCTTACCTGGGTTGTAAATTCGCTGTATTAAATTGAAATTTTGAAGGGCCAGGGTAGATTTAAAGGCTAAAATAAAGACTGGCTAGGTTCCAAGATTGCTTAGTTCTAAGATTGCTTGTAAAAAGCAAGAGAGAAGTCTTTTCAAGCTAACTGTTTGCTTAGCAAATTAACAAAGTAATAAATTTCAAAGAACTTATTATTTATGGTTTTCTTATCTCTTTGGTGGACACAGGGGGGCTTACAGCTCTGCAGGACAGAGAGATTTACTGGCCCTGACCCTAAGGCTGAAGTTATTATTAACTGACTATAGACCCCGTTAACTCCTGATTGTGCGTCTCGTGTGGTCTGTTGTCTTTGTCTTTGTGATTATGTGTTTCATTTGACTTGCTGTTTTTAGTTATTTATTGAAATCCTCATGGAGGACAGCGGAATTGGTTGGAGAGATCAAAAATAAGAAGGGAAAGAAACGGTCTTGGGCTGAGACAAAGAAGGGGGGTGTTACTGGCTGCAGACTGCTAGCAGGTGCATTATCAACTAACTTCAAGGTCACAACAAGTTTTCTGTAAGCACAGTCTTTCTCTGCCCTGGTTTATTCTCTTAACCCTTCCAGTGCTAAATTAAACTGATACCTGTTCTTAGTTTTATTACAAAAGGTCTAGATATATCTTAAGAGTAAAAGTACTTTAAAATGTGTTCATAAATATTAATCTAAAATTGCTGACTGTTCACTTTTGGTAATCATTAAAAGATTAATGTTTCTAAGAATAAAGAATTCTAATACATTAAAAACAACTAAACTTCCAGGAGAAAAGCGGAGGAGAAACAGACCTAAAATCCGCAGCTGCCCTGGTGATTTATAAGTTTAGAACTGTTTGCTAGGCAGACTCAGCCCCTGAAAGCCAGGTCAAAGAAGGGGGGGCTGGATACCTGAGCTGCCCGCAGCCCTGAAAGAAGAAGCAGCAGCGAGAGAAGTAGGGAAAGCTGCAGATAGAGCTAGCGAAAGCTCCCTGTTTGCAAATGTACTGAAAGGGTTTAGTACCTGTTGCTGCTGGAAGAGGAGGGGCTAATATCCCCTTCCAATGCACTCCCTTGGAAGAGGCCTCGTTGTTGCTTTGCCACAAAGGGGACTGGTGGGAAGTCAAGGATAGCAGGGCCCTATAACTAGTAAACAGGGTTAACAAAAGGGCAAAGAAAAGAGCACTCTCCCTGGACCTGGGAGCCATCAGGACTGTGAAATTCTCCAAGAGAGGAGGAGTCTGATTCAGAGACTGGCTGAAACCTCCTTGGATTAGGAGAACTGGAGGCTGCATATTGAACTTATAAACTGCAGTTTGCTGGGCAGATGTCTAAGCCCAGTTGTGTAGAGGTTAGCGGCCTCTGTGCAAACAACCTTCTCCTGTGCCAGAATAGATTTTAAGAAATTGGACAGACTGTGTTTATAGCTAAAAAGAAGAACTGGCCGCAATGCACAGCTCTAACAGTGGCCTACAGAAAACTGTATAATAAACTTAGATGATGCCTGTATCTTCATGGACATGGCTCCAAAGAGACAAGGACAATTTTGCCTTATATAGAAAGGTCAAGAGTAGACTTTAGTCACCTCCCTAAGATGTTTATATAGCCCTACCATATCTCATGTGTAGTAGCAGAAGATTTAGCTGCCTGAAACGGCCATGCTGCCAATATTATGTTTCATTGTATTAATATGTTGTATTAACCTTTGATTCTCTTGCAGGTTTGAATGTAGCTGTCAGCAGTTGCTGTAGACCTGTGTTGGTCTACAGTCCTTGGTAGTCTTTGGGAGTAACTGGCAAGTTTTCAGTTTCCCATACTAAAGGCCATTGTTATGGCCATATGTTAACTGTCCTGGAAAGGGACTATGTGGGGTGAACCCCAAAAGTAAAGGATGTCTAGCTGCCAAGAAGGAAGGTGCCCAACTGGGCAAAGAAGAATACCCATCAGATTTTGGTCTCTATTAAGAGACAGTTAACAGTTGGCAGCCTATATACTGTCTTGCAGGCCTGTGTGACCATGCCCATATCAGGGGTGGCACAGACCTCAACTGTAGGAAACTGGGGAAGGCCTGTTTGGAACAGAAGAAAACAGTAAAGGGGTAAATAGTAGCCCTCTGTTACAGGAATTACAGACCCTGTGAGGTCCTGTGACATGGGAGACCCAGTAAGAAAATAGAGCTCCTTAGTCTGTTCTGAGAAAACAAGTCAAGTGAGGGGAGCCCTACTACAGGGGGAGCTATAACTATCTATTTGAATGTAGACATATTGTAAATTTCTTCTTGCCATTTGAAGACAGTTATATTACTCTGAAGAGTCCATGAAAAGGGACTGGCAAGAAAAATCAGGAAATTTTGAAGCATATTAGGTCAGTATATTTTTCTCCTTATATAATTCCTCTGAAATTGGCAATGCTTAATAAATCATGGCAATACATTTCTTTGCATAGATTCAATAAAACTGGTTCCTAATAGTGGTTTTATTAATGGAAAACTTTGACTGGAGTATCATGTTTTAAAAAGACCTGTCTGGACTCTGAAGACATGAAGCCAATAAGAGTGCCACGGGAAAAGCCTGGTATCCTGTTTGGGAGCCCTGAAGATGGCTGGTGCCAGAGCGTCAAGCCCATGCCCTACCATCACTGGCGGTTGGTCAGAGTAGAAGGGGAGCAATAAGGACGCCTCTGCGCCCCTGCGGAACCCCCACTCAGTCTGGGCTGAAATGAGTAGGAGGGCTACTGAGATGGGCCTTAAAGCCTAGAGCGTGGGCTCAGGTGGAGTTGCTACAGGTGAGGAATTTACCACTCAGCAGATACTGCAGGCAGGCCTAATGGCAACTGGATGGCTTGGCTTCCTGGCCCCACGGGGCACATTAAAATTCAATCATGAAATTCTGGCAAAGATAGTGAGTTACCATTCTTGTTGTGTTTATGAAAACATCAGGCCAAACAATACAGTAGATAAATTAGTCTTGATTTGGTTTTTTGATAACCATAGAGGAATTTTAAGGAGAAAAATCCTATTTCAATAGAGGTTGTTAAAACTGAAATGTTTTCTTTCCCTTCCACCGGACCATTTGTTATAGTTTGTCTCTGCCAGGTCAAAAGCCCAGCTCCTTCAATGCCCAGGACAGCAAGGAGCCTGACTGGAAGGTGACCTCTGACCAGACACACCTGCTGCAGATCACCGTCAAGAAGACAACAGACCTGGCTAATCAACCTGCTCCAAAGGATTCAGGGAACACCCTACTGAATTCTTCCTTACACTTCATTTCTTATCTTCTCTTAAAGGCAAAATGCTCTGGTGTTTCTGGATAATCATTGTTTTTATCTTTCTAGTAATTTTCATTTTGTCTTTTTATGAGTGCCGCAGGAACCTGAGGCTAGTCCCAGGAGAACTCTTCTGCCCTTGCTGGAATACAAAAGCACCATAAAATTACAGCTTCCTACATAAAAAAGAAACAAGATGAATAAAACAGGAGTTATCTGAGACCTGGGCTGCATGGGGGGGGGGGGGGGGGTGGTGAGAATCTGGAACTAGCTCCTTCCATTGACAGGACAACTGTTATTGTTACTCATGGCCATAATCCTAGGATCATGTCTTCTAATTCTGTTTACTCACTTTATCTCATCCCATTTAGATGCCTTTAAACTTCAAATGGTTTTACAAGCCAGAAGAATTCCCTACAAACCTCTCCAAAAGGAAGAAATGGGATGTTAACCCCTTGGATGTTGCCCTTTTTCAGCAGGAAGTAGTAAAAGATCGGTCAACGCCCCTGTTCACTTTAACATCCCGTGGTTGTTGTACCACAAGGCTGGAAAGCTTGTAGAACAAGGGGGTGGGGAATGTGAAGGAAAACCCCTATTCTGTAAAACTACTGTTTGGAATTCTGTATTCTTTGGACGGCCTCTTATTTTGAAAAAGTAACTTTGCTTTCTAGCCTGCTTGAATAGTGGGGGAGATAAACTTAGCTCTCTGACCTTGTAGGCCAGAGACTAGATACATCCAATGCCATGCCAGGTGCATTTTTTAATTGGATAAAACTGTATAGTTTCCAAGGCCACCGCCAGCAAGCACACAAAGGGCTGGCTCTTCTATAAAAAGGGAAGTTCTGCTTGTAGCTTTGCTTAGATTTGGATTCATTTCCCTGAGCCTGCCGCGGTGAATAAAAGTGTAACTCCTAACTCTCAGAGCGTTGTTTGGTTCTGGTCCAGTTTTTCTATAACAGAGCCACCCCAGATCCCGCAGGTCACACGCACTGCCAGTGAGGAGGAAACTGGTCTGTCAGGCGTGTCAGGAACAATGAACTTCCCTGGGGGACGGGGCGGGTGGGTGAGGGGGGGAGCCATTATCACCGGCGCCAGGACAGATCATCAACACGGGGGGTCTTCCTGCAGGGCCATGGGGGGGCATATTTGCAGAACAAAGACCCCGAAGATTATAAAAAGTGAAGCCTTCCACATGCTACTTCACTCTGATCTGGAAATCATTTCCCGGAGTGGAGTCGCTGGTGTCATTAACACAGTGCCTTCCACTTCTCCACAGCGCCGCCTGGCTGTCGGGGTCTCCTGCAGCACCAGCGCTGCCTTCCCAGCCGCAGGTGCAGGGCTCCCACGCGCACGCGCCTCTGTGCGACGAGCCGCCTTTCCTTCTTGTTCTAAAGAGATTTCTTCTCTTTATTTTTTTAATTGATTTCAGAGAGGGAGGGGGAGAGAGAAGCAGCAATGATGCGAGAGAATCATTGACCAGCTGCCTCCTGCACGCCCCCCACTGGGGACCAAGCCCTGAACCTGGGCCTGTGCCTTTGACCGGAATCCAACCTGGGACCCTGCAGCCCACAGGCTGATGCTCTATCCACTGAGCCAAACCGGCCATGGCAATGAGCAGACTTTCAATCTCTCCATTCCAGGGTCACCTCAGAACCCCCGGCCCAGCCCACTTGGCCCCCTCGGCCACGTGCTGCTCTCACTGCTGTGGCCCAAGATGACGCCTCCTGTGCACACACTCAGAGGCCACACCAGGCTCTCAGTGTCCTCAGCTGCCCCGAGACCTTCACGTCTCCCCTGCTGATATGGTATTCTGAACCCCACATCCCCATACCCACGTGGCAGCGCGACACCCCACTTCCCCGAATGCCCACATCCACTGTCGCTGCCTGAACGGCCTGCTGCCCAGGATCAAGCTGGGTGCCCAGGGACTGGAAGGCCAGCACTGTGGTGGGACCCTCCAGCGCTGGGATGCTCTCACTCCCCTGCTCGCTGCCCCCGGGACTTCATTGTCCCACCTCCCCCAGGACACCGGCCTTTCTGCTGCCCACCGTCCCCTTGGCCTCTCCCCGCAGCTGCCACCGCACATCTCAGCGGGACAGGCCCGTCTCCTGGTACATACACAGCGCTGACACCCGAGCCTTCGCTGGCCTCACTCCATGTGGAAAGTCCCGGCCCGCACGCGTGACAACGGTTTGTGAACCCCTTCGTTCCCGCTGCCCCTTCTTCCTATGCTTCCTCCCGCTCCCACAACCACAAGGCACCCTGAGATCCCAGGTGCTTCATACTCCACAGTGATGGCTCAGCTTCCACAGGCCTCATCCCAGTGAAAAGTCCAGCTTCCTCACCTGCCACCCCCCCGGACACCCTCACAGCCTCCACTGACAACACATGACTGACACTGCACGCCTCCCACTGCCCACCCTCCAGTGTGCCACCCAGGACCCCCACCAGCAGCAGCAGCGCCTGGGACACCTGGGCTGCTGCAGGCCACACTCCACAGGGACCCCAGCCCCGCCACCAGCCTCACGCTACTGTGAGACCTGCAGCTGCTCACTGTCCAGGAGCCCCACTGACCCGCAGGGCGCACGCCGCCACACCCCTGAGACACTTCCAGGGCTCCCCCTGCTGACCTCTGCTGTTACACCAAGGTCCCCCTGTGCGGGACCCTTTCTGTGCTGTCCATCCTCACCTGGGGCATTACCGTTGTTGCTTTTCAGAGACCATGGAAAGGGGAGGACGGGAGGGGGAGGGAGGCCGTGAGAGACAAACATCGATGCGAGAGGCACATGAACTGTTTGCCCGAGGTGCACGGCCCGACGCGGGGTGGGTGCAAACCTACAACCCAGGTGCATGCCCTGGATGTGGAATGGAACTCAGGATGCTTTGGTCTCGGCCGACACAGTAACCACTGAGCCACACCACCCACGGCCAGGATTTATTTTTGGACCCACGAACTTTAAATTCCAATATTTACTGTGACTCTCCCAGTACACCTGCAGCTCACTCTACCATTTAACCTGAGGGCTGTCACTCCCCAGGCTCCATGGGACACATTGGGTCCCCACGGCACACATCCCACGGTGAGTCTGCACACTTCACACCGGGATGCCCCAGATGTCACACTGCACACACATCTGGGACACGTTCAGCACTTACCCAGCACACACTCCGCTGTGACGCTGCAGGAATCCACTGCCTCCACTCCTACATGTCACACAGGGTGGCACTCGCCCAACTCATGTTGACACTGCGCTGACCCCATTCTGTACACTGCACCGTGACATGTGAGGACTCCCGCTACCCTCATGGCCCCGGGACTCCCACTCCTCCCCATGCCCACGCTCCACTCTCACACCAGAGGTTCCAACTGCCCACTCTCTACAGGGCAACCAACGGCTCCCAGGCACAAAACTCCATGCTGACGCTCCAGAGACCACGATGCCCACGGCCCACAGTGACACCCTCAGGCTCTCGCTGCCCACATTCCCCTGTGGCACCCGAGGTATCTCACTGCCGGCACACACGGTGCCACCCCAGGGATACACTGCCGCCTTCCACACTGCCACGCACAGCGGCCCCTGCAGACACAGCACCGTGACACCCGCGGTCTCCCACTGACCACCTGCTCTGTCACAACTCAGAGCTCCCACGGCCACAACCTTCTGTGAAACGCTGGGCCCAGCGCCCGCGGTCACGGCTGACATTCTAGGGCTCCGCTTCCCACACACCATTCTGACGCGTCTCCCAGCGCTTTAGCGCCACTTTCAATCTGATGGGATTTCAATGTCCACTGTCCACTGTCCCACCACAGGGTCCCACACACAGACACGCTTGGGAGACATTCCGGGCTCACACTGCCAACACTCTAGAGCAGCGGTTCTCAACCTATGGGTCGCGACCCCTTGGGGGGTCGAACGACCCTTTCACAGGGGTTGCCTAAATACATCCTGCATATCAGATATTTACATTATGATTCATAACAGTAGCAAAATTTCAGTTATGAAGTAGCAACAAAAATAATTTTATGGTTGGGGTCACCACAACATGAGGAACTGTATGCTAAGCGAAATAAGCCAGAGAAAGGTAAACATCACATGACCGCACTCATATGTGGGATATAATGATCAACACAAACTGATGAACAAAAACAGATCCAGAGACAAATGGCAGGGGAGGTAGGGGGTGTGTGGTTAGAGATCAACCAAAGGACTTGTATGCATGCATATTAGCATAACCCATGGCTACAGACACTGGGGTGGTGGCGGCTTGCCCTCAGGGGTGGGAATGGGGGAGGTCAATTGGGGGGAAAGGATACATATGTAAAACTTTAGACAATTAGAAATATAACATTACAAAAATAAAAAATATATATATATTAAGAAAAAGAAAAAGAAACTAAAAAATCCCAATCCCATTTACCATTGCAAGAAAAAAATTAAGATACTTTGGAATAAATTTAACCAAGGAGGTAAAAAACCTGTACTCTGAAAACTCCAGAACATTGAAAAAATAGAGAGGAAGATTTAAACAATTGAAAGAATATACCATGTTCATGGATTGGTAGAGTCAACATCATTAATATGTCCATACTACCTAAAGCAACCTATAGATTAAATGCAATCCCTATTAAAATACCAATGGCAAATTTCACAGATCTAGAACAAACACTCTAAAAATATAAACAGAACCAAAAAATACTCCAATAGCCACAGCAATCTTGAGAAAGAAGAACAAAGTTGGTGGAAACACATTACCAGATATCAAGTTATACTACAGAGACACTCTGCTCAAAACAGCCTGGTCCTGGCACAAGAATAGGCATATAGATCAATGGAACAGAACACAGATGCCAGAAATAGACCCAAGTCATTGTTCTCAATTAATATTTGACAAAGGAGGCAAGAGCATACCATGGAGTAAAGACAGTCTCATTTTGGGAAAACTGGACAAGTTCATGCCAAAAAATGAAACTAGGCCCTCAACTTACACCATACACAGGAATAAACTTTAAATAGATAAAATACCTAAATGTAAGTTGTGAAACTATAAGAAATCTAGAAGAAACAATAGGCAGCAAAATCTCAGACATCTCTCCTAGCAATATGTTTATGGATACATCCCTTAGGGTAGTGGTCGGCAAACTTATTAGTCAACAGAGCCAAATATCAACAGTACTTCTTCAAAATAGACTCTCCCAGGCCGAAAACTGACTTCTGCGCATGGACCACGAAGTTTCAATCGCACTGTATGTGCGGTGCATGCCCGCATATGGTATTTTGTGGAAGAGCCACACTCAAGGGGCCAAAGAGCCACATGTGGCTCGTGAGTCACAGTTTGCTGACCACGGCCCTAGGGCAAAGAAAACTAAGGAAAACATAAATGGAACTACATCAAAAAAAAAAAAAAAAGCTACACAGCAAAAGAAACCATCAACAAAATGAAAAAGGAGCCCACTGCATGGGAGAACATATTTGCCAATAATACATCTGATAAAAGGTCAATTTCCAAAATACATAAGAAGCTCATACAACTTAACATAAGGAAGACAAACAATTCAAGTAAAAAATGGACAAAGGGCCTAAATAGGTACTTCTCCAAAGTGGACATCCAGAAAGCCAAGAGACATGTGAAAAAATGCTCAAAGTCACTGATTATCCGAGTGATGCAAATTAAAATGACAATGAGATACCAACGTACACCAGTCAGAGTGGCTCCATCAACCACTCAACAAATGACAAGTGCTGGCGAGGTTGTGGAGGAAAGGGAGCCCCTGCACATTGCCAGTGGGAATGCAGACTGGGCCAGCCACTGAGGAAAACAGTATGGAATATCCTCAAAAAATAAATATGGAGCTGCCATGTGACCCAGTGATTTCACTTCTAGGACTATATCCTAAGACCCCAAACACTGATAGGAAAGGATGTATGCACCATTTACGATAGCTACGACCTGGAAACAGCCCACATGCCCATCAGTAGATAAGTGGATAAAAAAGCTGTGGTACATGTATACCAGGGAATACGATGCAGTAGTACAAAGAAGAATCTCTTACCCTTTGAGACAGCATGGAGGGACCTGGAGAGTATCATGCTAAGTGAAAGAAGCCAGTCAGAGAAAAACAAGTATCACATAGTCTCACCCAAATGAGGAATCTCAGTAACAAAATAAACTGATGAATGGAGTAGATCCAGAGACATGGAAGCCTGGAACACAGTGCAGAATCTCAGAGGGAAGGCAGGGGAGGGTGGGTGGGAGGTAGTAAACCAAAGACCTTGTATGCGTATATGCACAACCTATGGACACAGACAACAGGGTGGCGAAGGCCTGGGGCAGGGGGGCAGGGAAAAAAACAAAAAATAAAAAAGCTGACATCTGTAATACTTTCAACAATAAAGATAAATTACAAAAACAATACACAAATTCTTATTCCAGACTCCCACCAAGAAGGGCAATTTTGGCTGAAACCAGTTTGGCTCAGTGGATTAGAGCGTCGGCCTGCGGACTGAAAGGTCCCAGGTTCGATTCCGGTCAAGGGCATGTACCTGGGTTGCGGGCACATCCCCAGTAGGAGATGTGCAGGAGGCAGCTGATCGATGTTTCTCTCTCATCAATGTTTCTAACTCTCTATCTCTCTCCCTTCCTCTCTGTAAAAAATCAATAAAATATATTTTTAAAAAAAGAAGGGCAATTTTGAAATACTAGGCTACAGCATCACTAGACGAAGGAGTGAGGACTGCTGTAGCAACCCAATGGGTTTCCTGGTTCTAATTTCCATGTCAGTGTTGAAGAGACAGATGATCTGAAAAACCTGAGTGGCCCCAAGCACCGGATGTGGATATGCTGTGTTTAGTCACTTCAGATGGCCTACTTAATTCATATCCAAGACTCCAGATTCAGCTTGAAGACATTCAGAACGTGAGTCATTTTTTTTTTCCTCAATGGCTCAAAGTCAGTGTGAGACAAAGTATAAATATTCCAGGTAGAGTTTTAACCTATATTGGAGGAAACTGGAATAATTAAGAATTTTTCACGGACTGGAAAAATGTGCAAGAGGAAACATAAGAGTAATAATGGCACTTACCTACATTGTGGCTGCTGCCAAATTGATTAAACTCAGATGGACCCTAAAGGTCAGGGTCAAAGTGATCCATTTTATACTCCTGTATGAAATACAGAAGTTCTGTATTTTATAAAAGCAGAAATGTATGGAATAAGTGTGGAAATGATTATTGGTGGTGGGAAAAGTTCAAAGAAACATACATTTGGAGAGGGAATTCATTAATTTGGGACCACCAGACAGATTGTGCATGCATTTCTTCAGCTTGGTATATTACCTGAGGCTATGGATACTTATTGGATGGTTGGCTGAAAAATGCAGTCAATGATGGACCAAAAATGTGACATAGCAATGCCTCCTCTCTCTGTTTTCATGTAGAAGAAGTCATTCATAAGCTTAGGGAGGCGGAACCGTTTGAGTGGACGGGTCATAGGAGTCCTATTCCGCACTCGGTGGATGTCCACATGATGTAACTTGCACCCACACATGGAGAAATCTACTGAGGAGGGAACAGGAGTGCTGTGTGCTGCACGATGGGCAGTTCACATCATCACTCATTTTGCTTGAAAGACAAATGACCAGATATGCAAGTCTGCACTGATTCGTGGCTCTGGGCGATATTTCCCACAATAGCGAGGGACATAAAGAAACATGAATGGAAGATTCTTCACATTGAAATGTGGGCAGAGGTATGTGCACAGTTATCACTCCATGGGCAAAAATATACAAAGATATTTGTGTCTCTTATGCTGTTTTTCACAGTGTAGCTTTAACGTGGAGGATTTAATTACTCAAAAGATTACACTGTCATATTGTCTATCTTTGAAAATTAAAAATAACAAACAATCTGTGACATACAGATGAAATCATGGTGGTTACCATGTTACAGAAAAATCGGAATAAATCAAGCGATGCTCAGAGAGTGTGGAGTCACACTTTATTCCCCGGTGGCTCAGAGAAAAATGAATTCAAACTCTAAGCAGCGCTACAAGCAGAACTTCCCTTTTTAATGAAGAGCCGGCCCTAGGTGTGCTTAGTGGTTATCTCGCTGGTGGCCTTGAAAACAACACAGTTCTATCCGATTAAAAAATGCACCTGGCATGGCATTGAGAGTATGGGCGTAGCTAGTCTCTGGCCTACAAGGTCAGACAGCTACGTTTACCTTTCTCATTATTCAAGCAGGCCAAAGCATGCTAGAAAGCAAAGTTATTTTTTTAGAATAAGAGGCCGTCTAAAGAAGAGCAGAGAATTCCACACAGTAGTTTTACAAAATAGGGGTTAGCCTTCTCAACCGAAGGGGGAAAGCTTGATATACGTCTCCCCAGCGGGACCTCAGCTGGTAATTCCAGGTGAATGCTCTCTACTTAGTGGTGTTTCGGTCTGGCCCTGAGACAAGTCTGCGCACTAGGCCGCCAGTTTCCCGAGGGGGAGCTCGGCCTCAGCTTCCCCGGCTCCTTCTCCATCTGCTGTCACTCAGAGGAAGTCTCCAGGCCTTTCCTCACACTGGGTTCCTCGGGGTTCCTCTACTGATTGTGGGAGCTTGGTCCCCTGCTCATCACTCTTACTGCTGCCCACACCCACAGCTCGTCTGCCACACCGTCATCTGTGTCCTGGGCATTGCCGCCATTCTTATCGCAGAGTGGGGCCGGGGACAGGCTTTTCAGAAAATTGTCAGGCAGCCTTGCCTTTTTGAGCCTGGACCTGCGGACAGCAGGAAGCACAGTCCCCAGCTTCGCGGGAGCTGGCTAGTCCTGGCATCGCGTCCAGGCGTCAGGTGCCTTGAGCTGTAATTTTATTTCTTGGCAGAGTCATGTAAGAGTATAGTTGGGAAAGGAGAACGGTGTTTAATATTTCATTCTAAGCTTTAAAAAGAAATCTGCTACCATTGCTATTGGTTCTGGAGCAAAGACTGTAATGAAAATAAAAGGAAGTATAGAGCCCTGACTGGTTTGGCTCAGCGCGTCGGCCTGAGGAATTGACAGGTTCAATTCCAGTCAAGGGCATGTGCCTTGGTTGCGGGCACAACCCCAGAGGGATGTGTGCGGGAGGCAGCTGGTCAATGTTTCTCTCTCATCGATGTTTCTAACTCTCTATCCCTTTCCCTTCCTCTCTGTAAAAAATCAATAATATATATGAAGGAAGTATAGAGACCATTAGTGTGCTAGGGGCTGGGGCCTGGCAGAGAAGAATTACTGAGTGGGCTGAGGGACAAGGACCATGGCAGAGAAAAATTACTACTTATCTTAGAAAAACAATGTGTTATGATTAGACCCAGCCAGGTGTGACCCTGCTTTGCCCCCATTTGTGCTTGTACACTTGACATGAACTTTTTACCCCGCCAGTACCAGGGACGGCCAATGAACCGCTTTGCAGTTTTTTTTTGTTTTTTTATTTTTTTAAATAATTTTTATTTCTTAAAGTATTACAAAGAGTATTACATATGTCTCCTTCCCCCCCCATTGACATTCCCCCAACCCCTCCCCCCCTCCCCAGTGTCTTGTGTCCATTGGTTAATCTTATATGCATGAATGTAAGTCCTTTGGTTGATCGCTTAATCCCCACCAACCCTCCCCAGGCTTCCCACTGTAGTTTGACAGTCTGTTCAATGTTGCTCTGCCTCTGCATCTACCCCGTTCATCAGTCTATACTAGTCCCCATTATCTGTCCCAACCTCACTGGAGCAGTCCCAACCTCACCGGGGCCGTCTCAGCCTCACCGGGGCCGTTTCAACCTCACCGGGGCCGTCCCGACCTCACCGGGGCAGTTTCAACCTCACCAGGGCCGTCTCAGCCTCACCGGGGCTGTTTCAACCTCACCAGGGCCGTCTCAGCCTCACAGGGGCAGATTCAACCTCACCGGGGCCGTCCCTACCTCACCGGGGCTGTTTCAACCTCACCAGGGCCGTCCCGACCTCACCGGGGCCATTTCAACCTCACCGGGGCCGTTTCAACCTCACCGGGGCCGTTTCAACCTCACCGGGGCCTTTTCAACCTCATTGGGGCCGTCCTGACTTCACCGGGGCCGTCCCAACCTCACCGGGGCAGTTTCAACCTCACCGGGGCTGTCCCGACCTTACCAGGGCTGTTTCAACCTTTTTCTTGGTTTTTTTAAAAATGCTTTGTAGTTTTTGCAGATAAAAAGCTTTGCTGTACCCTCGGTCGCTGCTGCAGTACGAGGCTCCCTACAGGAGGGACCTGCTGTAGTCAGCTGGCCAGCTTAATAAAGGCTCTTAAATTTAAATTCTGAGTCGGTGGTCTATCTCGCTGATTGAACCCATAACATTAGCGCTAAAACAAGAAAGCCTGTGACTATTCAATGTGCAGCATGACATCATTAAAGACTGATGCTGGCCTTGCAGTCTAGCCTCACCTTGGACCCTCTGAGTCAAGGCTCAGTCAGCCGTGGGCAAACCATGGCCCACGGGCCGGATCCGGCCGTTCGGCTGTTCTATCCGGCCCGTGGAGCCAAAAGAGCAGAAGGTTCTCTTGCTCTCCCCTCCGCTCCTTCACCAGCAGCATGGCAACGTCGGGAAACACGCTGCAGCTGCTTCTTCTGAGTCCAGTTTAAGAACCCATGGTGGCCCTCGAGTCAAAAAGTTGGCCCACCCCTGGCTCAGATCCTTGGAGAACTGAGTCTTGTTCAAAGAGTGGAGCCTCGCCCTGAAGAGCTCAGCCTCTCCCTGTGAGAGTAGGAGTGAAGTTCAAAGGATTGGCAGACAAGGCCCTGGGACCCTTGCTCAGAGAGTCAGAGCAAGGCCCAAGCCCGAGGCAGCCTTCGCCCTGGGCCTCTCTCTTGGAGAATTTGAGTGAAGCCAGATGTAATCCTAGAAGCCAAGCTCCATAGAGATCCTGGCTCCCCAGAGAACTGGGGGAGGAGCCATTTCCAGTCTCTGATTGAGGTCCATCTGGGCATCAGGGTGGCTTCCATCCCCTCTTTAGACCCAAGCAGCACTAGCTAAGACACGCAAATATTCATGGCTTGGGGCTGTAATTGCCCTGAAGATAGACTCTAATTGGTCACAAAGAGTTATCTCAGGTGCAAAGAATGCTTAAGCATGGGCTACCAAGTTACCATGCCACCTGAGCTGTACATAATGACCTGCACGTGATGTCCACCACGGGGTCACAAAGAGGTCATGCACAGGAAGACAAATCAACTTAAAGTAGCCCATAGAGGAGCGAACCTGGGAGGATCAAAGCAGTTCCATAGAGGGGGTCCAAACTCCCACCAGCCCCACTGCCAGCAATGACTCCCTCTCTCAGCCTAGCCCTGTGGCCTCATGGAAGGCTCCCTGTTACCTTTTGGCAGAGGAAGGAACGTCAAGGCCTGGGTACCAATGATTTTGCAGGAATTGGATGACCCAACAGAAAGTGCGCTGCTGCAGCGTCGCCGACCCTCTCTGGACATTCGTGAAGGATTGTGGGTAATAAAACCTTCACAATGGGCGGATTTGGGGCTACTCATCTCCACATTCACTTTGCTGGAATGATAAATGACCAGATGTGTAAGGAGATACTGACTCATGGTGCGGGCCATTATCTTGCAGTAACAGTCAGGGACATGAAAGAAACATGACTGGAAGATCCTTCACAATGGCACTGGGCATAAGTTTGTCAGACGTCTCAGTCAATTTGCAGAAATATACAAGGATGTTTGTGTCTCATATACTGATCCTCACAGCGAGTTCTGGGTGCGGGTTTCATTCATCAAGAAGATAAAGTGGCACATTCTATTTTGCCCTCATCTATGGAATGTAAAACTACGCACAAAAGAAACAAATGGACAAAATCTCCTCCATGCAGACAAAATCATGGTGGCTACAAGAGAAGGAAAAGGAAAGGGTAAGGACGGCCTTGAAGAAGACAGAGGAGACCACACTTTCCTGGTGGGCACATACGCAGTGTGCCATATTGTACTATAAACGTGCACAACTGAAATTTATATAATGTTACTAAACATGTTCCCCCCCCCTCCCCGAAATTGTAAAATATTTAAAGCAACTCTCTTAGTCCCACATGTGCTCAAGAGAAGAGGCACCTCTTTTGGGTTTTGAATGATATACATATACTCTGGTTGCTGACACAGTTCAACAAGGGTCAGGTGAGTCAGCTGTTGAGACTGGGCAGTAGAAGGTGTGACGGAGGGCATCAGCCATCAGCCAATTATGGGCGAATCATGTCTAAGAAAAGAAAGAGAATCAATGGCTAATGGTTACCAAACCGAGTTCTGACTCCAAACTCCTGCCAAGCAAGGCGATCTCTAGGTCCTGGGCTCCAGCATCGGCAGGTGGGGAGCGAGGAGCACGGTGGCTCCAATGGGTTTGCTGCATCTAGTGCCCATGTCTGTGTGACAGCACGGACATTCTGAAAGAATTCTGCGTGGTCCCCTGCAGCAGACATGGACTTGCTCTTTATCATCACCGAAGCTGGCCTACTTAGTTTATACCCAAGACTCCAGATCCAATGGAAGGGATTAAGGACATGAATAGATTATTCTTTTTCAATGGTTCAGCCAAAGGTGAGAAAATTGGAAAGATTCCTAGTGGAGTTGTATGGACGGAACCTAGAATAATTCCTGATTTGTCACAGACTTGGAAAATGTGCCAAAAAAACCCAAAAGGAAACACACTAGGTGTGCTGGCGGCAGCGAGCTCTCGGGCAGCCGTTGCCAGCTTGAACCTAAATGCGAAGGACAACATGTGGCCCTGAGGAAGTGTGCTGCTCCTCGCGAGAACTACATGAGTGCAGTGACTCACACCAGCAGAAACGCACGGAACATGTGTGTAAATAATTTGTGCCGGAGAAGAATGTTCAAAGAAACATACATTGGGATGAGCGGGAACGTATTAATTTGGGCCAGACAGACAGAGACTCTGCATTCAGATCTGCAGAGTGGGTGAGTAGAAAAGGCTCTAAAAGTTTACTGGGATGTTTGACTGTCAAATGCATCCAGTGACGGCCTGATAAATGTGACATGCAAGTGCCCACTATCTCTTGTTTTAATAAAGAAGAAGCAGTTCAAAAGTTCACGACGCAGAAGTATGAGAGTGGATTGGTCATGTGAGGCCTCGCCCACACTCTGCATGCCCACCTGGCGAACCTCCCACCAGGACACTGAGGAATACAGGGGAGGGTGGGAGCAGCACCTCTCAAGAGCCGGGTGAGGTCTGTTCTCTGAAGGCCAGATGCTGGAGGCTGAGCCTCTCCATGGGAAAACCTACAGAGAACGGAGTCAGTGGGTGCCCAGGAGGCAGCGGGCCCTGCGTCTTTCACAACTTTCACCCCCAGGAGACCTGGTCACAGTGAAACACTGCAAGTCACAGCAGCTTCAGGGGGCGGCTGGCGCCCGCCGTGCTGGCCAGTGAGCCAGGTGCCCGGACTGTGGGCTGGCCAGTGAGCCATGTGCCCGGACTGTGGGCAGCACCGTGCTTCCTCCCCGATCCACTTGGGCAGAAGTCCTGGTGAGGTAGAAAGTGTTGTCACTGGAATCACAAAACATGCAGTCAGCCCATTCAGCAGTCCCTGACATGAGCAAGTTTAAACTTAAAAAAAATTAAGGCCAGCACCTCTTGTGAAAAGACCCCCAACAGACAAGAAAACATGTATACTGTTCACTTTAATTCAGGCATTTCCCCAATGGAATGATGGCATTTTTTGTTTTGTTTTGTAAAGCAGGATAAGTGACTATTTGCAAGAAAGAAACAACCAGATAATTCAGGGACGACATGGTTCTAAACTGAAATTGTTCTCAGAAAAAAAATTTTCTCTGGCCCTGCACTAAGACTAGGAGCTTTTGAGGCTCACAAGACTGATGAGTTTTAGCTCAGGCCCATTTTGAAGTAGGTCCACATTTGTTCAGACCCGTCCAGTAGTCGGCCTGATTCTAGAATACATAACTGAAATAGACAAAGCAGCAGAGTGAGCCCTCGCACCCGTAGCTGATGGGTGAGGGCTACTGTAGGGGGGAAGGTTAGCCGGAAGCTACTGGAGCTGCTGGAGCTCGGTGAGTGGTCAGTGGAAAGCTGTGCCACAGGCCTGGATGCACAGAAGAGGTTTGCGCCACCGGGAAAGTTTTGAAAGACACAGGAAGTGCCGACAGCAGCGCATCCTCATTAACCTTCTGATTCCGCTGGGGGGGGAGGTCGAGGAGAAGGAAGAAGAAGAGCGGGAATGGGAGGAGCAAGTGGAGGAGGAAGAATAGAAGGAGCATGAGGAGGAGACAGAGAAGGAGGAGAAAAACAAATAGAAGAAACAACCTAGAAAATGGCTGTTCAGTCGCCCAGACTATGGCTACAGGGGCCCTTCTGCTGCTGCTGGACCCGTGGGTTTACTTTGCTTGAGTGACTTCACGGCCACCTCACCTGGTGCCATACGCACCGACAGCGCCTCCCCTTGTGTTTCACAGTTCAGTCTAAGCTGCCTGCCCTCCGCTGGCAAGGCCGGCACAGTCCCTCCTTATCTCACTTCTGGGGTGATCAGCTCCGCAGCTTCGTGCCCTTCGCGGGGGTCTTGACTGCCTGTTCCATCCACAGGATGTACTTCTGTGGGTCCGTTACACAGATGATGCGAGGCTCACTGGACCTAGCGAGTGGGACCCGTCCTACTCTAGACTTGATACACTCTTAGAGTCAGAAGTTGAGAACAAATCTGACTAGAATTCAGAATTCCTCTCAGTGAAATGGTTTTGTGTCTAGTGCATTCAGCATGGGGAAGTTACTGTTTTGAGGTAAAAAATAATGGCTGCCATCCAGCCCCCCCACCCCCACCCCGATAAAGGTGGAGGCACAGCGCCCAGTGGCCTCTGGATGTCAGAGGCAGTAGATCCCTCAGGTCCAGGCCACTGTGCAAGCTGCTCTGTGACCTGGCCCATACCCTGCAGCAGACGTGACGGTCCTCTGAGCACCCCTGGCAGATAGCGATTCTGGCTGGGGCCTTAGGAAGGCCTGTGGGTGGAAAACAGTATAAATGCTCGAACTTTCACACCAAGGTCTTGATATCATCAGCAAACAACTATTGTCCTTTTGGGGAGCAACTTTTGGCCTTCTTTGAGGCAAATTTGGCAAATAATGTTTTTTCCACATGGTTGGCACATCACATGCAAAATCTTTCCACCCAGTAAACCAGCCTTTAGAGTTCCCGCTTTTGTCACTTTAGTGTCCAGAATGAGAAGGGTGAGGAAGACGACAGCACAGGGCAGTGGAGGCCCTGCATGCTGTTCCCTCCTCCTGAGCCCCAGAGGAACAGCAGGGACTGGGTCAGAAGCTGGCACACCGGAGCCTCCTGTCACATTGTGCTGCGCAGCGCTTGGGAGAAGGACCCCCGGCGCCAAGGTCCGTGCGTATCCTGACCCTTCAGGGGCCTCTAAAGATCCAGGGAAACGTTCCCTCGCTCAGCTCAGTTCCATGAGCACCACACGGCAGTTTCCAAACGCCCTTCAGCCCAAAGTCACCCTGGCATAAGGGGCAAACAGGCAGGGGGTTGCCTGTCGCCCCTCAAAATGCACTGAGGTTTGTCTCAAAGGGTTTCTTTGGTTTCGAAGAGGAAACGCCTAGCCATGGGCCTCCAAGTTACCAGGCCACCCCGCTGTCCATGACGACCTGGGTGTGATGGAACCCATGGAGCCCTCAGGCTGGCGACACACAGAATGACGACAACGTCCATCTAACGAGGTTCCCACATGATCGGACCTGGGAGGACTCAGGAAGCTCCAAGAAGTCATGGAAGTGCTGGCCGGACTGTCCTCCATCCCGCTGGCAGCCTGGACTCAGGGGAAACTCCCGATGACCTGTTGGCAGCGGAAGAAACCTGTGGCCCGGCTTAGCCCTAAGCCAGCGTCATCTCGATGACCCAGCAGAGAGCGAGCAGCTGCCGCCACAGAGCCCTGCAGACGCCCCTGAAGGGCAGGGCCAGGGAACCGTCCCAGGGCCAGAGTTCCCTGCAGGTCACCGTCACTCACTGCTGAGGACACCGGAGCTGAGAGGCAAGTTCACGCTGGCTCCTGGCTCCGGCCGCCATGCCCGCTGTGGAGCTGGCAGAGGGGAAGCCGGAGAGGGACCTATCCGCATTGGCACATGCAGAGGCCTGAGGACAGTTCTCACCAATGGGCACAATCTGAGATTTTTGCTTATTTACATGTTTGCTTAGCATCAAAGTGGAGGATTTAGTTAATCACAAGGTGATGGCGAGGAGAGAAGATGGTGGTGGAATGGGCAGACCTTCATTGCACGCCCCCAGCCAGGCGGACAATAGAACTCAAGTGTGGGCTCTGCCCCATTACCCGCTGCGCCCCCTGAGCCGGGCTGGTATCAGGGCGGCCCGGGCTGGTCGGCGGGGCGGCGGGTTCCGGAGGGTCGGCTGGCGCCGGGGCGTCTGGAGCCAGTCGCCTGGAGCTGGTGGGAGGGAAGGCCTGTTCCTTGGATTTCCCCCAAACACGGGAGGGTGTTTGTTTGTTTGCTTTGTTTTTGTAGCTTTCAGCCAGGCTCTGAGGCAGGGAGGGCGCTGGTGGGCAGCCTGGCAGGGCGACCCGGAGACGCCGCGGCTCACATCCCCCCACGTGGAAACGAGCGGCCTTTCCCCTGAGGAGCCAGCCCCCCCCAGGCACCCCCTCCTCCTGCCCCCCGCGCCCTCCCGCCCCCCCAGGCACCCCGCCCCCCCGCCCCCCCGCCCCCCTCCTCCTGCCCCCCTCCCGCCCCCAGGAGCCCTGCCGGCCGCCCCCCGCCCCCAGGAGCCCTGCCGCCGCCCCCCGCCCCCAGGAGCCCTGCCGCCCCCCCCCCCCGCCCCCAGGAGCCCTGCCGGCCGCCCCCTGCCCCCAGGAGCCCTGCCCGCCCCCCGCCCCCAGGGCCCTGCCAGCCCCCCCGCCTGCCCCCCCCCTGCCCCCGCCCCCCCGCCCCCAGGAGCCCTGCCGGCCGCCCCCCCCCCCTGCCCCCAGGAGCCCTGCCGGCCGCCCCCTGCCCCCAGGAGCCCTGCCGGCTGCCCCCTGCCCCCCGCCCCCAGGAGCCCTGCCGGCCGCCCCCTGCCCCCAGGAGCCCTGCCGGCCGCCCCCCTGCCCCCAGGAGCCCTGCCGGCCCCCCCCCCCCCTGCCCCCCCCCCTGCCCCCAGGAGCCCTGCCGGCCGCCCCCCCGCCCCCAGGAGCCCTGTCGGCCCCCCCCCGCCCCAGGAGCCCTGCCGGCCCCCCCCGCCCCCAGGAGCCCTGCCGGCCGCCCCCCCGCCCCCAGGAGCCCTGCCGCCGCACCTGCTGTGGATGTTCTCGGAGGCGACAACTGCGGAGGCCACGCCGAGGGGGTGGCAGTTCCAAGGAGGGTCAGTGACTGGACGGGCCGTCCGCCCCCCCATCCGGGGAACCAGACTGCGCCCCCGCCGCCACCGGGAGCTGGTGGACACCCCAGGCTCCGGCTGCCCCCGGCGCTGCCTGCGAGGCCTCCGCCCGAGCGCAGAGCGGCCCGGCCCCTCGCGGAGGCGCCGTCGGACCGGGAGGGCGCGGCCGCCCCGAAGCCGCGCAGCCGCCCCGTCCTGGGCGCCGTCCGGGCTCTGCCCCCAGCCCGGCAGAGCCGCGGTCTCCCCGCTGCGTGGCTCTGGACCGTTCCCTCCGTTTGCCTTTTCCATTTCCCTCTCCGCCTTTTTCTTTGCCTTCCTCCTGCTCACCCGTCCTTACGGCTTTTCCTATTCGGGTCTGTCTGCTCTTTCTTCTGTTCTCCTTAGCAATTGTTTTCCTTCTTCCTCCATTTTAAACCGTTTTCCCTCCCAGAGTCCTCCAGTCCTTCTCTCTCATTCTCTGTATTTCATCTCTGCCCTTCGTGCTGCTTTTATCCGCCCGTTTTTGTTCTGTTTGTGTTTTTGTTGTGTTGTTTTTCTTCTTGTGTTTTTCATCCTTTCTTTTCCCCTATCATTCTTGCTTTCGTCCATCGTCCCTAAATCACTCTTCTCTGGCTCTATCGAAGCAGAGCTGTCCTAGGTGAAGTGAACAACGGTGTCACTGGAACCAGAAAAACATTCGCTCAGCACATTAACCGACCCCTGGCCGAGCCAGTTTACACACCTTAATTCTTAAAGGGAGGAGAGACCAGGACGTCCTGAGAAAAGACCCCCCAACAGACAACAGAAAGTGTGTACTCTACAGCTTACTTCATGCCTCCCCAGTGGACTGAGGGCCTTTTTATTTCTTTATTTTTAGCCAGGGCAACTATCTATATGGAAGAAACAATGAACGAGATAATTCAAAGACAATGGATCTGAACAGGAATTAGTCTCAAAAACCAAAATATAACTGTGGCCCTGCACTAAATCTAGGAGTTTTAAGAGTCAGGTGACCAATGAGTTTCAGCTCAGGTCCCTTTTGAAGTAGGGGACCTATGTTGGGACCACCCTTGGTTGCCTCTGGTCCCAGGAGGCATAACAGAAACACACAAAGCAGCAGAATGAGCCCCACACTCATCACTGACGAGTGGGGGCTACTAGGGTGAGAAAGTCAAAGCAGGGGCCTCTAGAGCTGCCTGTAAGAGGATAAGGAAACCAAAAGCCTCCCACATTCCTGGATGAATGGCAGAGATTTGTGCCACGGGAAGGATTTGAATACGCAGGATTGTGTCCATTGGAACACATCCTCACTAACCATTTGATTTGACTTGTGAAAAAGGAGGAGAAACAGGAGGAGGAGGAGGGAATAGGAGAGGGAGAAGTAGAAGAAGAAATAGAAAGACTGGGAACTCTACAACTTCAACTTAAAGTGCTACATACATGATGGAACCCGGGAGGACCAAAGCAGGAAGATAGTCCGTGTCCCAATTTACCTCAGTACCAACTTCTGTACAATGAATCCATCTTTCTGCCTAGACCTGTGGCCTCCTGGAAAGTGTCCTAGGACCTATTGACAGAGGAAGGAAAGCTGTGGCCTGGCTCCCCGATGACTTTGCACGGTATCGAGGGCCAACCAGAGAGGGGCCGCTGCAGCACGACAGCCCATGTCTGGACGTCTGTGAAGGACAGTGGGGAACAAAGCCCTCACAATGGGCAGAGGTGGGGCGGTCGCCTCCTCATTCACTGTGCGTGGCGACAATGCCCAGCTGTGCCGACTCAGGGCTCTGCCTTGGATCTGCAGCATTGGGCAGAGGCACTGAGGAAGCCTGACCAGGAGATCCCTCACCAGCTCTCTGGGCAGACGGTCCTTGGACATTCTCGCTCAGTGGTCACAAATATTCAAAGATGTTTGCGTCTCATGTAATGCTCACCAGAGCGAAGCCTCAAAGTGGGAGATTTCATTTGTCAAAAGGATAAAGTGGCACGTTGTATATTTTCCCTCGTCAGTGGGATGTGAAAGCACAAACAAAATAAACAAAGTCTCCTATACACACAAGGACTCGTGTGTGTACCGCAGGGGAAGCAGGAGGGAGGGCCAGGTGAGTAATGGGGCTCAAATGCAAGAGGGCAGAGGAGACAGACATTGGTGGCGAGCACACAGCTGAGTGTGCTATGTTGTACCATGAAGTTGTACAAGTGAAGGTTTTCAATGTGATTAACTGATTACCCCCAAAACAGTCATCATGAAATACTTTTTAAGTATTTAATGTTCAAGAAATGAAGAGACGCTTTTCTGTGTTTGAATAATAAGAACATGTATTTGTTTACCTGTCATTTGTTCAATAAAAACCAGGCGAATAACCTGTTGCGGCCGGACAGTAGCAATTGCCGGAGAGCATTAACCCTCAGACAGTTAGTGAGCAACGGAATCTTGAAAAGGAAAGGAAGTCAATGGTTAAGTGTTACAAAACTCGGTTTTGATTCCTGGGCCCTGCCAAGCAAGGCAAGAGCTAGAGACACTGGGCTATAGCGTCCCTGGACGGAGGCGTGAGGCCTACGGTGGGAACCAGCAGGGTTCCTGCATCCAGTTCCCGTGTCTCTGGTGATGACACGCAATCTGAAACAGCACACACGAGCTTGCTCCCTCTCATCACTTTATCGCCTGCTGAGCTCATGTCCAGGGCTCCCGATGCTGCCTGAGGAGCTTCAGGGCACCAATAGTTTACTTCTATGCTTCCAGCGAGAGGTGGGGAAAATCGGAAAGGTTCCTGAGGGGATGACATAGACGTTCTGAAATGCCTGAGTAATCCGCAATGCCGACAGGGATGGTTCCCTGGTTCATAGCGAGCACACCTTCAGCTTGGAGAGATTCAGGGCATGAATAGGCATATCTCACAATGGCTTCAGCCAGATGCGAGGAAAACGGGATGGACCATGGGAGGGCTGTACCCGGTATGGGATGAAGCTGGGATAATTCAGGGCTTGTCAGAGACTGGAGAAATGTGCAAGAGGGAGCACCAAGAGTAATAAAGGCAGCGATCTCTCCTGTGGCAGCGGCCACCTTGACTAGACTCAAACCCCAGCAGGGAACTGAGGTGAAGGGAAGGTTTGACCTTGAGGTGGGATGCTACTCTATGGCAGAACTATGTGAGTGCTGAAACTTACCCAGGCAGAAAAGTATGCAATCTGTGTGGAAATAATTAACGGTCGAGGACATGTTCAAGGAAACATAAGTTTGGATATGAGGGAACCTATTAATTTGGGCCCACAGGAAGAGCCTGCATTTATATCTGCAGAGTGGGTCATTTCACAAGGCCCACAAGTTGATTGGGATGGTTGGCAGACAACTGCATCCAAGGATGGCCCAAGGGGACGGCATGGAAGTGCCCACTGTCTCTTTTCAGTAAAGAAGCAGTTCAGCAGTGTAGGGAGGAGGGACTGTTGGAGTGCATTGATCATTTGAGCCCTATGGCACTGTGGGAGTGCCCACATGGCATACCTTTCACCAATGCACAGGGAACTATATTGATGACTGGAAACAGCATATTTGAAGAGGTGCATGAAGTCTCTTCTATAAAAACCAGACCTTGGGAACTGCACCCTCTCAATGGGAAAGTCTAAATGTGATGAGAGACATTGAACCCCAGAGGCAGGGGCACTGGGCCCTGTCCAGTCACTGAACTCACGGTGGATCTGATCAGCCTGAAATACAGCAAATCCAAGCAGGATCTAGTGAGTCTGTGGGCCCTGACGTACAGTGGTGGCTAAAGAGTCATGTGTTCCCAGCGGTGGGGAGAGGAAGCTCGCGGCATTGTTGCTCCATCTAGTGAAGCAGAAACGTCCCCGTGAGTCCCAGGACCCAGCAGCCTCGGCCCGGTGCCTATTTCTCTCAGGTCCTCAGGGATGTCTTGTTGCCTACTATAGGTCAATTTATGAAACATGCACTCAATTTTCCACAGGAAAGATTCATTCTAATAGATTCTATTACATAGAACCACAGCTATTTGCTCACACAGAGTCTATGGCTGCTGTCAAACTGTGAGGAGAGGCTTGGAGTTTCTGCAGAGACCAACAGCCATCGAGTCTCTGGCTGTCACAGAAACAGCTTGCAGACCTCTGCTCTAGGGTCTTGGACTCCATTTTCTTTTAAAAAAAAAAAAAGTACATTTTTGTTGGGGGCCAGATGTAAGCTGGCAAGGTCCATGCACTTGAAGGGGCTAGCAAGGCTGGGACCCTTACCCACACAGTTTCCCCAGACTTGTTTGGATGGCGATTATCAGTAGAATGAGAGAAACATTTGTAGAATGAGAACAGCCTTTCATAGCTTACCAAGAAGTCTGTCACTATTTACTGAGATATGCTGTACTGAGAACTTGTCCTTCTGCTGTGTCTCTCCCTTAGAGATTAAGAGGAACAAAGAATACATTCCTCTTGACAGACCTGCTATTCAGTGTGTTGTGTATAAATAGGATTGTATAGCTAATAAACTCGCTTCAGTTCATCAAGAGAACTGGGGTCCTCCCGACCCCGCTTTCCTGTCTTTTTTTTTTTTTTTTTTTTTTAAATATATTTTATTGATTTTTTACAGAGAGGAAGGGAGAGAGATAGAGAGCTAGAAACATCGATGAGAGAGAAACATCGACCAGCTGCCTCCTGCACACTCCCCACTGGGGATGCGCCCACAACCCAGGCACACGCCCCTGACCGGAATCGAACCCGGGACCCCCCAGTCCGCAGGCCGACGCTCTATCCACTGAGCCAAACCGGTCTCGGCTCCTGTCTTTCTTTTCTCAATTCCCACTTCCCTGCCTCAGCCCGGCTCAACCCTGTCAGGCTGGCCCTGACACATTTTCATTGATTTTAGAAAGGAAGGGAAAGGGAGAGATAGAAACATCAATGATGAGAGAGAATCATGGATCGGCTGTCTCCTGCATGCCCCCTACTGGGGATCGAGCCCATAACCCAAAGGAAGCCTTATTGCCTAATAAGGTCAATTATATGAAAATCAAACTTTATTGTTCACAGAAAAGATCTATTCTAATAGAGCCACAGCTACTTATTTACATAGTCAATGACTGATATCTAATAATGAGGAGAGGCTTGGAGTTTCTGCAGAAACCGTAAGCCATTGAGTCTCTGGCTGTTACAGAAACAGCTTGCTGACCTCTGACCTAGGATTCCCTTTATAATCATTAAACAGTTGGTTAAGAATTGTAGAGAGGTCTTTTTCCCTAAAGACAAAAATTTCCATGCTTATTATTCACTAATGCCCCAGTGCACAAATTCATGCACATGGAAAGGAAATGAAGTAGAAGAAATATTTTAATAATGCTATTTGCCCTTTATAATAGAAGTGTGAACCAAATTCATGATCAACAATGACAGATGGAAACACGTGTGTGATTAGTGCCAGTTAGAGCTGTATATGTATCGCACATGTGTGAGTCAACTTAGCCTTTTATATATAGAATAGGGGCCCAGTGCACGAAGATTCGTGCACAGTGGTGTGGGGGGGTCCCTCAGCCCAGTGGTTGGCAAAGTCATTAGTCAACAGAGCCAAATATCAACAGTACAACGATTGAAATTTCTTTTGAGAGCCAAATTTTTTAAACTTAAACTATATAGGTAGGTACATTGTTATTAACTTAATTAGGGTACTCCTTAGCTGGCCTTTGCTAAAAATGTCCTCAATCTGATTGAGGTACATTTGCTGAGGTTGACCCCTTACAACTCTCCCATCCACACTCATCTTGTATGCTTGTTTCATCTATCTTTTGTCACCCGCGCGCGATTTGCGGACGCGACTAGCACTAACCACTGCACAATGAGACTGCTGACTGACTGGCTCACTCAACTCCTGCATGAATCGGGTATGCCTCCCCTGCACTACGTATCCCGCAGCCCGCCTGCACCGCGTCTCCTGTTGCCCAACCGGCCGACAACCCCCACTTCTTCTAATGCCACTTCTTCAAAATAGACTCGCCCAGACCAAAAACCAACTTCTGCGCATGGGCCATGAAGTTTCAATCACACTGTACGTGCGCGCCCGCACATGGTATTTTGTGGAAGAGCCACCCTCAAGGGGCCAAAGAGCCGCATGTGGCTTGAGAGCCACGGTTTGCCGACCACTGCCTCAGCCCGACCTGCACCCTCTCCAATCCGGGAGCCCTCTCCAATTCGGGAGTTTCTGTCTGTCTGTGCAATCATATGAACGAATTGTCTGAGACCTCCAACCCAGTTTGGTTTGTTGCTCACAGAATAATAGAGGCATTTTTTTTCTTTGCTTCATTGGTGGAGATTTCCTGGAAGTTTTAGGATATCTTCCCTTTAATTTTTCCTAGACAATCTGACTTTACTTATGTCTTCACCTTTGCTTTCCCTCCATCCCCCACCACAACAGTAACTTGCTCCAGGCTCACTTTGCTCTAGTGTGTGGGAGATCTGTCTACCACCAGAACTATGATTCCCAGCATTCCTGGTGCTCCCCGCACTCTGGGAGTGACCAAGGGAGCCACGGCCCCCCAAGCCTCCAGCTCTCCTGCTCTGCTCTCCGCCCAGCGACCAAGGGAGCCACATCCCCCCCAAGCTGCCGGCTCTCCCGCTTCTGCCCTCTGCCTGGTGCCTGTGTATGCAAATTAACCACCATCTTTGTCGGGTTAATTTGCATATTCACCCTGATTGGCTGGTGAGCATAGCGAAGGGATGGTCAATTTATGTTTCTCTTTTATTATATAGGATACTAGGGGCTCAGTGCCCTCAGCCCTGGATTGCACTCTCTCCAATCTGGGACCCCTCACCTCGAAGGATGTCCTACTGCCGGTTTACAGGGATCGGGTCTAAACTGGCAGTCATACATCCCTCTCACAATCCGGGACTGCTGGCAGCTAACCACTCACCTGCCTGCCTGCCTGCCAGCCTGCTCGCCCTCAACTGCCCCTCGCCACCGGCCTGCTTGCCCCCAAATGCCCCCCTGCCAGCCTGCTCGCCCCCACCTTCCCTCCCCACTGGCCTGCTCACCCCCAACTGACCCCCAGCTGGCCTACTCACTCCAATTTGCCGCCCCCCCGCTGTCCTGATCACTTCCAACTGACCCCCACTGATGGCCTGCTCGCCCCCAACTGGTCTCCCTGCTGGTCTGCTTACCCCCAATGGCCCTGTCCCCCATCAGCCTGATCACAAAAAACTGCCATCCCATCCTGGCCTGATCACCCACAACTGCCCTCCCCTCTTGGCCTCTAACCGCCTCTACCTCAGCCCGCCACCATGGCTTTGTCCAGAACAACGTCTGGAAGGTCTCCTGGAAGGTCTCCCAGTCTAATTAGCATATTACCCTTTTATTAGTATAGATAGAGGCCTGGTGCATGGGTAGGGGTCCCACTGGGGTGCCTGGCCAGCCTGGGTGAGGGGCTGAGGGCCTTTTTCAGGCTCACCACACTTCCTTCAGTATG
The DNA here is from genome assembly GCA_036010255.1 of Myotis pilosus. Classification (NCBI taxonomy): domain Eukaryota; kingdom Metazoa; phylum Chordata; class Mammalia; order Chiroptera; family Vespertilionidae; genus Myotis; species Myotis pilosus. The sequence goes on along the minus strand of JASKON010000062.1, from coordinate 145,710 downwards.
GGGGTCCCCACTGGGGTGCCTGGCCAGCCTGGGTGAGGGGCTGATGGCTTTTTGCAGGCTGGCCAAGCCCCCCAGTGGGGACCCAAGCTCCCAGCCTCTCCTTGTATCTTTTCAGTGCCTCCTTGAGTGGAGGCCAGGGTGGGCTGGAAGCAGGTATCTGGGATTTATTTATCTTCTATAATTGAAACTTTGTAGCCTTAAGCGGAGCCCAGGGCCGGCCAGGGCAGGCAGAAAGCTTGGCTTCCTCCATCACCAGGGCAACCCAAGCCTCCTGCTGCTCCAGCTCCATGGCCGCTTCCATCTTAGTTGGGTTAATTTGCATACTCATTCCTGATTGGCTGATGGGTGTAGCAGAGTGATGGTTAATTTGCAAGTTTTTCTTTTATTAGTGTATATACTAAGGGCCCAGTGCACGAGGCTGCGGTACACACAGGGGCGGGTCTCAGCCCATCCTCCACACCATGGCCCCCTGCCCCTGTCTGCCAGCAGTGCTGCTCCCACTGCCACTGCTCCCATGAGCTGACAGCACCGGCCCCACTTGTACCCCCTGAGTGCACAGAGTGATGGTGGTCAGTGCCGGCAGTGGGTGCAAGAGAGGCGGCGCTGTCAGCAGGTGTGAGCAGCAGCTGCTGTCCCAATCGCCCCTCAGGAGCAGGGGGAGGTGGAGAAGCCCTCAGGGACAATCAGAGCTGGCAGCTGCTGCTCACACCTGCTGATGGCGCCAAGCAATCAAAACTGGCACCAGGTACCAGCAGCAGGTGTGAGGGGTGGCTCCGGTGCTAGGTGCTGGTGCAAGCGGGACTGGCGCTGGCAGTGGGTGCGAGTGGCAGAGTGGTTTGTTCTGCCATTCGGTCTATTTGCATATTAGCCTTTTATTATATAGGATACTAGAGGCTCGGTGTACGAATTCGTGCACTAGTGGGGTCCCTCTGCCTGGCCTGCAGGATCAGGTAGAAAAAAGCTCTCTGACATTCCCCGAGGAGTCCTGGATTGCAAGAGGGTGCAGGTCAGGCTGAGGGACCCCACCAGTGCACGATTGGGGCCGGGGAGAGACACGGAAGGTTGTTCGGCTGTGGAGGAACCTCAGGAGGGCTCCAGGGTGTGTCTGGCCCATCTCGCTCAATCCTGATCGGACGGACCCCAGCAGCAAGCTAACCTATTGGTGGAGCATCTGCCCCCTGCTGGTCAGTGCACATCATAGGGAACGGTTGAGCGGCCTTAGCGTATCATTAGCATATTAAGCTTTGATTGCTTGAACAGCCAACAGGTCAACCACACACAGCATATTAGGCTTTTATCATATAGGACTAGCGGTCAGATGCACAAAATTCGTGCACAGGGGAGGGGTGTCTCTCAGCCCGACCTGTGCCCTCTTGCACTCTGGGACCCCTTGGAGGATGCCTGCCTAAGCTGTCAGTTGGACATCCCTCTTGCAGTCTGGGACCCTTCACTCCTTACCGCACGCCTGCCGTGGAGGCGGGAGAGGCTCCTGCCACAACCACTGTGCTTGCTAGCCTTGAGCCCAGCTTCTGGCTGAGAGGTGCTCCCAGGGGGCAGCTCCTGCATTGATTGTCTGCCCTCTGGTGGTCAGTGCACATCATAGCAACCGGTCATTCTGCCGTTTAGTCAATTTGCATATTAGGATTTTATTAAATAGGATAGAATAAACTTGCTTACGTAGACATGCTTTCTGATGTAGCTAAACTTTTTCCAGGCCAGTGAAGCACCCGAACTTCTCTTTCAGGTGATTGTCAGCAACACAGGAGTAAATATCAACACAAAGCAGATCATTATTGTAGATCACGCAGGAAGAACAAAGGGTAAAATATTTAACTGCAGCAGTGTTTGTCTATATTCTGTACATTGAGAAAACCTGAAGTCATTGTCAAGGTCCACCACTTTTTACTTTTTTTTAGTTAGGTAAAGTTTCTAAGCTTTCTAAATCTCTGTTTTCTGGCTAATGAAAAGAAAATAGTATTCCACCAAGTCTCCTATCTACCTACTCCAGGACTTCTGTGAGGATCAAATTAGATGAGGCACAGGAAAACACTTCACAGATATTTGGTTAAAGTGTGAAAGGTTTCAACCTGTATTTGTGTGCTGAAGAAAATGCAAGGGGCTATTCGTTGCTAGGGAGAGGAAGCTGGGCATTGCTAGATGACATCATTACCCAGCAACCACAGCCACCATTTCCAGTCTGGGCTGGGCTGTGGGCTGCATTTTGTGCCATGGGGGTTCGGCAAAATCAGCTGAGATTTGGTGAACTGTCACTCCAGGGTGGTGGCAGGGCCTGTGTCCCACTTGGGGGAAGCCAAGTATTGCTTTTAGGGACCCAGGTCTGTGGTGCCATTTCTTTTTCTTTCTTTTTTTTAAATATATTTTTTATTGATTTCTGAGATGAAGGGAGATAGAGGAGGAGAGATAGAAACAACAATGTGAGACAATCATTAATCGAATGCCTCTGGCTTGCCCCCTGTTGGGGATTGAGCCTGCAACCCAACCTGGGCATGTACCTTGACTGGGAATTGAACCTGGGACCTCTTGGTCTATGGGACAACGCTCAATCCACTGAGCCACCACAGCCAGGCTCTGCAGTGCCATTTCTTTGTGCACGTCAGGCCAGCTCCTGAGCGCTGCCCCCTTGTGGTCAGTGCGTGTCATAGTACCAGTCGGAAGGTGGGAAGGACATGTAGTATATTAGCCTTTTATATAGATAGATTCTTTATACATGGCTGATTGTAGGAACATTATGGAATGCCTGCAAAACGTTATCATCCTGTGTAAAGTTGGTGCACACTCACATGAAACCATTGATTCTCTATAGTTTGCAAATTTTGCACAACAAGCACTCTTCTTGCCGTTTCACTGCTGTTTTTTTTTAAATAGATTTTATTGATTTTTTACAGAGAAGAAGGGAGAGAGTTAGAAACATCGATGAGAGAGAAACATTGATCAGCTGCCTCCTGCACATCTCCTACCGGGGATGTGCCCGCAACCCAGGTACATGCCCTTGACCGGAATCGAACCTGGGACCTTTCAGTCCACAGGCCGACGCTCTATCCACTGAGCCAAACCGGTTTCGGCTCACTGCTGTTTTTGATGTAAGAACACGTTTCTACTTTGCAGTCTCATCTTTGAAGAGCATGTTTTTTAAAATATATTTTATTGATTTTTTACAGAGAGGAAGGGGAAGGGATAGAGAGTTAGAAACATCCATGAGAGAGAAACATCGATCAGCTGCCCCCTGCACAGTCCCCACTGGGTATGTGCCCGCAACCAAGGTACATGCCCTTGACCGGAATCAAACCTGGGACCCCTGAGTCCACAGGCTGACACTCTATCCACTGGCCAAACCAGTCAGGGCTTTGAGGAACATATTAATCCTCTGATGTTCATATTTAACTAAAATTAAAAATAATGAGCCCTGGCCGGTTAACTCAGTGGCTACAGCATCCACCTGCATACCAAAGGGCCATGAGTTTGATTCCTGGTCAAGGGCACAAACCTCGGTTGCAGGCTCCCCAGCCCCAGTATGCATGCGTGCCATGTGTCTCTCTCATGCCAATGTTTCTCTCTAGCTCCCTCCCTTCCACTCTCCTTAGAAATCAAAGGAAGGAAAAAATACTTCCGTGAGGATTTAAAAAATAAATAAATGAGAAGAAAAAGATATGAAACCATCCATTTCCTAGAAGTTGGAAGAGAATGTTTGTTCTATGATCTTGAATTTCTGCCTGACTGAGCAATAAACAAACCTGGCCAAGGAACCACTGCCTCCACTCTCAGTGACTAACCAGCCCCGAGGCGTCCCAGGCACAGGACGAAGATACCTTTGGCTCTATAAGGAGGTAGTCACTTCATTCACTAAGCAAACTGGTGAGCGCCTGCTAGAGCGATCCATGTCTTCAACGGGAGAATAGAAGTTTCCAGGACATTTCCCAAACACCATTGTCTTCATCTCCTAAGTTCCTGTGGAAGCTACATGACAGGGATGCAATGCCAAACAACAATGCCAGCGTAGCCCTGACACAGGGACAGAAAAAGCGCCTGTTCTGAGGGAGAGGCTGGGCACAGGCTCAGGCTGTGGGCCTGACTCCGAGCACACGCTGCTCCTTCTGTCAGCACCCGCCTCCGGAAGTCACAGCTCACGCTGCTGAGCTTTCAGGGTTCAGTCACTCACCTCGACGTGATTTCTATGAAACTTGCTTCTTAGAAAGATAAAGCTTTGAAAGGTGTGGCACAAAACATGCTCCTAAATATTTGTAAAGGGATGAAGCCAAGCATGAACCTCAGGACCTACAATGCACGCTCCCCATGAAGGGGACAGTAGTTGTGTCTAGTGTCCTCAGGTTTGCAAAGTGACATGCAGGTGCCCTCATCCCCCCACCTCCCAAAGGGAGAGAAGTGGCCCCTCTGAGCGCCTCTGCGGGTACCACCTGGGAAGGCACCAGCTGCTGAGGACAGGTGTCCTGCTCGCCATCCGCCATCTAGGTCTCAGGGCAATACTGACCTACCACTGTTCTCTCCTCATACACTTGTGCAAATAATGAATGAATGAATGAGCAAGTGAGTGAAATGAGTGAGCAAATGAGTGAGTGAATGAGTGAATGAGTGAGTGGATGAATGAATGATGAGAAGGTGAGTGATTTCAGTAGAGACTATAAGACATCGAGTCTCCGGCTGTTACAGGAAAAACGTGCAGATGTGATTCAGGATCTTGGGTTCCTATGATAACCTCTGTGTAGCGGCTTAACAACTTTGGAGAGGTCTATTTCACTGAAGTCAATCTTTGCCATGGCAGTAAGTCCTTCGTTAGGCACTCCTGACCGCAGAGCACTGCAGAGCAGGTGTGACACCCTGTGAGAAGGTGAGCACTCTCCAGGGAAGCCGGTCCTCGGCAGCTGCTGCTGTCTGCAGGCCCAGGCCGGAGCGAGGCGGAATGGGCACTGGAGTGAGTGCCTGTCCCTGCAGGTGGGCCTGGTGCTCACATCCGTCAGACACACTGCAGTTGCCACTGGCAACACCAGTACAGAGCTTGTGACTTATCCATGGCAGAGTGACCTCACTGAAGACGGCTAATGCCGAAATATAAAGTCCTGCCCTGAATGCGTCCCAGACACCACTAGTTTAAGTCTATCTCATGGTTGGTAGTGACACACTGAGGAGACCTCTGCAAAGTATTTTTTTAAAAAATATTTTTCTTGATTTCAGAGAGGAAGGGAGAGAGAGAGAGAAACATTGATGAGAGAGAATAAGTGATCGGCTGCCTCCTGCATGCCCCACATTGGGGATCGAGCCCACATCCTGGGCCTGTGTCCTTGACTGGAATCGAACCTGGGACCCTTCAATTGCAGGCTGATGCTCTAGTCACTAAGCAAAACTGGCTAGTGCCTCTGCAACGTTTCTAAGCTGCTATGCAAAGGTTCAAAGAGGAATCCCGCCAAGAACAGTCCTTTTCCCTCCGTAGAACTTCACTCACAATCCCAAGCAGCAGCATGGAAGGAAAGTGACACAGAAACGCCTCCGGAGTCTGTCTCAGTTTAAACCACGGCAGCTCGCGCAGCACCTCTGAGGTGCTCGGAGGCCTGACACGCTGGGTGACGTCCCTGCTCGGGGACGATGACACTAGAAGCTGTGCACGGCCTTTCTCTGCTGCTTGGTGCAGTGACATAATGATGTGATGCACAGCATGGTTCCCACAGCGTAATGATAGTGTTTTTCAAAAGTACTATTCACAGAGCAGTACATCCAAAATCACTGCATTCTTCCTCTCCTCTAGCTTATGAACAACACATTTAGTTTACAGAGCATTTTCATACAATTGCCTTCCACCAATTTTGTGAGTAAACTGAAGGTCAGTGACTTAGCCGTGCATGAGGGGAACAGTCCAGAGCTCAACCCAGGGCTGCCGTGACCAGCCCCTTCCCACCAGGGTGCCTCTACCCACAATTCACAGTCTCCCGCTAACTTCACCACAAGGAAACAAAGAAACCCTTAGGAGAAAATGTGCATCTCAAAATAGCAACTTGAAGAATTTGGTAAAGCTAGAAAGTCACCCTCCACTTTTCAAAGAGTGAAAAACTTGGAATGTTACCTCTTCTCTAATGGTCTAAACGCCTTCAATGGGGCCCTAGTCAATTACGAAACAGCACCTGAGATGGACCACTTATTGACAAGAAACCATGGACGTCTATGCCTGATTATAAGGCCGCTGCGCATCCCACTGCAGGCAATGGCCACTAAATCACATCCTGGGGCCAATCGGTTAGAGCTCAGCGTCAAATTATATTGCAAGCTGTTCACCTCACCCTCCTTTTCTAATTAATTTTCTTTTTTAAAAATATATTTTATTGATTTTTTACAGAGAGAATGGGAGAGGAATAGAGAGTTAGAAACATTGATGAGAGAGAAACATCGATCAGCTGCCTCCTGCACACTCCCTACTGGGGATGTGCCCCCAACCAAGGCACATGCCCTTGACCAGACTCGGACCTGGGACCTTTCAGTCCGCAGGCCGATGCTCTATCCATTGAGCCAAACCGGTTAGGGCTCTAATTAATTTTCTATAAAAAGAGATGTTCAGCCCAAGCCGATTTGGTTCATTGGATAGAGCTTCGGCCTGCAGACTAAAGAGTCCCAGGTTTGATTCCCGTCAAGGACACAGGTGGGGGTTGCGGGCTCCATCCCCAGTAGGGGGCGTATGGGAGGCAGCCGATGCATGATTCTCTCTCATCATTGATGTTTCTACCTCTCTCTCCCTCCTCCTTCCTCTCAAAAAGCAAATATATGTCACAGACCTTCAGTTTACTCAGGAAAATCACTGGAAGGCAATTTTATATATACACACAGACACAGAGAGAGATGTTCAGAGTCTATTTCCAGCTCTGTGACCAGTGACAGCGTTATCCCCGCAGCGTTCTATCTGGAGGGAGAGTGAGCGGCTCCGGCAGGAATCCCGCGGGCTGGCAGCTGCTTTACTCTGGCTCCACCAGGAAAAGCCTGGAAGCCCTTGGCACTTGGAGTGGATGGGAACTTCTTACCTCTAGCAGAAGTCACTGCACCCAATACGGCTGCGGCGTTCTCAGAACACGGCCTCCTATGAAAAGTCAATACATTTGCCCAGAATTCTATGTCCAGCACCGAGAGTCCCGCAGAGGCAGGAGGGCGGCCAGCTGGGCAGGGCACCTGCGGACCAGGGGCCGCCCCCTCCCAGCCCCCCGCGTCAGCTTCTGCAGCCCAGTCAGCTACCCGAGGGGAAACTGCTCCCGGGCTTTTTATGCAGGAACGACTTCATCCACCAGCGGCCCATGACTTCCCCCTTCACAGGAAGACACGATGACCGCTCCCCGAAAAACACAAGTCATCCTCTAGCAATTCCACTGCGGTCAGGCTTCTCCAGCCTCCAGCCCCCGCCCCGGGGTCCCTCCTGCCAGTTCCGGACGGTCCCTGAGTCTCGGCCCCATCGGCGTGTCCCCCGGGAAGGAGGGCACCCGCTGAAAACGGGGGTCCGCTCCCAGGGCCTGACCCACTCCCTGCACTGTGCCCAGGAGTCAGGGCCCAGCAGCTGAAGCTGGGGGTCTGCTGCCGGCCCCACTAACTGCACTGTGTGGAAACGGGGCACCACGCTAAAGTTGGGGGGACATCCCAAGCCCTTTACCACCAGGCAGAGACCCCCGCTTCCCCGCCCTCGCTCCCCCCGCGCCCGCAACTCACCCAGCCGCGACCCCACCGCGTGGCCTCTAAGCGCCTTTCTCCTTCCCCACGTGCACCGCCCGGGGCGCTCCGACCCCGCCCCCCGGGGCGTGACACACCCACACCCACCGTGATTGGCCGGTGAGGAGCGCACGGCCCCCACTGGCGAAAGGGCCTCCTCTTCCTCAGCCACTCCCGGCGCCAACTCGGTCCCCAGAGGCCGGGTGCACGCCCGCCGCGACACCGCCTCGCCCCGCGCCCCAACCGCCAAAGAGAAGAAAAGAGGGGGGCCGGCGGGCGGAGAAGAAATCCGTGAGGTCGGAGGGACTTGGTGCCCCGGGCTCCATGGGCAGAAGGCGCTCCGATGACGCTTCCCGCTTGAACACTGGATGTGGTATGTATGTATGTATTCAGATGATATTTTCTTGAGTTGTCCACTGGAATAACCTGTATGTTTTTGTTGCTGTTTTTTGTTTAGTTCCATACAAAGATTCCTATTTATTCATATCTGATTTATTCAGTTTCTATTTTATTTAAAAACCCGTACGGTTTTAGGAACCGGTGTCTCCCCAATAATTTCAATGAGAGAGAGAGAGAGAGAGAGAGAGAGAGAGAGAGAGAGAGAGAGGAGAGAGAGAGAGAAGATGACACGATCCGATCCGTGAGTACTGCCTCATTCAGGTTTCAGCTCTCAGGCGGCAAAAATGTTTTTGTGCCCTAACTGGTTTGGCTCAGTGGATGGAGCGTTGGCCTGCGGACTCGGTGTGTGTGTGTGTGTGTGTGTGTGTGTGTGTGTGTGTGTCCCAGGTTCGATTCCGGTCAAGGGCATGTACCTTGGTTTCGGGCACTTTCCCAGTAGGAGGTGTGCAGGAGGCAGCTAGCTGATCGATGTTTCTCTCTCGTGGATGTTTCTCTCTATCCCTCTCCCTTCCTCTCTGTAAAACGTCAATAAGATATCTAATAAAATGTTTTTGTTATGTCTTTCGGGAAGGGAGAGGGGGAGAGAGGGAGAGAGGGAGGCAGGCGCCGGGACGTCTTGGGCCTGCGGGGTGTGTGTGTGTGTGTGGGGGGGTGGGGGTGGTGGTGGTGGTGGTGGTGGTGGAGGCGGTGGTGTGCGACTCCGAGGAAGTCTTTCACTTTCGAATGGCCCGGCCCGCCCCCGTGTTTGTTCCGGCCATCCTCCGAAAAAGATGATCCTAGGCACCCCCCTTCCCCCCGGCCTGCCCCCGCGTTCGGTGGCGCCGCGCCGTCCCCGAGGGGGTTGGGGGCGGGGACCCGGGGCGCGTTCGGCCCTCCGGGCGGGCGGCGGGACGCCCTTGCTGGCCCGAGATCCGGATCCGTCCCGCTGAGGTTCGCGCCGGTTGTCGGGAGCCACCTGGCGGCCGCTTTTATATCGTTTGTTCCTTGCGGAGCATCTAGGGAGGGGAAGCGGCTGCAGTGCCCGAGGCCAACTTCCAGGGTGCCGGCGGCGCTGTCGAGATCGTGCCGGCGGCGCCGGTCCGTCGGTGCGTGTCCCGGTCTCCGGAGATTGGACCTGCAGCAATGCTGAAGGAGTGAGTTGCCGCCGCCGCCGCCGCCGCCGCCGCCGCCGCCGCCGCCGCCGCCGCCGCCGCCGCCGCCGTGGTGGGCGGCGGCTAGGACGGGTCGACCAGCACTCTGTTACCCCTCCGCGGGGACTGACCGGCGGCGCTGCCGCCGCTGCCGCCTTCGGCGCCGCGGGCGTAGCCATAGAGGTTGGCTCGCGCCGCTCCTCCACGGTGCCTGTCCGGTTCTCCGGAGATTGGATCCGCGGGGCCATTGAAGGCGTGAGTGCCCGCCGGCCGCCGGCGCCGCCGGGACGGTTTGCCCGGCACTCGCTGTCGCCCCTCCGTGGGCACCTACCGAGGCCGCCGCCGCGGGCGTAGCCAGAGAGGGTGGCTTGCGCCGGGACGCCGTCCTGCCCGGGGCCCCCCCCCCCACCTCCCGCTTGTATTGATTTTGGCGCGGGCGCGTGCCTGCGGGAGGTGCCGGCTGACCCGTGCCGTGTGTCCGCGCCCGCTCCTGCGGGTCCGTCCGTCCGTCCGAGGCGCCTTCCGCGAAATTTTTCAAAGTCCCGACCCGGAGGCGGGAGCGTGCGCGCGTTGAGGGGTTCTACCCGGCTGCACGGGCGTGCGAGTGCCCGAGTGTGCCGCGGTCCCCGGGCTCGACTTTGTGGCCGTTATCCGAGTCGCGGAGCTCCGTAGGTGGGGGCCGGCGCGGGCGGTGCGTGGAGGACGCCGGAGGGCTTAGGCGGGTCGTTACGGGCGCACGCGTGGTCCCGGTCGTCAGATACGGTTCTTCGTTTTTTCGGCGAGCGGGCTTGGGCAGACGCCGTGGCCGGGCCTTCCGTTGACACGGTGGTTCTAGGCGCCCCGCGGAATTTTTTCAAAGTCCCGATTCGGAAGCACGTTTGACCGGGCCGTTGCCCGAACGTGCAAAGTGGGGAGGGAGGCCCTGGACGCCCCGCCCCCCCCCCCTTGCTCCCGCCTGCCCGAGGCCCGCTCTTTCCGGCCTTGGGGGGGCCGCCCAGATAGCCCCGCCCCTTTCTCTCGCCCCCCCCCCCGCCCTTCTTTGGTGGCGATGGGGTCCCGTGGGGTCTCTGATGGCCGCGACTCGCTTCCGGGAGTCCGGCGTGACCTGTAGACAGAGGCCCCCCGCACCGGGCACCCCCCATGTTTTGCCTGAAGATGGCATTATGTACCACGAGATGACTGTGGACACGCTGTCCTCGGGTGATTGGACGACGGGGTGTCCCTGGGAGCTTCTCGGCCGCGATCCGAAGCCTGGCTTCCCCGCCCGCCCCCGTCCGGGCCGCACGAGCGAAAGCCGTACGCCTCGGGCCTGCGCGCGCCGGCTGCCGTACGTCTCGGGCCCCATCCCCGTGGACCGTGCCTCTTTCCCCCCCTCTGCCGTGAGGGAAGGGAGCGCGAAGGGCTTACGTGGCGAGGCTGAAGCGCAGGCTCGTGTTCCGGACCGTCGTTGTCCTCGCCTCGTTTCCCTTCT